>OX579645.1:3996898-4388437 GCA_951230895.1 Carpatolechia fugitivella | reverse complement strand
ATCCACCTGCTGATTATCCTGCAGAACAGCTTGCTGATCAACGCGTTCTTCACCACATAGAGCACCCTGCTGATCAACCTGCTCTTAATCCTATAGAGCAACCTGACAATGAACCTGCCGATTATCCCGTAGAACAGCCTGCTGTTTACCCCGAAAGACAACCTGGAAGACAACTGTTTCCTCCATCTGCAGGACAAGTGTGCTTAATATCTCAATTTCATAGGGTGCGATTTTTTCGGTCCCGTATAATGAAATGTTATGCACGTTACACTCTTCCAAATGTGCTATGTGGCTATTGTGGGGGCGGCCTTATTTAAGCGGAATTTGACTAAAAGTTATATAAAGCTGAATATCTCATTTTTATAGAGTGCGATTTTTCGATCTGATATAATGAAATGTTACGCATGTTACACTCTTTTAAATGTGCTATGTGGCTATTGTGGGGGCAGCCTTATTTACGCGGAAATTGTCAAAAAGTTTTATAAACCTGAATATCTCATTTTTATAGGGTGCGATTTTTCGGTCCTATTATAATGAAATGTTACGCACGTTACATTCTTCTAAATGTGCTATGTGGCTATTGTGGGGGTGGCCTTATTTAAGCAGAATTTGACAAAAAGTTTTAAAAACCTGAATATCTCATTTTCATAGGGTGCGATTTGTTCGATCTGATATAATGAAATGTTACGCATGTTACATTCTTTCAAAAGTGCTATGTGGCTATTGTGGGGGCGGCCTTATTTAAGCGGAATTTGACTAAAAGTTATACAAAGCTGAATATCTCATTTTTATAGGGTGCGATTTTTTCGGTCCCGTATAATGAAATGTTACGCACGTTACATTCTTCCAAATCTGCTATGTGGCTATTGTGGGGGTGGCCTTATTTAAGCAGAATTTGACAAAAAGTTTTAAAAACCTGAATATCTCATTTTCATAGGGTGCGATTTTTTCGGTCCCATATTATGAAATGTTACGCATGTTACACTCTTCCAAATGTGCTATGTGGCTATTGTGGGGGCGGCCTTATTTACGCGGAAATTGTCAAAAAGTTTTATAAACCTGAATATCTCATTTTTATAGGGTGCGATTTTTTCGGTTCCATATAATGAAATGTTACGAATATTACATTCTTTCAAATGTGCTATGTGGCTATTGTGGGGGCGGCCTTATTTAAGCGGAATTTGACTAAAAGTTATACAAAGCTGAATATCTCATTTTTATAGGGTGCGTTTTTTTCGGGCCCATATAATGAAATGTTTCGCATGTTACACTCTTTTAAATGTGCTATGTGCCTATTGTGGGGGCGGCCTTATTTACGCAGAAATTGTCAAAAAGCTTTATAAACCTGAATATCTCATTTTTATAGGGTGCGATTTTTTCGGTCCCGTATAATGAAATATTACACATGTTACATTCTTCCAAATGTGCTATGTGGCTATTGTGGGGGTGGCCTTATTTAAGCAGAATTTGCCAAAAAGTTTTAAAAACCTGAATATCTCATTTTCATAGGGTGCGATTTTTTTGGTCCCATATAATGAAATGTTACGCATGTAACACTCTTTCAAATGTGCTATGTGGCTATTGTGGGGGCGGCCTTATTTACTCAGAAATTATCAAAAATGATTTTAATATTGTAATTTTTATAGGGTGGAGTATCCATGTTAATTGATTAAAATGAAAAATTCACATCGCTTTTTATTTAATTACATTTTCTTCAAAAATCCTAAAATAGAGAATTTTTTTTTATTTTTTATTTGTGCTTTATCACACTAACAACACATTAGATTTCAAATATAGTTAACACACAGTATAATTAGGATGCATTAAGTCATTTGGCAGTACAGTTAATTTTGGACCGAGGCCCTTTGATTTCTGCCCACTCTCCTTTAATTCTTAAACTTGAATCATTGTCTTTTTCCATTCTTATCAAATTTTCATAAAATATTTTAAAGGTTTTATCGCTAACACATCAACCCGGCCGGGTTGGCGGCGAATGCTACCGGGCCGGACCGGGTTGAGAAACATACCGGGTTGCAATCTCTAATACTGGTTAGCATCGGGCCTCGATGGTCCGCGTGTTGGCCATGTATTTTGATGCTGGCTGCATGATTTGTTTAATATGTATTTGTTCTTTTTTCAAATATTGGAGAAAGAGCAAATAAACTTCATTCGGTCGCTGCCGTGGATTTCGACCCAGACAAGTATGGGAGGTCGTGGTGTGCGGTTTTTCCAGTTTTGAAATACTCATTATAATAAAATAGTAACAATCTTTTAAATCAATCCTTTTTCAATCTTTTTTCTTTTTTTTTTTACAAATATGCTATAAAACATTGTACAGTTAAAGAGTTTAATATTCCAGTTCCATGAATAAAGTATTTCATTTCAGATTACAAAGGAATTTCAATCTCCGTAACATTGGACACTCCAAGCATTAAAAAGTAAAAAGCAGTGTCAAATTTCATCGACTTTTCACAGAGCTTGGTGGCATAATTGGTAATGCGCCTGTTTCTAGACCGGATAGCCAAGGAGATGCAGGAGTCCTGTCCAAGATCGACAAAAAATTTTAATTTTCTTCTTTATAATTATTAGATATTTTGTTAACAGACGTAATCTGTAACAATAATAATCTATATTAACATTTATGCCTGCTAAATCATCCTTAAAAGGCTGTTTTATTAACAAATTACGTGGTTATTTAACTTAATTCAGAAATCAGAAATATTTTCGAAAACCATTTTTCAATGTCAAAACTAGCAAATACCAAGGACAAAGAAAGCTTGTTCATGATTGGCACCTTCACTACTAGTTAGTCCTGGCGGCCGCCGTACGATTACTCACCTCATCGAGTTACTGAAAAATACCCCTTTCCACGAAAAGTAGACCTAAAATAGGTAGGAAAAATTTTTGTCTGCCGGGGCTCAGCCTGGGGGGGACGTGGGGGGGAGACGATATGCAACTATGCAACCCACTTTACCATACTTTTATCTCATATAGTTAGGGAACGAAACGTTTTCGTGTCTCTTAGTATCTATTAATAGTCTAAAAAACTTTGTCGGCCGACCGCAGTGTTGGAGGGTTCCGCAGTCCGACCATTTTTAGGGGCGTTGAAGTATAAAGACTATGTATGCAGTTTCACTGCGACATAATGTCATTGACTGCAACATCCGTTGATTAGCAATAATACCTTTTTAATTAATATTTAATTATATTTGTCACTTCACTCTGGGGAACCAGACAATAAACATGTTTCAATAAATAAAATACTTTATTTTATCCCCGATCGCCTACGTCCCACCAGATAAAGTATGGCGACCCTTGTTAATTTAAAGGTGAAAGAAAATATTGTGTGGAAATCTGTACACTCCTGCGAATAAATTTAAAGACCAACCCGCACTGGGCCAGCGTGGTCCAAAGTCGGGGTAGGCTCGAGACCAGGTTGGCGATGTATAAGTATAAGATGTTGACGACTAATCAAGTCACTCTGACTAGTTATTTGATTTGCTATATTGTTATCCACCGAATCAAATTATCACAAGAATTTATGCTAAGAATAAGATAACAGACTCCTTACTTGTTCAACCCATATCAAGACTACTATGAACTCACTGTTATAATATTATTATCATCACAATAACGACAGCGTTATTGCTGATGATATTATAGTGATATAGTGAGTTCAGGATTATGTACATCGTATCATTTTATATACGGCCGGCATGTTATATTACGTGCCAAAGGTAGGGCAACAATGTTACGACCCCATCTCCGATATTGACCACAAATCTATATTATTGTTCCTTTAAGGAGCAACACTTCGAATAACGTTATTCAATCCTAAGGATAATAGAAATTATAACTGTACAATTCTTATGGTGCACGTTTCAATTTTACTCTACTACATAAACATATTAACCCCCGTCTACGAGAAACATGCAGATTTAAAAAAAAAAATAGGATAAAAAATCTTGATATTTTCCCACCAACGTCCTTTATTTATCTACAGGTAGTAGTTAGATTTTACCATCATTTTCACTAACGAACAACTGTCATAAATTTTGTATGTTTTTGTGTATATTTATTACAAATCAGTTTGAGAGACCGTCCCCAGTTTGGTTAGAGTATTGCAGGCTGGCTTTTTTGTTTTCCGAAAAGTAAGAACATGTTTTCCATGCTTCAACCACCTCAATATGTAAAGTAAAGTAAATCATTTATTTGCAATAAGTGTGGTGGTGCGCGCAGGCAAGATTTTATACATTTAAAAGTTCAAGCACACTTAACCATAGTTGGCATGCAAATTGGGTTTGGGTAACAACAAATTTACAACAGCAGCACATAAAATACTCCTAATATTACATACATAACAAAGCAGCGATAGAAGACTTGATGCAAAATCTTATTATACTTGTACGGAAATTACATAATTAGTAACACACGCTTTGTCAACTTAATATTTTTTTCAAATTTTATTCGAATTTTAAATAATGTGTTTTCAGTCGTAATATTTCCATATAGTACAAATATTATCCAGAAATGATTCAAGAAATTAAACTTTAAAATCACTACGTCAAAGTTACCAACCGATTTGGCATCTATACGAAAATGATTCATCTCCTTAACTACTTTTACGACTATCGCTCGTAAAGATTGAAGTATGTAGGTATTAACTTGGTAACGTCATGCTTTGAATCACGTCGTCGTGGAGTTAAAATAGCGCCCATTAATCCTTGTTATCTCGAACTTATGACCTATTCATTTCTGTTTATCTGCTGAACATAGAATGAAAAATGTAAAGGCACGAATCCTTGAAAACAAATGAGAAAGTGCAGACGGACAGGCTGGTATTTAATAAATAAACAACTGTTTCATTTGTATGCAGTAACATGCTTTTTAAAAAAATATTGCAACTTCATCATTATCATCATCTCAGCCGGAAAACCACCACGTGTCTGGCGAAATCGGTCACGACGTCTAAGCCCGAATAAGCGCTGCTTGAGCAAAATGGCGAGAAGTAACCGGTGTACTCTGCGACCCCAGGATACCGGTGAAGCTAAAGGGCCTTGTCAAGGGTCAAGAGGCGACAAGAGCATCATCCGACCAGTCCTACTATACGGCAGCGAGACCTGACCTGTCCTCGGAAGACATGTCCAGCAGCTACACGTCTCGGAGATGAAGATGTTACGATAGAAGTGCGGCGTTAGGCCCGGTTTCCCCCAAAGCGGAGAGGAGAGGAGATGTGTTTGAATAACCAATCAAATTTCGTTATTTCCACATCTCTTCTCCGCTTACCTTCAGTGGAAATGGATCAAGCGGAGCGGAGAGATGTCTATTTTTTATATAGCAAGCGGGGCGCGGCCGGCGGGCGGCGAGCGGCGAGATGCGCGCGGCGAACGGCAAGCTGCGCGCGTCGAGCGGCGCGCGGGGCCTCGCGCGCGACGGCGCCCGCGCTCCCACTCCCCGCCCCGCTGATGCCCGCGCTTCGCCGCTACGCACGCAAAGCTCACATCTCCTCACCGCTACGCACAGCTCACATCTCCTCTCCGCTTTGGTGGAAATAGCCTGCCAGCTTCGCAGCACATCTCAACACATCTCCTCTCCTCTCCGCTTTGGTGGAAACCGGGCCTTACGCGAATAGACCGCATCCGTAACGAACACATACGTAGCAGCCTCGGAGTCCGTGACGTAGCGGATAAGCTGCAGAAAAGTCGCCTCCGATGGTAGGCAATATAAACCGCAGACCGTCAGACTACGTAGGAAAAAGATGCCTCGACCTCACTGTCAGGGCCCTAGGTCGTGGAAGCGGATATGGAGGAGAACAATCTCACATCTAAGGATTCGAAGACCTCACGGTCCCAAGTGGAGAAGATTGAGTAGGAAAGCGGACCCCAGGACGAAGAAGAAGATTGTACGTGATGATGGCACCGACGCTTGGGCCAATGGGCCAGCGTGGTCGACTAACTCGTAACTAAGGCCTGATCGCCCTCCTCGGTGGGACGTATATAAAACAATCTATAAATAGAAATAGGCTTTAATAAAAAGTGATTTACACAAATAAAAAAAATATGGATATAAAATATTTTTGATACTGACTTAAAATTAATAACTACAAAAAACATAGTTTCTCACACATAGGTAACTAACTGCGATACGAAAGAGTTGGAAATGAAATAATAATGGAAAATTTGTAACCAATGGCAACACTATTACAAATCGGCAATAAATTTTAAAGTGTTGCCAAGAAACTCCGTACAACAACGCCCTCGTTTTTTGTCTCGTTTTGTCTTTCTTATTTTGTCTTGTTTTGCCTAGTGTTTCTTGTCTAGTTGTCGTGTTTTTTTTTCATCTTTCGCTTTATAAATATTACATTCTTGTGTTGCAATGTAAAATAACCTACTTGAAACACACATTTATTTATTATTATTTATTTATTAATCTCATTGATCTTTGTACTGTACAAAAGGACGCGACTAGTCAGAAGCATACGCAAGTGAAGTGAGTGAATATTTTCCTCCGAGATATTATGTGATAGATATGATATTATGAAGGAAACAATTTTCGCGCGCTGGTCGCGTCTGTTTGACCTGCTTTATAGTATAGGAGGAAGAAAGACAACGGGTCCTTCGACCAAATAAGAACAGATCTGCTAAACTGTTGAGTTAATCACTATAATAATAAGAGCTACCGATTTCTTTTATTGGAGATGTTAATAATACTTTATTTTAAATGTGTGACGCTAATAATACTCAACGCATGCAACAATACTTTATCATTTATGATGATCCGCAATATCATTCGTTTTGGAAGCACCATTCTGGTTGGACCACGTCAGCTTGGATTCCCATCCGCATCAGACGTTCACTGTTGGTAAAAACGGTTTTAGCAGCTAAGAATAAATTATAAAGATAGACACGGTGTAATGAAAACTCTCCACAAAGAGTACATAGAGTACATTCAACCCATCATTCTAAATCATATTCTTTCCGGAAAATATATGTTTTGTGATCTATTTTTTAGTTTTATTATATTAATTCAGTATAAAATACGATTTTTCCACACAGCACCGCACTTGCAGTTTATGGCCAATATAACTGTTTGGGTTTAAAAAATCAACAATGTATAATTTTATTTATTTGGGAAGTAAACAGCTACGTACATAGTATTAAAATTAAATAATATGAACAGGGTTAGATATATATACAGCCAACAATACAGATTATGTAAAGTACCTATAAAAATATTATTAACGAATGACCTTGCAGCGGCCGGCCACTCGCTGCATTCGTGCGTGCGTTGGCTAAAGAAATAGTAATATAGTATTGCGTAGGAGCAAATACTACAATATTAACCCGATTTCCTTAGTTGCCTTACTTTGCTGAACTTTTTTAAAGTTTCGATTGTTTTAGCATGACATACTAAATGTAATGTACGTACCTACTGTATCAGTTTGTGAATATCTGTCACTTAAACTCTGATTTATACAAGGTATTTCATAATATTCTTATTTATGTAATGGATCTCAGTATTAATGTAGAACTTATTAAACTGTTTTTTTCTTTGTGTGTAGTTTATTATAATATTGTATAAAGGGTTATTTCGGAGACAGTGCACAAATTTTACGTAAAGAAAAGTTAATTAAAAGACGTCACAAAAATATAAAAAAACATCGTATGTAAATATCCACAACAAAACCAGTAACATGGTCACTGTTATTTAGTTACCAGTACTATAGTTTTATTTGGTTTTAGTGGTAGTAGAACTAGGCTGCTCCCATACATGCACTTATGTATGGGAGCAGCATAAAAATATTTTTCCAATATATCCCATTCAAAAATTGGTACCATTTGATAAAGCTCATGGAGCACTTTTAGTACCGGTAACCCGTTTCTTTCGATATCTTGTGTGGTTTAGGACTTAACGTTTCACCCTGTATAGGTAGGTATATTTTTCTTATTCGAAGTAAGATTTTAACTAAATCATTCTTCGACGGAACATTATTCATTATGTTCACAAATGTAAGTAAGAACGACTCACCGCATATGAAGCATTCTATTTAAAGCCTCGTTCCAAGGTGTGGAAGGATCAGACCACAGTCTTTCAGCCAGTGCCGCCGCCCTAGGCCACAGCCTTCCGTCAAGAGAGGCATCGTCAGCTTGCTCAGACCATAACACAGCTTCAGCTCCTAAGACAAATATGGCAACATTAGAAAGGCTTGTAGGCTAGAAGTGAGGTTCGAAAAATGCAGCGTGGCAGAGAACAGGATCCAGTCCAAATAAGGTACTCCAAAATCGTATTTTAATCATAATATTATTTATTAGTGAGAGATTGAGATTTAAAAGAAACACTCACAAAAACTATTAACAATAAAAATGCATAAAGATCCGGATAGAAAAAGATGGTAATGGTAACAGTCTGATGACTTGAAGTGGAATGAGGAATTTCTGATCAAAATGACAGAACCGAAACAGACGGATTCGAAATTCGAAAATTGATGATAAAACTGCCAGTACAAAATAGCAGGAGAAGGTAGGATAGCAGCTCTGCTACAGGCTTGTTAGCATTATAGGTACAATGCAGAAGGACAAAGAGGAAAAAACTGGAACTGCATGTGACTACAAAGAGTTCGTATGTTGGGTGTGACTGTCAACGTATTAGTTGGTGACTGTACTCAAATAAACGCGAAAAAATTTGTCATTTTGTTTAACTACCAACCAATGATCACCTTTTAGATACATTCGCTTGTGGCACCATTTATATAGGTTCTTATAGTGACCCTCATTACCCGGGGAAGGACACTATAGTTTTCCTTATCCAGGATGTAACGTGGGTACACCGGAATCAACCACTTTTATTGAACAATAGTGTTCAGTCTATGTAACTTCATACAAAACCGCACGGCGAGCTTATTTATTATGAGATTTTTTAAATTTTTCATCTGATAACTTGGGAAAAGTGGGCTGAAGCTCAGAGGAAATAATAGTAGCAACAGAAGATGCACTCCCTGATAGAAACCTTTCGAGTTTAAACGCAGTTACAACGCCGCTAACGTTCAAATTATTTTGCACGCCTCGAGCATGACCTTCATTATAATAGCCTACCGAGTGTTGCGGCGCAATTAAAATGCACCTTAAGTCCGCGCGCCGAGAGTCCATATTACTTAGACCGTCACATCCCTTTGTTAATGCCGCTCCTCCTGCAGGGTCGGGTGTTGCGAGAAAACTGAATGACTGAAGTAAGTAAGTAAAACTCTCGCAAAATGTATAAAAGCAAGGTTTCACGGTGTACCTAGTCAATATTTTTAATGAACTAGCCATTGTATTTGTCCGTATGCCTATGGAAATTCCATATCATCATCATCTCAGCCGGAAAACATCCACTGCTGAACATAGGCCTCCCCAGGTTTCCAGCGTGAATGGCGTGGCGTGTGCTACTTGCATCCACCGGCGCCCAGCAACTTTTACCAAGTCATCTGTCCACCTTGTGGGAGGCCGGCCAACACTACGCCTTCCGGCCCGTGCAAGCCAGGAGAGAAACTTTCTTCCCAAGCGGTTATCAGCATTGGTTATCAGTTTGTTGAGCTATATGGCCTGCCCATTGCCACTTCAACTTGCTTTTCTTGAGAGCTATGTCGATGACCTTGGTTTTTCTACGTATGTCCTCATTTCTGATTCGAATTATTTAAGTCTTTAACTAACAACATACTTACCTAGGATTTGATCTTTGTGATCTCCAGCCAACAATTCAGGATTGTTTTCATAAGCCTTCGTCCATCCGATGTATGGCGAACACCAATTGTTACCTGAAATTCAGGATTGTTTTCATAAGCCTTCGTCCATCCGATGTATGGCGAACATCAATTGTTACCTGAAATTCAGGATTGTTTTCATAAGCCTTCGTCCATCCGATGTATGGCGAACACCAATTGTTACCTGAAATTCAGGATTGTTTTCATAAGCCTTCGTCCATCCGATGTATGGCGAACACCAATTGTTACCTGAAATTCAGGATTGTTTTCGTAAGCCTTCGTCCATCCGATGTATGGCGAACACCAATTGTTACCTGAAATTCAGGATTGTTTTCATAAGCCTTCGTCCATCCGATGTATGGCGAACACCAATTGTTACCTGAAATTCAGGATTGTTTTCATAAGCCTTCGTCCATCCGAAAAGTAAGCTATTGGGGCTGATTCTCACTGTCATGCTCTAATTCTTGATTTAAGTTCATCAGTCATTTTCATAGTACCGGATTTACACATTCGCCGCCAGTAGGCTAACCAAATTTTGCCACCCCTACAGACATCTACAATTCGATACCCTATTTTATTTATCATTAATAAAAAAGTCCAAATAAATAAAAAACAAATAAATACAGTGAAATTAACTTTGTGATTTGTGCACTACAAATCGTCCTACACCGTTTTCCCGTAATTTAGTATTGTGAACTGAGGAATCGGTCGATGTGTCAGTTCCTACATTTGAGATAGTTTTTACAGCCCTACGATTTAGTCAAAATAACACAAAAATCGTTCTTGGGTGGTTGTTAGTACTACTTATATAATAATTGACCCAGCGAGCGCAAAGCGCGAGCGAAACTTCTCCTTTTCAGCTTGGCCAAAACTGCTTTCGTCATGTCTGTTCGTTCTCCTCTGCAGGTCGCGTTTCTCATCCGATTCTCGTGAAATTTTGTGAGCAGGTTCGATTACTATAATTTTTTTTGTCAGTACTATAATACTCAGATCATTGTAGAAATTTTTTAAACAAAGTGGTGTTATGGGGGGTTATCTGGTTACAAGGTCTACCACTGAGGCTGGTTTTCTCTACAGAACGGTCACATCAACTCACAAGAAATGTAAAGACTCGCGAGGTCTACATAATACTCACATAGCCACTAGTTCATTTTATTGTAGCCCAGAAGTTCCCACACGCTGCTAGCCGCACGGTGTACACGTACACAAAAAAATGGCTAATTACTGCACAAACGAGTTCAGCACTTTTTAGAAGCTACTAATAATGAAAAATCATAAGGGGAAACTTGAGGTGGAATGAGGTAATTTTATGAAAATGACAAAACCGTCACACATTTTAGTCAAAAATTAAAAAAATATAATATCTTAGCAGTGAAACCTTAATTACCACAAGTTGATTTTTTTCTGTAGACCCAATAACATTTTAGATATCTAAATAAATATTGAACCTCTTTAATTTCTGTGAGACATAACAAAAATATCTGGGCCCAAATTTGCCGCCCCTAAAATCTGCCGCTATAGGCTCCAGCCTACTCAGCATACTGGTAAATCCGCCACTGAAAACGACATTCAAAACCGACATGTTTCGAAATCATTTGAAACACACTTTTCATGGACAATTGGTTCAACTCCCCCCTGCTCGTGCGATGTCTGACACGCCGAAAAACCGACAGCGCGGGGACTCTCCGGGCGTCCAGAAAACACGTGCCTCTAGAGCTGCAAAGATGACCCCTCGCAGAAGATGAATTTATTGTCCGAGCATCTGATGACGTCATGGTATTGGCCGTTCAGGACCGAAAGTGGGTGGCCTCTCTGTCCAAATACCATGACGTCTCTCACGTGCACAAGCAATCTCAGCCAGGTCATCCCGAGCAGTACAAGTTGCAGCTCATAGACGACTACAACAAGAGCATGGGGGAGTTGACCGCCTTGACCAAATGCCAGAACCGTATTTGGTCGAGCGGAAACAGTACCTAAAATGGAATAAAAAAATATTCAAACGTTCGTTGAATATTAGTATTCAAAACGCTAGGATATTGGTGGAGAAATCCACCAATTCAAAATCGATTCCTTGGCCTTCCGTTTGGCGATTGTTAAAGACATTGTCGATAGACATTTGCCCTATGTCCCACGACGACCTCAACCGCAACTACAACCCCCAATTGATGTTCGCCTTACTGATCGTCATTTTATTCGTAGAATCCCTATCACCGACGAAATGCGACGGGCAGTAGTATATCGAACCAGCCTGGTCCGCCGCAAGGTGTGGTGTACCCGCAATGGCAGGCGAAACACAAAATGGGTGTATGAGTGCACTGAGTGTGGCGTACCGCTTTGCCTCCGTACCCTGATCTGATTTCTCTTTTTACTAGCTGCCCGGCGGTGCGACGTTCGCGTGGTGTCCTACCCAACTCCTACCCAACCCAAACACAAATCACAAATGTCTACAGCGATCGCAGAAAAGTAATGAACTTTTGTTTTTTTTCTTCTCAACACTTCTTTTACATGTTTTATTTTAAAATTTAGATTTAATTTATTGTAAGTATTTAGATATTTGTTGTTGTGAACGATAAGTGTAATAATTACTTAGACAGATTTTGAGTAAACACGGCTGAACTAAAATCGGGTTAGTAATAACATTTTTGTTTTTCTGTATAAGAAATGAAGGGCAACAAAATACAGACAGACGAAATATTTAAATGATTATTTTGGCGTCGATAGGCAGAATTAAGTTAGGTACATATATTTACAACTTTGTATAAAATAGTAAATAAAGAAAAAATGCTTATGATTTCGTCGCATTTATAACAGAATTTTATTTCACAAAAACGTTTCTTTCGTAACAGTTGACGAACGTCTGAAACATTTATAAACAAAACATTTAGTAACATTTGGAAACAAAACTGTTTGCAACAGTTACAAACACCGGTGTGTCACTCAGTTATCTGACACGTCTACAACTTTCGCCACAGAGTTCTTTCGCACGGAATACACTTACGAAGATCATACTAAAAGGCATAACGTGTCGTAACTGACATAAATGTTACATAAATAGCACTAAGATTGCGTTTGCTAATAAACTGCTTAAGCTGTTTGAAATCACGAGAGTGCGCTCCAATTCGAATCTTGGACGGTTAGTTTGGAAGCCTGCCAGCCGAGACCGCGTCGAAGCGATACGAGACTTCAAGTGGCTAATTCCCAAGCTTATTGCGGCTATAGAAAGCCGCTTTGTACTGCTATCTTTTACCTAACATTTACCTACAACTTTTTGAGTATTCTTTTGTTCTCAAAAATACGCTTTTGTTAACAAAATACATGTTCACTAGGGACTCGAACTTGTACTAAATTAGGACGATTTAGAAAAACTTAGTCCACGCTACCAAGCAATCTAGTGAAGACTGTCTGAAGGGGTCCACACACGGCAGCTATAAATGTAATTAATGTACATTACATCCCTGGATGTATAGCTTGATTTCTATTGAAAGATGTAATGAGATGAATCGACAGGTATCGTGCAGGTAGCTGCCGTGTGTGGACCCCATGACTGTCTGTGTGTCTTCACACGCATATCTTTAATTCCTCCGCAAGGCATTAACCATACTTTTTTAAAATTTTGCATTCTTATTACACATATTCTTTGAGAAAAATTTGTAATATTAACTTTCTACACAGTATCTGTGCACATATAAGATGTCAAAGGACTACCATGAACTATTTTTCGGAGCTATGTTTTATTTAACAATAATCTGTACGCGGAATGCAGCTTATAAGAACAGCACAGTTCAAAAACGGTTCTAGTAGTAGTGTTCTGCTTGAGAGAATAAACATTCTAAATTCAGACACTTGGTGCTTGAAAGCAGTAATACTTTTCGCATAAAGTGTATATTGCGATGATGACACAGATAACGCAAACCAGGAAACTTTACCATCGTAATGTTTGACCACGACTATAGCAGACTTTAGGGCGTCCCATTCTGCCCTCATAAGAAGAAAAGTCGCATCTGCATTTTTTTTCGAAATTGAGTTACATATATATTCGGAATCAGCAAAAAAGACGCATCTACTAGAATTTTCATTTTTACGGAATGAAACACAGCCCTAATATAACTTTAGTGAAATAAGACGGATCTGCAATATGACATTATAACCACTAAATAGAAAAAACGCTTCTGATAAAAACTAAGTTGAAAAGACGCATTTAAGTAGAAGATGCGACTTTTCATTGTAGTATTACGATTTCTTTTAGTTTTTTTTACTAGGAAGAAAAGGAAAATGTCAAATATTTACAATAAAATAATAATAAATTCATACTTTTTATTTACAACGTGAAAGATTTAGTTTACACACGCATTATTGAATTTCTAAATCTTTTATTTTTATCTAACAAGCAACGAATTTTTATATTTAAGCAAGACAAAACATTTTTTTACTCTGATTGAAGCTCAGTGTAGATGCGTCTTTTTTTCTTATGACGGCAGCATTGCTATGCCCCACATAGAGACAGGATCACAGACATACAGAACGAAGCAAGTAAAAAACTTATAATAAAAAATAATGAGTCAATTTAAATCAACATGTTGTTAGCTATAGACTAGAAATAGATCATGACCTTATTAATTTACAATGGTAAACAGTAGAACAAACCGTTTAATGAAGCGACATAAAATCTCACAAATTACAAGTACCTACATCGCGTAGCCAATATGATGCCGGTTGAATGTTAACTTTTTAATTAGTCTAAATATCGACGCAATGTACAACTAATTTTACTTACAAGCACAAATTGATAGAACAAATCCCAGAGTTAATTTAGTTATGCAAATGTGCCTACTTATCTACTGAACAGCAATGAATAGAAATTAAATGTATCAGTGCGTAACCCTGACGATAAATGGCAATTGATAATAATAATCAGATACTGTAAGGTAGGTATTTTATAATCGGCTCTATGCCTTTGATGGCTATTAATTTCTCGGGAGTGAATGTGTGACATAGTACTTAATTTAAACAAAATGATTAAATTATTTATTTTATTATATTTATATCAGTTAACGATAGCTCAAGAAAATAGGTTCGCCTTGAACATTTTGCATTACAATGACTTCCATGCAAGGTAAGAATATAAAAAAATATTAATAAACTTAATTCTTACGTAACGGGTAGGCTCATCCAAGATTTTATAACTGTTTATCTGTGTATCTCACCTGTGTCGGGGAAGATTTTAGTGGGATGTTTCTATCTATCTATATCTATCTATCTATATCTATCTAATATTTTAAACGAGCAATTCTTGTATATTATATAATACGAATCTCGGAAACGGCTGCAACGATTTAGATGAAATTTAGCATATAGGGGGATTCGGGGGCGATAAATCGATCTGGCTAGGTTTAATTTTTAGTAAAAATAGATTACGCCGTGTTTTCAGGCTTAAAATAATTGAGACGCCATATCATTGAAATAGCACCTTTCTATTCGTCACTGAATAGTGACGAAGGCCACAATAGCTCAGTGGGAAAATCTAAAGTATGCGAAGTCTGTTTTGGTTTTTGAGTTTGAGTTCGAATCTCGACAGATTTATTTTTTTTATTTATTTTTTCGTTCATGTTTCTTTTTTATTCTTTCATTTAGTTATATATATATAACAAAAATGGAAGAAATTTAAATTACTTATATATTTTTTCGTGGTCCGAAAGTTTTCCAACAGATGGCACGAACAAAGCTCGGTGACCCAGGTACTTAGAGTAACGCAAGGTTTCTACGATGCCACACATGTTTTTTTGGTGATAAAGATGCCATTCAAGAAGTTAAAGGTTATTTTTATGAACAGATTTGTAGAAACGAGTTTTTGGGGAGGAGTTTGTAACCCAGAGAGCGCACCATGCATCGGTGGGTTCGCGCGTCTCGCCACAGCTGTCAGGGAAGGCTTGGCAAGAGAACCGCAATCCATACTGCTGAACGCAGGCGATAGTTTCCAGGGCACAATCTGGTACAATCTGCTGCGCTGGAATGTCACACAGGAATTCATGAATTTACTACCCCATGACGCTCATGTAAGACATTTGTTAGCAAAAACTATTCAAATACACAGTAAATTAATCAAAGTGTTCTACCACAGTTTCATTTTAGGTCAGCTGTTTTCAAAAACTGTGTTTACCTCATCTGCCAAATGAAAAGAGTACTCCAATCACTTTATTGATGGATTTATTTAATAAGTATTTATTAAATATCAATATCTTTTAAGGGCAACTTTCACATCCTCAAAGAGAAATCTTTTATGCCTTGTTTTTTTATCAGATACCAACTTACGATCATTTATAAAATACAATTGATAATTTTTCGAATTACAGGTGCTAGGTAATCATGAGTTCGACAACGGTATAGAAGGAGTGGTACCTTACTTAGAGCATTTAGAGTCCCCTGTGGTTACAGCAAACATTATAGACGATCTGGAGGAATCAATACAAGGATTATACCAACCTAGTATCGTTATAGAAAGGGAGGGACGCCGCATTGGAATCATTGGAGTCATAACTGCTGAAACTGATGTACGTAATCTGAACCATTTTAGTAAAAGTGAAATAAAAAGGATTCTCGAAAGAAATTCCTGCGAATATTGACTCAAAGGCCGTTTCGTATTGCAAACACTACGACTAGATTTAATTTGAATTGTTATCTTTTCAAAGGGCTCCATGTTTATTTAACGTCTGTGTTTTCGAAGTCTTATAATCTTGGTGTATTCAAGGCAAGAGTGAATAGATATCTTTTGGGTGAGCGTGTATCATCTTCGACCTCGTCATCACTTTCCATCAGGTGAGACTGTGGTCAAACGCGAACCTATTTTACATTAAAATAACGCGGATAAATTACATTTCAAAGCTAAATCTCACTGGCATATACGGAATGCTTTCATATTTACAGTATTATTTTTCAGTAACTTAAGCTAGTCTAGAGTGAAAACCCTTCGAGAACGTGGTGTTTGTTATGTTCCACCATTTCCAAAACAAAATGTAGGAAATCTGAAAGTACAGCCTGTTTCTGTGACAGATACAGTGAATGTCATATACTAAATTATATGACTTGAATTACTTTTTAACCCCCGACGCAAAAAAGAGGGGTGTTATAAGTTTGACCGCTCTGTGTGTCTGTGTGTCTGTCTGCGGCACTGTAGCTCTTAAACGGGTCAACCGATTTGGATGCGGTTTTTTTTTATCTACATACATCTTTTACTCAGACACTTGCATCTACTGGCCGACTACAATTCACTGATGAGGTTGAAACAGTGAGACAAGAGGCTGAAAAACTGCATGACGACGGAGTCAACATTATCATTGTTTTATCTCATTGTGGCCTTGATATAGACAGGTAAACTGTACATTTAATTAAAATCCATTATCATTAATTAAGATGATAACACCGCGTATTTAGATAATTTCACAGATTCTAAACACAATTCGTTTAACAGTATTAATAACAGCAAGGACATATATCACTACAGGATTTAGCTTTACCTATTGCAAATAAATTTAAAACCGTTTATTTTTGAAGGATCTTATTTCAATAGGATGTAGAAAAATGAAAATTGAAAAACGTTTATTTGGTTTCAGAAATAACTTCAGTAAAGAAGTAATATTAAATAAAATTACGTCTATTTCATTTATTCCATCTCTTTTATATATTTTGTATGTAAATGTTCAAACGGAATTTAATTTGTAGAGAAATTGCGTTGCATTCGGGGCCCTACATAGACATCATTGTTGGAGGACACAGCCACACTTTACTGTATAATGGAGAACCCCCCGAAAACAGCGCCTTTACACCAGAAGGTCCTTATCCGGTAGTGATTGAACAAGAATCGCGACAAGTAAGTCTATCAGACTTTATGTTTATTCAAATAGACAAAGCAACCATGCGCAGTTGGCCTGATCAGTTATATTTGGAACTTTATAAATTATTCAAAAATATTTTATAATGTCTTGTTGTTCTGGGAAACCTTCATGACCGCCCCTGGTTTTGTACGCTACGTTTTTTTGTACATGGTTTACAACGAATACGCTTTCATTCAATATGAGGATGCCTAAAAAGTTGCATCTAAAAACAGGTCTGTACAAAAAGTGCTCGTGCAGTTATGAACGCAACTGTTTTGGTACGCCGCGGTTTTTCTAAGTGTCAAAATAATGGGTCGACTTTAGTAATCTGTGTTTTTTTTGCTGTTTTTTACTGGGCAGCACCCGAAGGCGGAATTAGTGAAAAAAATCCACCCAGAACGAATACACTTCGGTTAGGTTAGGTTAGACTGTTATCAACAACGGCGGAGGGAGACTAGCGAGCGGAGCGAGCGTGCCGCGGCAGCGGCCGGCGACCGCAGGAGATTACGCATCTCAAAAAGGCTAATGGTTGGAAAATTTGAGTGCGCAAAACGTGGACGGAAAAAAAATGGCTGCAGAAAACGGGTCGGTCATAATCTGTTCGCACAGTTTTTCCTGTCCAAGGCAAGCATGAAGTACACAAAAAATTGTTTGTACAAAACGGTAACAAGCATGAAAGCACTTGTTGTTCTTCGTGGCCACCACCCGTCTAAGAAGAACAACAAAGCCATATTGTCAAACTGATGGGATCAAGCTGGATGCAGATGTCACGGGAGCGTGACGAGCGGCGCAATAAAGAAGAGGCCTAATACCCAACAGTGGTAGGATGTGGGCTGAGAACGTATATTTAAAGACTTGAGTTTAATTTAAATACGCTCGAACTAGGTATTGCAATCCGGTATCATTTTCATTCTGGCCGGATTTTACCGGATCGACACGAATCCGGCCGGATTGAAACTATAGGACTAGGTACCTAATCATAGTGCATATTCTAGGGCTACCTTATGTGAACACTAGCGCCACATTGATAAACAATTATAACTTAGTGATAACACAAAATATAAAAATTCTAATAATTATAAAGCGAAAATGAAAAAACAGACGTAATCTGTAACAATAAAAATCTATAAAATATCTGTTCGATTAATTTGAAGTGTAAGTATTTTAGTATTTTTTTAAATTACAAATTTTATAATACCTTATTCGCTGTAGTAAGTAATTATCTGTAAGTGATTACTTAGTCATAGATTATCATCATCAGGTGATAGATTATTACTAAGTAATCACTCACAGATAATTACTTTCTACAGCAAATAAGGTATTCTTCAAATTAATCGAACAGATTTTTATATTTTAATTTTTGTATTTAAGTTTTATTGCCTGCCTGTCAAACAACCATTAATTTGACTTGCCTGTCAAACAACCATTAAGAGTTGAAAATGGATCTTATTCAATATATTTCAATTATGTTTTAGGTTCTTATAGTACAAGCAGCTGCCCACACACAATATTTGGGCGAAATTAAGCTTTATTTTGATGACGAGGGAAATCTTCTCGAGTGGGAAGGGCATCCACATTATATCGGAAATGACGTTGAACAAGGTGTTTTTGAGTTTATTAATAGTATTTTATGAAATCGATGACATGGACATCTTCGCATCACATGACCTATTACTTATTGATTGTCAAAAAACGTCCGAGAAAGTCCGCAGGGGTCGCATATTGGCGTTTTTTTTATTGTTGTTTAGTCTTCTGTAGAGCATCGGTGGTCTAGTGGCTAGGGCCGCTGCTTCCCGTGCGGGAGACGCGGGTTCGATCCCCACTACGTACCAATGTGTTTTCAAATTTCGAATTCATATGTACGTTTATTCGACGCTCTTACGGTGAAGTAAAACATCGCCATGAAACCTGCACACTCCTGCGAAGAAATTTAAAGGTTGTGTGTGTGTGTGAAGTCGATCAACCCGCACTAGGCCAGCGTGGTTGACTAAGGCCTAATCGCCCTAATTTAGGGTAGGTTCAAGCCCCTCGGTGGGGACGTATATGAGCTGTTGATGAGTCTTCTGTTAAAATATTTGAAGAGCCAAATACTCAAGCGAACTATACCCATTGATATTTTCGTCAAACTTACTACTTAGCCTATAATTTATTATATAATAACCTTTCATACGTCCGAATCTTCACTATACCACAACCTTTAAATCTTACAGCACCAGACATCCTGGAGAGAATCAATCAATACCTACCTAAAATCAATGAGCTAGCTACAGTTGAAGTTGGGTCCAGCATGGTCCATCTATCCTCCAGCTGTGCTTGTGGAGAATGCAACTTGGGTAGTTTCATCTGTGAAGCATTTATGGACAAAGTAAAATTTATTTACACATATATCAAATAAAATCAAAAATATTTTATTCGAATTAAGATTTTTAAAAATAATTTTTCGACGTCAAAGCTATCATGGTTCACTATAGTTGGGTTATTAAAGGATGAGTTCTGACAGCTTCAAAATTCTTCATACTATATTAATAAAAACTATAATAGCTAATAATTAAAAATAAAGTAACTTCACCTTTTATTTTATCATTAAACAGTATGTAATAAATAAACGAAATAGCATTAAAAAGTTTTTAAAATTGTAATCTGTTAGAGCTACGCTGTCAGAGTGTACGCTCGCTGTGGAGAAGGACGGCTGGAAGAAACTCCACAGGATTATATACATTCAAAAGTACAAAAGATACGAGTCCTGTGGAGTTTCATACATGAGTCATAATTACAATCTACTCCACTGATATAGAACAACAGTTGACCAGACTTTTTATAATCTAAGTACTTAATCATTTATCGTATTATTGAAGCGAATACAGTTCCCTATGAATGAATTGTTAACCGTACACATTTTAAGAGGTATATGAGATACTTTCCTTCCTACAGACTTATAATAATAA
The DNA here is from genome assembly GCA_951230895.1 of Carpatolechia fugitivella. Taxonomy (NCBI): domain Eukaryota; kingdom Metazoa; phylum Arthropoda; class Insecta; order Lepidoptera; family Gelechiidae; genus Carpatolechia; species Carpatolechia fugitivella. Next base: position 4,367,885 of record OX579645.1, on the reverse strand, counting down.
GAAAAGAATTGTTTTAGGCAATGGAAGAAGCTGAAGGAGATAACTGGCATTACGCACATTTTTGTGTTATGAATCGAGGCGCTATTAGAGCAGAAATGGAACCCGGAGGCAAGTGCTATGTTTTCACTTCACGAGAGTTCTGTTCAGAAAATATTTTCTAATAACATATGTCGATACATGCTCGGCAATACATTTATATTTTATTTATGAGCTTATACAGCTTCACAGCCTAGTTGGTGTACACCTGTTTACGAAGCCCGTCGGGGTCGCGAGTTCGAATCCCGTCCGCATATTATGTGTGGTGTGATATAATTTGTGTTTGCTTTGATTTTGAATGTTAGTTATTATACGTTATACTAGGACTATGGGTTATAATATTAGGAATATGGGTGTATATCAATTATCTGATATCCATAGTGCAAGTTCAACCAATTTTGAAATTAGATGACTCGTGCGTGGCCGTGTGTGACACTTTTTTTTTTTTTGACAATGACCTAATGCTTGTGTCGCAAAATCGACGTATCAAGCGTAACCGGACTTTTGGGGGAGCGGAAGGCTCTTACCCCTAATGTGACACGTCATCTCAACTAGTATTCATTTTTATTTTTTTATTTTGCAGTTATAACATTTGAGACTGTGTTACTCTCGACTCCTTTCGAGAACAATGTCGAAATATTCGAATTACGAGGTGACCATATCCTGGAGATGTTGGAGCACTCTGTAGCTAATGTTCCGTGGCCCGGCGCGAGAATGCTACAAGTTTCAGGTAGGTATCTTAATACGATCATTCAAGTAAAAAAAACATTAGGGGCTAGTTCAGGAAGTATCTTAACTAATTTGTAAAATTTATTTACGCGCAACATTGTGCTATTAATTCATCAAAATATTTTTTACGTCAAAAATCTATCACTGGAACTTATGCTGCATATCAAGACGAGAAGAAAGGAGTAAAAATTTACATATTAATTACCAGTATAGTAAATATTATAATAATTTCTTAATCTAACATTGATCCGACGTTCCTTGACGTTAAGTTATTGACATAAATCATTACGGCATAGAATTTCAAAGCATAATCCTAACGCACGTCAGACTTAGCCTTAGCATACTGACATTTCATTATACGCATCACCTGCAGGAAAACTTTAGACTCGACATACTGACACGTTCCGTATCAACTGCAGGAATGCGGCTGGTGCAGGACGGTGCGCGCCCCGTAAACGAGCGGGTCGTCAACGTCACTATTAGGTGCATTGAATGTGACGTGCCAAGATACGAGCCGCTCCTACTCGACAAATATTACAAGGTGGTTACGCAATCGTACCTTTCGGAAGGAGGCGACGAATTTTCCGTAAGTAAAAATTTTAACTGGAGAACATAACTCTTTTTAAATAGTTGTAGTTGGTGGGAAAAGAATGACAAGAAACTCACATCAACACATTCCGTCTTCGATCATATTAATACTGCGTTATTAAATGTACGAACATGTTTCGCTGGAAGATGCCATTATCAAATAGAACCAGCATATCAGGAAAAGTCTTTAAACAGTAAAAGGTTTAAGTAGTGGAGGAAATAAAGTAATTAGCAGATAAAGTTGCAAACTTTGATAAATAATTAATAGGAAAGGTTTCAGTCGCCACGAACACAAGTAAATACGTTCTTTGATTGCAGAAGAATGCTAAAAAATCGTTAGTGTATTTAAAGGAAAAACAATTAGTGCAGATTGTGCATTGTTGATCAAAACTACAGCACCTAAATTAAAGAAAGAAACTAACGTCGTCGGTCAGTTTCCATACAAGCTTGGACCCAAGCTGTGTTAGTGTGGCAATGTGTAAAAACCCACTCGCGATTGATCGCGATTATTAAACGATTTTTTTATATATAGTGGGATTTAATATATAATCGATTAAATCGATATAATCAACACAAGGCTAGGTAAAAGAGTATGTGTATGATGATCGAAACATGGCCACACTGATCATTTTCAATAACTATTTTTCCTTATGTAATTATTTATTGTTTTTTATCCTAAATTAACAAAAATAACCTATATTTACATGCATATTTAACTTTAAGAACATTCTGAGGCCAATATGGCCGCTGTTCTTTAATAGCTATCTCTCTCAATATCTCAACCTACGACTAAGAATCTTTATTCGTAGTCTGTAACCAACATATAAGGGCCTGTAGTAAATCAATGGTTATAGGTATGATTGAAATATGCCAACCAATATAATTATTGTTTGTTATTAAAAGGTAAAAAGATTTAAAAACTTAAGCCAGTAAATTTAACTAAACTAAAAGAAAATGTAGCAAATTTTCACAAATAATACTTTTTAATCGCATTCAAACAATAACAAATTTAAAGCTAACAACTTAGTCTGCTTATTTTATGTGTAAAATAAATGTTTCTGTTGCGCAAAATACCTGCTTCCCACCATAGATCAAATATAGTGGATCCACTATATTTGATCTAAGCTTTACACTAATTAGGAAACTTACTCGTACACGTGTTATTCGTAGTCTTGGCGCCTCCGGTTCGAGTTTCATGGTTAGTTATTTCATCGTATCGTATCCGAGAAACAATGTGTATGTATGATCGCGCCACTCCGGCTCCAAGCAGTTTATATTAGCATAATATTGTATCCATAATGTGGTCGAGATATTGATGAAATATAATAAAAGTTTCTGCTTTTAGTATTTTAATTAAGAACAAGATATCAGAGTTCTTCATAATAAATGGAGATACATTGATAAATACTAAATGCACCACTTTTAACTTTGACTTACATACCTCTCCAATAATACATATCATATTATTATCATTAGGGGAAAAATTATTATTACTATGTTTAGTTTAGTTTAGTTTCATTTATTCACTCAATTTGCTTAATTTAATTACATTTTAAATATCTTAAAACTATAAAAATTCGCAAAGAGCACGTCAATGAGTATATAAAATTAAAATAAATAAATTAAGAATAATAAAAGTCACAAAATAACATGTCCGATAATTAAAAATTACATTTTATTACAAATAATATCTCTGTACCCATTTACTGAGAATAATAATTATTATTATTAATTAAAATACTAAAAATGAACTTTAAAAAAATGTTGTCTATTACAAAAGAAGATTTGCTGAAGTGTCTTAGGATGCACTTTAAAGTGAAAGATCTTGGGGAAGCGCAAAATTGCTCAGGAATGCGGTTTGAAAGAAAAGATGGAAACTTTTATTTACATCAATGTGAGTACGTCAAAAAGTTAATTTGTATGACTGGAGTTTGGTATGACGGACTGTAAACCTGTAAAGACACCTTTGGAGTCAGGCTTACACCAAACCTTGTCAGAAGGGGGTGGAGATGGTGACAAACCATTGGACAGCCAAGGTCGTTGGAGTTATTATTATCAGTCTTTGATCCTGAATTATTTGGCTTACAAATACACGTCCGGACATATCAGCAGCGGCAGCAGTAACTTTTTTATCCCAGTTTAACTCTTGTATAATATAATTGACAACATTTTTTTTAGTTCATTTTTAGTATTGAAGAATAGACCTACACCTGTTATTTTTTTTAATTTTTATTAATTTCAAGTCTTAGCATATAAATTTTAATTTTAAAAACATGCTCATTTTAATACGACGTAAGTAAACCTGGAAGATTTATAACGTTAATGCGCATGAACATTGAACAATCACTAAGTAAAAAAGTGACACGTCATGCCAGTCAAAAATAAAAAAAAAACCGTAATAGCAAGGGTATTTGTTGCTAAAAATTCTAAACCGCATAGTTTTAGTTACCTTTAGGTTATTTGCAAATATCTCTTATACCTTGATTTTTAATTCCGTAGAATTCTGACAGATGGAGTATTGCCCGACAGAAAGCAGGTTAACAAAATTACAAGTACTATCAAGTTTTAATAAAAATAAAAAAAATTGTTGGGTGATAATATTTCTCAGTTGTAATTTGTTCAAGTTACTACATTCAATGTGGGAGAATATTTAATAAGGCCGGGTATCATTTTCAAATAACCACAGGTTGCAAACAGTTGGATAATAATATTTCTGTTTCTAATGCAAAAAGGATTTTAAAAATGCATTCAAACTTCACGTTAATCTCGTATTGTATGGCCACAGATAAAAAATCAAAGCGTAAACCATACAAGATTCAAATAGAGTTCGCACAGCCACTGGAATTGTTATTTTAATTGCATTGTATGTAAATTATGATTTGCCTGTCTTGTTATAATAGTAATAACAGAAATGTACATGTGAAAAAAGGTTGGCGACAAGTGACCTGAGATCTGTCAGAATTCTACGGAATTAAAACTCAAGGTATAACTTAGTAGGTTATTAATTCTGAAAAAAATATAATATTGTATTTATAGGAAGACCAAATCTTCAAATGCTCTTTTAACTTCCGTACCTTTATGAATTTGAAATGTTGTCAATTATGTGTATAGTTAGTTGGCTTTGAAGACCGTATCTATGTTTTAATAAATAGTTTCGTCCACGCCCCAAGCAACGTGATATTCTCAAAAGCTGGCTTCAATTTCAGGTATTCGTTCAATACTCTCTCAAGGCTCTCGGCCTGTAGGCTACAGGGTTAGCAACGTTACCATTCATTGCATAGAATGTGATGTTCCCAAGTACGAACCTTTATTACTAGACCAATATTACAAAATGATCACAACAGAATTTATTGGAGCTGGAGGCGGCGATTATTATGTAAAAATACAAAACCTATACTAATATTATTGGTTGCGCCATTTTATTAACCAGCGCCACCATTAGTTGGTCCTTCGAGTTCGGATTTCCATTTTTTCACCCCTATTTGGTCACCTAAAGTCACCTAGTAGGAGATTTTATTTATTTCAGCCCTTTTTAGGTAGTTTTCTTACACTAAAAAGTGAACCTACGTCATCGCAAACGCAGTGCATTGACTTAGGTAATTTGATATAAAACCGCTGTAAATCACAATTATTATTTATATTTTTTTTGCTCAAACTTTCGTTCATTGTTGTTTTAACTTCAAATAAGTATATCTATTACGCGAAATTTGTTAAATTATATTTAAAACCTGAGAACCTATATGAAATGTAAGTAATACATGATATTATAATTCTGTGCCTCCTGTGATAAGTGATACAAATGAAAAATCATCATTTTACAGGAGAGCAAAAACAAGATTTAAAAAATTCTAGTTCATGAACTAAGTGGGCTAGGTTAAACTTGAGTATCTTGTTTAGTACAGTAAAACATTTTCTTTTATAGCATATTTTAGTTTTATTGGTAAATATTAAATCTTATAAGTAATTCATGTAAAACCTGTGAGTTGTACCTGTTCTTCTGTCTATTACGTGCATTAATCATGTAATAAATGATACTTGTATAGTTAAATTACGTTGCACGTAATTTAAGTTGTCTTTGTGTAAACTGATATACACGAAGTTAAAACATCTAATAACTCATAAAAATAATGATCCTAGCACAATGTTCTTCAAACAAAAGATGAAGATATAACCCTTGAGATTTTGTTTATTTACTTAGCATTCGCTTATTTCCATAATTTACCTGAATTGTATCAGTTTACTAAAATCCTAGTCTTTTAAAATATGTGCTAAATGATAAAAGTCAAGATCCTTTATTTGATTAAGTCTCAAATGTCTGTCGCACGATATCACCCCTTCAAAATTAAAGGACCACCCGCTGTGGTTCCAGGGCCCTTCGTGGCTATTTTCACATCCCTCGCAGTGGCCCACCTCCGCAGATTCTCTTCTGTTAGAAGATGTGCCTGAACAAAAGACGCTAGCACATCCAGTTTTTATTACTGCAGATGATTCTGAGATCTACAGTGCTGCCAGTCGCACCTCCTCATGGAGCAAGCTTTTGCGTATTATTGTCTACATCTGTAGTTTTTTAAAACTTTTACCGCGCCGTGGTTCAGCTTTTATAATAACAAATGACTTGGAGTTTGCAGAAAATAAATAGCTGCAAATTCTTCAGTATAAATATTTCTCTAATGAAATTAACCATTTGAAAAATGGCACGCTGATTTCGCCGGTTCTTAATAAGTTGAGACTATTTTACAAGCTTTTATTTAGTTTCACCTGTCCCGTTGTCTGTCTGTCTGTCTGTCTGTAATCAAATCTTGCAAGTTAAATTTGATCCACTTCCCAGTTTCCGATTGAGCTGAAATTTTGCATTCGTGTATAAATCGGATGACAATGCAATATTATGGTACCTTGGAGCTGGTCTGATGATGGAGACGGAAGGTGGCCATAGGAACTCCTCTAATACAGAACACAACCTAGTCGTGTTTGGGCTCGTTAGATTTGTCTTAACAAGATCTTTAGCCATACGTGATATCCAGGGTCTCATGATGGAGCCGGAAGGTGGCCACAGGAACTCCTTAAATACACAACACAACCTAGTCGTGTTTGGGCTTGTTGGTTTTGTCTTAACAAGATCTTTAGTCATACGTGATGTTCAGGGTCTCATGATGGAGCCGGAAGGTGGCCACAGGAACTCCACAAATACACAACATAACTTAATCATGTTTGGGCTTGTTGGATTTGTCTTGACTAGATCTTCAGTCCTACGTGATGTTCAGGGTCTCATGATGGAGCCGGAAGGTGGCCACAGGAACTCCACAAATACACAACATAACTTAGTCATGTTTGGGCTTGTTGGATTTGTCTTGACTAGATCTTCAGTCCTACGTGATGTCCAGGGTCTCATGATGGAGCTGGAAGGTGGTCACAGGAACTCCACAAATACACAACATAACATAGTCGTGTTTGGGCTTGTTGGATTGGTAAATCAGACTCGATGATGGAGCTAGAAGGTGGCCATAAGAACTCCGTAATTAAACGACGCAACCCCACCGAGTTTGGGCCCATTTGATTTGTCTTGACGAGTACTTTAATACTACATGGTAACCAGGGTCTGATGATGGAGCTGGAAGGTGGCCATAGGAACTCCGGAACGACGCAACTCCATCGAGTTTAGGCCCATTTGTTTCGTCTTGTCGAGTACTGTGATACTATATGGTAACCAGGGTCTGATGATGGAGCTGGAAGGTGGTCATAGGAACTCCGTAATTAAACGACGCAACCCGATCGAGTTTGCGCTCATTTGATTCGTTTTGACGAGCATCTTAGTTGGCGTGAATATGCAACTCCAACAGATTTGGGAAAAAGTTCGTTCCGTTTGTTATGAATGTGGATTATTATATTATTATGTCTGATTGATTAGATGGATGCCCCAATGCCAAGGTGAGCACGTGCCGAGGGCTGAATGGTATGAGAGTGTATAAACATTTCATATCGCTAACGTTGCGCCTCAGGGTACCAGGGCGAACCCTGTTGTACTGAAGCCCTTATCCCTCTACAATGGACCTCGGCAAGGATGGCATTCACATAATACAGCCTAAATCAATTCAATTTCCTGCTAAATTTAATTACGGCACAGCTGAAAGAAGAATGCTTCCGATTGTCTTGTCTTGGGCTTCAACTGTGCACAAAATGCAGGGAACTACTGTAGATCATGCTGTTATTTATCTAGGCTCTAAATTATTTGCTGCTGGTCAAGCTTATGTGGCTTTAAGCAGAGTTAAGTCTTTAGCAGGACTTCGAATTGAAGAACTTGACTGCTCCAAGTTGACTTCGAAGAAACCTTGTAATGTTGATGCATTAAAAGAAATGGATAGAATGAGAAATGTTACAAATAACTAACTTGTGATTACATAACTAATTTAAACATTAGTTTACCCTACTACAAACAAAAAAAATGAAATATTTAAATACAAATAAAATACATAAACTTTAAGTGCTCAAAGCAGCACATTATTATGTGAACGTACTACGGACTACATAATGGAAAAACGCTGCTACGCGCTACTAACTACGTCGTAGTAAATCTCGAATTAAACAAACTAAAAAGTTAAAAATAAAATTAAAGAAAAAAAACCTTTTTTAAAAACAAGCTTTTATTATTTGTTAAGAAAATGAACTAAAAAGTTAAAAATAAATTAACTCTAATTAGAAGTATAACACTTTATAAGTTCATTGTAACCTTTAACGATAATTAAGCTTCTTTGTCTACGACAAAATAATTCCATATCGTAATCATATATTTTTAACACCAAAACTTTACACCTTAATTATTAAATCTTCCCGTTTTTATTACAGTCTCAATTTTATAAATAATAAAAGCGTGTTACATTTTGATGGTATAATTAAGCTATCACAATGTAACACGCTTTTTTATTTATAAAATTGAGACTGTAATAAAAACGGGAAGATTTAATAATTAAGGTGTAAAGTTTTGGTGTTAAAAATATATGATTACGATATGGAATTATTTTGTCGTAGACAAAGAAGCTTAATTATCGTTAAAGGTTACAATGAACTTATAAAGTGTTATACTTCTAATTAGAGTTAATTTATTTTTAACTTTTTAGTTCATTTTCTTAACAAATAATAAAAGCTTGTTTTTAAAAAAGGTTTTTTTTCTTTAATTTTATTTATATGATGGCCTAATCCGGGTTTGTGGGCGGCTCACTAGCGCTGATTTAGATTTCGCACAGCAACATCCAGTGCTCCTGTCACGCCAAGATCATGTAAGAGAACAAATAATAGACTTGGATTTAACAAAGCAGTACATAGAACAGACATTAGAAGAAGGTTTGAAAGAGGACAAAGGTGCGGGATGCGACATACCAAAATTAGACCCGTTCGCAGCAGAAGTATGAAGTTTGACAAGAAGATGCCTACTATAGTCTGCGATACCAAAGACTGGGTTAATTGTTACTTTTCAAACTGCTCCATCGTGCCAGTAATATTAAAACAAGTCGGAGACGATATAGAATGTACGTACCAGGATATTTTTTATATAAGTGACCTGAAGTATGTGCTTGGTGCCAAGAGAGTATTGAGAGGAAACCAACCCTATGTCTTGGGCAAAAACGACCACGTCAAAATTGAGTGCCGAAATGGGACAAATACCTTTTACCAGACGTGCGCTGGTAAGTAGTTGTCGATTTGGATGCTATTCAGATGCGTACTTATTAGCTGGTTAGGGAGAGGGTGTAAATGATAAGAGGTTGAGTTCAAGTGCAGAACTGATTTATTGTTGGCCGTGGGCCTCTATTTATACTAAATTCATTATTAAACTACCGTCTAAATATGTGATATGTAGGGACACCCACAACCTTGCTGACCAAGACTTGGGTGGGCTACGGAATAGGCTACAGGCCTATAAAGCCCGAAAAGCCTCCGTCGGGTAGGGAGGACACCTTCAACGTCCTCATATTTGGCTTCGACTCTACATCGAAGAATGGATTTATAAGAAAAATGCCGAAAAGCTACAAGTACTTATATCACTGAAAAGGTGCGCGCTACCGTTTTGAACGGGTATAACATAGTCGGCGACGGTACACCAGCGGCATTATTCCCCATACTCACAGGCAAGACAAAATTGGAGCTACCGGAATTCAGGAAGACGATAAGAAACAGTGGACATTTGGACGACGTGCCCTTCGTATTCTACAAACTCAAGGAAGATGGCTACAGAACAGCATACTACGAAGAGTAGCCATCGATAGGCACTTTCCAGTACCGTTTTAACGGTTTTCGCCACCAACCTGCTTTGAGGAACAGATCAGTGGCAGGGCCAACAAGAATAAACTGGCCTCTTACTGCGTCGGTGGCACCCCTAGGTTCCAACTCATGATGAACATTACTGACACAGGTTTTCGTCTTAATCAACACCAACATTTATTTGCGGGATGCAATACTTAAAGCCGATGGGCTTTATCGTAGCGAAAGTAGCGAAAAATATGCGAGGCGATAATTTATATAATTGATGCACACGACACGACGCGACCGTTAGCATCGATGACAGCGGTAGAAGAGAAAGTGTCTAAGTTTTATATTATTGCCATAGAGGGCGCTTTCCGATAGTGCCCGGTCCTTATCGTGTTTGTAACGAATACACTCAAAAACTACTGAACCGATTTTAATAAATCTTTTACCATAAGAAAGCTTAATTATCCCTGATTCACATAGTATAGTACTTTTTACCACGGGTTGGGTCCACGGGTGTTTAAAGCTGGCGTAGCCACTGGCGGGCCTAACATATTTTAGTTTTATTGGTAAATATTAAATCTTATAAGTAATTCATGTAAAACCTGTGAGTTGTACCTGTTCTTCTGTCTATTACGTGCATTAATCATGTAATAAATGATACTTGTATAGTTAAATTACGTTGCACGTAATTTAAGTTGTCTTTGTGTAAACTGATATACACGAAGTTAAAACATCTAATAACTCATAAAAATAATGATCCTAGCACAATGTTCTTCAAACAAAAGATGAAGATATAACCCTTGAGATTTTGTTTATTTACTTAGCATTCGCTTATTTCCATAATTTACCTGAATTGTATCAGTTTACTAAAATCCTAGTCTTTTAAAATATGTGCTAAATGATAAAAGTCAAGATCCTTTATTTGATTAAGTCTCAAATGTCTGTCGCACGATATCACCCCTTCAAAATTAAAGGACCACCCGCTGTGGTTCCAGGGCCCTTCGTGGCTATTTTCACATCCCTCGCAGTGGCCCACCTCCGCAGATTCTCTTCTGTTAGAAGATGTGCCTGAACAAAAGACGCTAGCACATCCAGTTTTTATTACTGCAGATGATTCTGAGATCTACAGTGCTGCCAGTCGCACCTCCTCATGGAGCAAGCTTTTGCGTATTATTGTCTACATCTGTAGTTTTTTAAAACTTTTACCGCGCCGTGGTTCAGCTTTTATAATAACAAATGACTTGGAGTTTGCAGAAAATAAATAGCTGCAAATTCTTCAGTATAAATATTTCTCTAATGAAATTAACCATTTGAAAAATGGCACGCTGATTTCGCCGGTTCTTAATAAGTTGAGACTATTTTTATATGATGGCCTAATCCGGGTTTGTGGGCGGCTCACTAGCGCTGATTTAGATTTCGCACAGCAACATCCAGTGCTCCTGTCACGCCAAGATCATGTAAGAGAACAAATAATAGACTTGGATTTAACAAAGCAGTACATAGAACAGACATTAGAAGAAGGTTTGAAAGAGGACAAAGGTGCGGGATGCGACATACCAAAATTAGACCCGTTCGCAGCAGAAGTATGAAGTTTGACAAGAAGATGCCTACTATAGTCTGCGATACCAAAGACTGGGTTAATTGTTACTTTTCAAACTGCTCCATCGTGCCAGTAATATTAAAACAAGTCGGAGACGATATAGAATGTACGTACCAGGATATTTTTTATATAAGTGACCTGAAGTATGTGCTTGGTGCCAAGAGAGTATTGAGAGGAAACCAACCCTATGTCTTGGGCAAAAACGACCACGTCAAAATTGAGTGCCGAAATGGGACAAATACCTTTTACCAGACGTGCGCTGGTAAGTAGTTGTCGATTTGGATGCTATTCAGATGCGTACTGATTAGCTGGTTAGGGAGAGGGTGTAAATGATAAGAGGTTGAGTTCAAGTGCAGAACTGATTTATTGTTGGCCGTGGGCCTCTATTTATACTAAATTCATTATTAAACTACCGTCTAAATATGTGATATGTAGGGACACCCACAACCTTGCTGACCAAGACTTGGGTGGGCTACGGAATAGGCTACAGGCCTATAAAGCCCGAAAAGCCTCCGTCGGGTAGGGAGGACACCTTCAACGTCCTCATATTTGGCTTCGACTCTACATCGAAGAATGGATTTATAAGAAAAATGCCGAAAAGCTACAAGTACTTATATCACTGAAAAGGTGCGCGCTACCGTTTTGAACGGGTATAACATAGTCGGCGACGGTACACCAGCGGCATTATTCCCCATACTCACAGGCAAGACAAAATTGGAGCTACCGGAATTCAGGAAGACGATAAGAAACAGTGGACATTTGGACGACGTGCCCTTCGTATTCTACAAACTCAAGGAAGATGGCTACAGAACAGCATACTACGAAGAGTAGCCATCGATAGGCACTTTCCAGTACCGTTTTAACGGTTTTTGCCACCAACCTGCTTTGAGGAACAGATCAGTGGCAGGGCCAACAAGAATAAACTGGCCTCTTACTGCGTCGGTGGCACCCCTAGGTTCCAACTCATGATGAACATTACTGACACAGGTTTTCGTCTTAATCAACACCAACATTTATTTGCGGGATGCAATACTTAAAGCCGATGGGCTTTATCGTAGCGAAAGTAGCGAAAAATATGCGAGGCGATAATTTATATAATTGATGCACACGACACGACGCGACCGTTAGCATCGATGACAGCGGTAGAAGAGAAAGTGTCTAAGTTTTATATTATTGCCATAGAGGGCGCTTTCCGATAGTGCCCGGTCCTTATCGTGTTTGTAACGAATACACTCAAAAACTACTGAACCGATTTTAATAAATCTTTTACCATAAGAAAGCTTAATTATCCCTGATTCACATAGTATAGTACTTTTTACCACGGGTTGGGTCCACGGGTGTTTAAAGCTGGCGTAGCCACTGGCGGGCCTAACATATTTTAGTTTTATTGGTAAATATTAAATCTTATAAGTAATTCATGTAAAACCTGTGAGTTGTACCTGTTCTTCTGTCTATTACGTGCATTAATCATGTAATAAATGATACTTGTATAGTTAAATTACGTTGCACGTAATTTAAGTTGTCTTTGTGTAAACTGATATACACGAAGTTAAAACATCTAATAACTCATAAAAATAATGATCCTAGCACAATGTTCTTCAAACAAAAGATGAAGATATAACCCTTGAGATTTTGTTTATTTACTTAGCATTCGCTTATTTCCATAATTTACCTGAATTGTATCAGTTTACTAAAATCCTAGTCTTTTAAAATATGTGCTAAATGATAAAAGTCAAGATCCTTTATTTGATTAAGTCTCAAATGTCTGTCGCACGATATCACCCCTTCAAAATTAAAGGACCACCCGCTGTGGTTCCAGGGCCCTTCGTGGCTATTTTCACATCCCTCGCAGTGGCCCACCTCCGCAGATTCTCTTCTGTTAGAAGATGTGCCTGAACAAAAGACGCTAGCACATCCAGTTTTTATTACTGCAGATGATTCTGAGATCTACAGTGCTGCCAGTCGCACCTCCTCATGGAGCAAGCTTTTGCGTATTATTGTCTACATCTGTAGTTTTTTAAAACTTTTACCGCGCCGTGGTTCAGCTTTTATAATAACAAATGACTTGGAGTTTGCAGAAAATAAATAGCTGCAAATTCTTCAGTATAAATATTTCTCTAATGAAATTAACCATTTGAAAAATGGCACGCTGATTTCGCCGGTTCTTAATAAGTTGAGACTATTTTTATATGATGGCCTAATCCGGGTTTGTGGGCGGCTCACTAGCGCTGATTTAGATTTCGCACAGCAACATCCAGTGCTCCTGTCACGCCAAGATCATGTAAGAGAACAAATAATAGACTTGGATTTAACAAAGCAGTACATAGAACAGACATTAGAAGAAGGTTTGAAAGAGGACAAAGGTGCGGGATGCGACATACCAAAATTAGACCCGTTCGCAGCAGAAGTATGAAGTTTGACAAGAAGATGCCTACTATAGTCTGCGATACCAAAGACTGGGTTAATTGTTACTTTTCAAACTGCTCCATCGTGCCAGTAATATTAAAACAAGTCGGAGACGATATAGAATGTACGTACCAGGATATTTTTTATATAAGTGACCTGAAGTATGTGCTTGGTGCCAAGAGAGTATTGAGAGGAAACCAACCCTATGTCTTGGGCAAAAACGACCACGTCAAAATTGAGTGCCGAAATGGGACAAATACCTTTTACCAGACGTGCGCTGGTAAGTAGTTGTCGATTTGGATGCTATTCAGATGCGTACTGATTAGCTGGTTAGGGAGAGGGTGTAAATGATAAGAGGTTGAGTTCAAGTGCAGAACTGATTTATTGTTGGCCGTGGGCCTCTATTTATACTAAATTCATTATTAAACTACCGTCTAAATATGTGATATGTAGGGACACCCACAACCTTGCTGACCAAGACTTGGGTGGGCTACGGAATAGGCTACAGGCCTATAAAGCCCGAAAAGCCTCCGTCGGGTAGGGAGGACACCTTCAACGTCCTCATATTTGGCTTCGACTCTACATCGAAGAATGGATTTATAAGAAAAATGCCGAAAAGCTACAAGTACTTATATCACTGAAAAGGTGCGCGCTACCGTTTTGAACGGGTATAACATAGTCGGCGACGGTACACCAGCGGCATTATTCCCCATACTCACAGGCAAGACAAAATTAGAGCTACCGGAATTCAGGAAGACGATAAGAAACAGTGGACATTTGGACGACGTGCCCTTCGTATTCTACAAACTCAAGGAAGATGGCTACAGAACAGCATACTACGAAGAGTAGCCATCGATAGGCACTTTCCAGTACCGTTTTAACGGTTTTCGCCACCAACCTGCTTTGAGGAACAGATCAGTGGCAGGGCCAACAAGAATAAACTGGCCTCTTACTGCGTCGGTGGCACCCCTAGGTTCCAACTCATGATGAACATTACTGACACAGGTTTTCGTCTTAATCAACACCAACATTTATTTGCGGGATGCAATACTTAAAGCCGATGGGCTTTATCGTAGCGAAAGTAGCGAAAAATATGCGAGGCGATAATTTATATAATTGATGCACACGACACGACGCGACCGTTAGCATCGATGACAGCGGTAGAAGAGAAAGTGTCTAAGTTTTATATTATTGCCATAGAGGGCGCTTTCCGATAGTGCCCGGTCCTTATCGTGTTTGTAACGAATACACTCAAAAACTACTGAACCGATTTTAATAAATCTTTTACCATAAGAAAGCTTAATTATCCCTGATTCACATAGTATAGTACTTTTTACCACGGGTTGGGTCCACGGGTGTTTAAAGCTGGCGTAGCCACTGGCGGGCCTAACATATTTTAGTTTTATTGGTAAATATTAAATCTTATAAGTAATTCATGTAAAACCTGTGAGTTGTACCTGTTCTTCTGTCTATTACGTGCATTAATCATGTAATAAATGATACTTGTATAGTTAAATTACGTTGCACGTAATTTAAGTTGTCTTTGTGTAAACTGATATACACGAAGTTAAAACATCTAATAACTCATAAAAATAATGATCCTAGCACAATGTTCTTCAAACAAAAGATGAAGATATAACCCTTGAGATTTTGTTTATTTACTTAGCATTCGCTTATTTCCATAATTTACCTGAATTGTATCAGTTTACTAAAATCCTAGTCTTTTAAAATATGTGCTAAATGATAAAAGTCAAGATCCTTTATTTGATTAAGTCTCAAATGTCTGTCGCACGATATCACCCCTTCAAAATTAAAGGACCACCCGCTGTGGTTCCAGGGCCCTTCGTGGCTATTTTCACATCCCTCGCAGTGGCCCACCTCCGCAGATTCTCTTCTGTTAGAAGATGTGCCTGAACAAAAGACGCTAGCACATCCAGTTTTTATTACTGCAGATGATTCTGAGATCTACAGTGCTGCCAGTCGCACCTCCTCATGGAGCAAGCTTTTGCGTATTATTGTCTACATCTGTAGTTTTTTAAAACTTTTACCGCGCCGTGGTTCAGCTTTTATAATAACAAATGACTTGGAGTTTGCAGAAAATAAATAGCTGCAAATTCTTCAGTATAAATATTTCTCTAATGAAATTAACCATTTGAAAAATGGCACGCTGATTTCGCCGGTTCTTAATAAGTTGAGACTATTTTTATATGATGGCCTAATCCGGGTTTGTGGGCGGCTCACTAGCGCTGATTTAGATTTCGCACAGCAACATCCAGTGCTCCTGTCACGCCAAGATCATGTAAGAGAACAAATAATAGACTTGGATTTAACAAAGCAGTACATAGAACAGACATTAGAAGAAGGTTTGAAAGAGGACAAAGGTGCGGGATGCGACATACCAAAATTAGACCCGTTCGCAGCAGAAGTATGAAGTTTGACAAGAAGATGCCTACTATAGTCTGCGATACCAAAGACTGGGTTAATTGTTACTTTTCAAACTGCTCCATCGTGCCAGTAATATTAAAACAAGTCGGAGACGATATAGAATGTACGTACCAGGATACTTTTTATATAAGTGACCTGAAGTATGTGCTTGGTGCCAAGAGAGTATTGAGAGGAAACCAACCCTATGTCTTGGGCAAAAACGACCACGTCAAAATCGAGTGCCGAAATGGGACAAATACCTTTTACCAGACGTGCGCTGGTAAGTAGTTGTCGATTTGGATGCTATTCAGATGCGTACTGATTAGCTGGTTAGGGAGAGGGTGTAAATGATAAGAGGTTGAGTTCAAGTGCAGAACTGATTTATTGTTGGCCGTGGGCCTCTATTTATACTAAATTCATTATTAAACTACCGTCTAAATATGTGATATGTAGGGACACCCACAACCTTGCTGACCAAGACTTGGGTGGGCTACGGAATAGGCTACAGGCCTATAAAGCCCGAAAAGCCTCCGTCGGGTAGGGAGGACACCTTCAACGTCCTCATATTTGGCTTCGACTCTACATCGAAGAATGGATTTATAAGAAAAATGCCGAAAAGCTACAAGTACTTATATCACTGAAAAGGTGCGCGCTACCGTTTTGAACGGGTATAACATAGTCGGCGACGGTACACCAGCGGCATTATTCCCCATACTCACAGGCAAGACAAAATTGGAGCTACCGGAATTCAGGAAGACGATAAGAAACAGTGGACATTTGGACGACGTGCCCTTCGTATTCTACAAACTCAAGGAAGATGGCTACAGAACAGCATACTACGAAGAGTAGCCATCGATAGGCACTTTCCAGTACCGTTTTAACGGTTTTCGCCACCAACCCGCTTTGAGGAACAGATCAGTGGCAGGGCCAACAAGAATAAACTGGCCTCTTACTGCGTCGGTGGCACCCCTAGGTTCCAACTCATGATGAACATTACTGACACAGGTTTTCGTCTTAATCAACACCAACATTTATTTGCGGGATGCAATACTTAAAGCCGATGGGCTTTATGGTAGCGAAAGTAGCGAAAAATATGCGAGGCGATAATTTATATAATTGATGCACACGACACGACGCGACCGTTAGCATCGATGACAGCGGTAGAAGAGAAAGTGTCTAAGTTTTATATTATTGCCATAGAGGGCGCTTTCCGACAGTGCCCGGTCCTTATCGTGTTTGTAACGAATACACTCAAAAACTACTGAACCGATTTTAATAAATCTTTTACCATAAGAAAGCTTAATTATCCCTGATTCACATAGTATAGTACTTTTTACCACGGGTTGGGTCCACGGGTGTTTAAAGCTGGCGTAGCCACTGGCGGGCCGCTAGTTATTTAATGAAGTAAAATAGTTTAATATTATATGTATGTACTGAATATCATCATCAATAGCTCATATACGTCCCCACCGAGAGGCTCGAGCCTACTCTATATGAGTAAACGTACATATGAATTCGAAAACACATTAGTACGTGGTGAGGATCGAACCCGCGTCTCCCGGACGGAATACAGCGGTCCAAACCACTAGACCACCGACGCTCTCGCGTACTGAATATACCTACGATAAAATGCATATATAAGGTTTATCTGGTGGTTTTATTACAAAGTACAAGGAACTATCAAGTCTAACAACGCAAATACACTCATAATCCTGAACAGCATTAGCCTGGTTTGCAACTTTCATTCCGAAGACTACAAGAGAATGCACCATAATACACTCACCGGCACATCTAACCCTTCATTTCAGGGAATACTCGTGATTATTTATATTTCTATTAGTTACAGCTGATGTTAGTAAAAAAGTAGTTAATTTAATGTTTATTTAAGTGTGTTTAATTTATCGTAAAATTATCAACAATTAAATTGTAATGTATAAAAATAAGCGTAATTTAAAATTAACCCGAAATACAAGAGTGGGCGGTTAGATGTGCCGGTGAGTATATTTGCCTACATACATTTCTCATTAAAAAAATCAAGGTGCTTAAGTTTTGATGGGATCAGATTCGTATTGAATAAATTATTCAAAATGCCAAGTAATAAACATCTGACATTGTTGTGTAAATATTACCTATTTCAAATTCAAATTTATTTTCCACAGCATTTGGGTAATTATTTTCCGATGTATGCAGTGTCTCGACTAGATTAACTTAACAAAGTTTATTTCCAGATGATATCGGATAATCGCAGAAACACCGAAGTAATTGGGGTTGATTACGACTTGTTGATAAAATACATTGAGAAACATTCTCCAGTATTCATCGATGTGGACGGCCGGATACAAATCACGGATCCTTGCATGGGTTAAACAAAGACATGAAAAAGAAAATAGAATAAAGTTTAACTATCCGAAAAGGGGACGTTATTTCTTTTACACGACCAACTCCTTTTGGATAAATACTAATAGAAAGCCAATGTTTATTTATTTAATATTAATCGATTATTGTTTTATTATTATTAACTGATTTTCATATTTCTAGTATATTTCTTCTAGTATACAGTGTGTGCTCCAGAACTGGAGCAAATATTAAGAATAGAGGCTCTATAACCCTTTACAACCTGATTTTTTTTTTAGGTATCTGAATTATAAACTACATAGGGTGTAATGTTATGGTACATAGTCTATACGAAAACAGTTAAAAAAAATCTCGTAGGTCTCCTTCATAGTTAAAATTAACTGCACGATCATGCGTCTCAGGAATAAACTGAAAATGCACGATCGTGCAAAGTCATAGAAGTGGTCAATAAAATACTTTTTCTTAAATCAAATCAGCCTTTTTATTTTTTATTATTAATCAAACTTCGTTAATTTGTATACCAACATCACAATTGTTACAAATAGCAACATAATTACCCATATCTTAAATCAAGAAAATTACAAATGTTCTTACAAATGCTAATTAAAAACATAGTAATAATTTATTTTTAATAATTTAACTCAATACTGTCTGTTCTGTCTTCTAAATAATAATAAAAAAAATATTTAAGATTTGTGATACTCCAAAAAAAGCTGTTTTCGAGAGTCCTCACAAACCGTTTCGCCGCAAGATTCGACGCCTTCCAGCCTCCGGAACAAGCTGGGTTTCGAAAAGGTTTCAGTACCGTAGACCACATCCCCACAGTGAGACAGGTTATACAGAAGTCACAAGAGTATAGTCAGCCGCTGTGTCTAGCATTTGTGGACTACGAAAAAGCCTTCGACTCCATCTAAACCTGGGCTGGAATCCTTGCAGCGATGCCAAGTCGACTGGCGGTACGTGGAGGTACTGAGAAGCCTGTAAAGTATGGCGTCGATTTCCGTCCAAGTACAGAATCATAAGATAAAACCCATCCAGTTGCTCAGAGGAGTGAGACAGAGGGGATGTCATCTCCAAAACTGTTCTCCAACGCACTGGGGGATGTCTTTAAAACCCTAGACTGGAACGAATTGGGCATCAACATTAATGACGAATATCTCAGTCACCTCCGCTTTGCCGATGACAAAGTGATAATGGCTAAATCGTTGCAGGATCTGCAAGAAATGCTGCACAGTATTAACGCTGCCTCATTGTCAGTCGGTCTCCGGATGAACTTGGACAAGACTCAACGGTCTTGGTCATGTTCAACGAACTAATCATTCCGGAACCGATCTCGATCAATAGCGAAGTGCTCGAAATCGTCCAAGAATATGTCTATCTCGGACAGACATTGCAGTTGGGTAGAGATAATTTCAAGCGTGAAATCGCAAGTAGAGTACAAATCGGCCGGGCAGCATTTGGGAAACTGCGTCATATCTTCTCGTCGCCACGACCGCAATGCCTGAAAAGCAGGGTGTATAACCAGTGTGTCCTACCCGTTTTGACATACAGAGCCGAGACGTGGAACATGACGGTGAAGCTGGCCCACCGGCTACATGTCACTCAGCGAGCTATGTCTTTCCTATGGAGCTATGAATTTCGGATTTTGTCCCGTAGCGAAATACCAAGCATAGATTTTTATCTATGTTTGGTATTTCGCTCCGAAACGAAATCATCCGGCAGAGGACCAAGGTGGTTGATATTGTCCACAAGTGTAGCAAGCTGAAGTGGCAGTGGGCCGGCCACGTCTATCGCAGAACCGATGAGCGTTGGAGCAGACGGGTTCTCGAATGGAGACCACGTCTCGGGAAACGTAGTGTGGGACGCCCCCCTGCCAGGTGGACTGATGACCTGAGGAAGGTCGGTGGTGGTGGCTGGATGAGGAAAGCGGGTGATTGTGCGCTTTGGCGTGCCCTTGGGGAGACCTATGTCCAGCAGTGGACTGCAATAGGCTGATTGATTGATTGTTGGAGTAATAACAGTTCTCGATCGTCTGTTCCTGGTATCAGCCGTAAGCACAATCTCTGGACATACTAGGCACCTCTGTAGAAGTACCAGGCAATTTTGTATCCATAAGAGGTGCATCTAGTGGTGGAGAGCCCAAACGGACTGCCGTCGCTATCAAATCTTCCAACTCAAATAATGAGGGATCAAAATCGGGCTCTTTATCATTCAAATCCAGCATTTGGATATGTTCCCGTCGCCCAATAGTCTAAAAATTCACTCATCTTCCATGATAGCATCTAGAACAAACAAAATACAGGTATTACAACAAATAATTATAAATAAATTACGAAAAAATTAGCAAAATCTAAAAAGGTATCACAAAACATGAAAATTCGAACTCAGCCCGAGGGCACACATCCGTGCAAATATATTTTTGAGACGTAATAACTTTGATTAAAATTGTAAAAAGTGTCTATTTTACGCTAGTTTATAAGTAATTGGTCTTTATTAAGTAAAATAAAGCAATAACAATACGTATTTCTTCGAAAAGTAGAAAAATATAGGTACTTACGTGAGGTACGTCCTCCGCCGAAAAACGCTGCCATCCTTCCTCACAGCCACACGGGGAACTACAGGAACGCAGCGGCGCGATATATTTTTTTTCTCGCTCAGGATAAGATGCACGCGCGATCGGTGTCGGTTGCGACCCGTGAAAATGGTTTGCGCGGGCTCAGGATTTTTAACACGTTTTTGTCTGTCTGTTTGTTTGTTTGTTTGTTGGTGCGGTCCGAATCTTGCAACCCATTTTTAGAGCACTTGCTTTCGTTCGATTGTGCTGAGATTTGGTACACTTATGTAACCTCGATGACAATGCAATATTATGGTACCATGGAGCTGGTCTGATGATGGAACCCGAAGCTGACCATAGGAACACCTTACATATGCAACATAATCCTTCCCATACAGCATTTTTTAGTCACATAATCTTCAATGCAGTTACAAGTTGTCGCAGTTTCGAAACTGTTACGAAACATGGCGACTGTGTGGGGTTCGGTCTGTATGTGTGGTAACATTTAACACACAACCAGACCAAAAACGTTTCAGTAACTATTTGTAGTCGTTGTGTTTACACGTTACGTAATCATTTGTGTAGACTTCTTTTTATACACATTGTGTTTAGTTTGTAACAAGTATACAATCAAGAAGTAAATGTGTAGTAACGGTGTGTTTACGGTGTTACTATAATAGTAATTTATGTACACGAGGTGTGGTAATGTTACGTCATTGTTCCTAAACAATATATTACCAAAATGAAATAAAAATCCACTGTTTCCCAAACTTGTTTATGCTGACAAGTTGCATGAAGCGAAAATGAGCAGACAGCCAAAGCAACGTAATTTCCGCAGTACATCGACTTTCTACAGAAAAGTTAACAATTTATTAGTTCCACAAAGCCGTCCTTCAAGTAAGTAGATATCAAAATTTTTCATATATAAGTAATAATGAAAATACATTTATTTTGTTATTTGTAATAACAAAAGTACGAATAACATAGTAAT
Source organism: Carpatolechia fugitivella (assembly GCA_951230895.1). Taxonomy (NCBI): domain Eukaryota; kingdom Metazoa; phylum Arthropoda; class Insecta; order Lepidoptera; family Gelechiidae; genus Carpatolechia; species Carpatolechia fugitivella. The sequence continues at coordinate 4,345,964 of OX579645.1, read as the reverse complement.
ATTATGTTAAATATACACATTATTATCATTGGACAAAAAGCATAGAAGCCATTTTGTATGTGTTTAATTTAGTTCAGCGTTCTCTCTTGTCTTACAGGCAAAAGGTTGAGAATCGCTGGAAACAATAGAGTAAGTGACACCATTTTATAAATTCGGTAACTTTATTACTACTTCTAGACACGACACGACATGTGTCGACACTGTCTAGTAACTTTGTTACCAGATGCGGCTAGAATATTTTCATTAAATAAACAAATATATTTTAATGTTTTATTAATTTGTATGGATTACGATTAGTTAAATAACATATTGCTTGTATAAAAATGTATTATTTTATTGAAGCAATAACTTTTAAGTTTTATAAATGTATAAAATTGGTGTAAAAACCATTGTGCGCATTTCATTAAACTGGTTAAATTATAAATGATGGGTGGCGCATTGGTAAATTTCAAATTATTTGACCAAATTACACGATAAATTAATTTTCCCATTCATATTAGAACAATAAATACACTAGAAACAGTTAATATTAAAAATAAAAACTAACGTGTGTCAAAACTATGATGGCGAGTCGAATCTTCTTATTTTTTATTTAAACTTCACTTGATTTTTCTGAACATTGAACATAAAGTCAAATATTGAACGAACGAACGAATGATATCCGGCAAGTCGTTGCAGAATGCGAACATTGTTACCACACAGCTACGTAACTTAAAAACCAAATGTTACTGTGTCTACTTATGCCCCACTTTTAGTCGTAGCGACCGAACAAAACCCAGATAGCGACCAAAAATGTTACTAGTGTGAGCTAGTGTCAACGCAGAAGTGTATACATTTTTCGTAACGGCTACTAAAAATTGCTGTATGGGTTCCATCCATCCATTTTTAACATTTGCCACACACTGTATACCTTTTATTTTATTTATTTAATCTGTAAGTATTTATGAGGCTTCACTGGTCTTTTAATTCAAATATAAGGTATCCACGATACAGGCTTGCCTAGTGTGGAAACCATCCTTCTTTTGAAGTCCACTTAAACATATGTTTAGAAATACTGTCTGAACACTGTCTGTAATTTGCATGTTTTTAATAAAAAAAAAAATATTATTATTTATTAATGTTACACCTTGGAATAAACGTCATCTCATATTCACCAAAACAAAAATCACTTAATTTATCGGATAACATTGATTGTAAACAGTATAAATTGGTTATGAGTGTATTAACTACGGGCTGTTAAGCTTTGACTGCTTTAGACAGTTTACTTTCTGAACTGCCCATGATACATGTGTAGAATTGTATAAACTGAAAGTAAAACTGTTTTTCTTGAGACATTAAACTAACAATAACACAGTAAAACATGGTCAATTTTATTTATGGCATTAACAGATTAATCAAATCAGCTGTTATGATTTTTAACACGCTTTTATTAGGTCGACCTGTATGTAACTAACTGTAATGGAATCTTGCAACTCAATTTTAAAGCACTTGCTGTCATTACATTTTATTGAAATTTGGTACACTTATGTAACCGCGATGACAATGCAATATTATGCTACCATGGAGCTGGTCTGATGATGGAGACGGAAGGTGGCCATAGGAACTCCTCAAATGTACAACACAACCTAGTCGTGTTTGGGCTCGTTGGATTTGTCATAGCAAGATCTTTAGTCATACGTGATGTCCAGGGTCTCTTTTTTATTTTTACGTGCATTTCTAAAAGCGTGTTTTTCTAGTGTTTTTTAAACTATTAATTTTTTTTATCGGAATTACAAAAAAAAAATTGTGATGATTTCTGGAGAAAGTTTTCCTGATTTATCAGCCTTTATTTCAAACAACATCCTGTATATTTCATTACAGAGTAATAAATTATGAAAAAGAAAATTATTAAGACGAGACAGGCAGATTAAAAAAAAGTGCAAATAGGCAATTTATCCGTTTTGTTGCACTCGTAGAAGTAAACTGCTCTAAGAACATGATTAAAACTATTCCAATATAATTTTAAGCGAGAAAGGCAGCAATGTGGTATAGTTAGCGATAGTTACTGCCGAGAAGCGATGTACCATGAAATTGCATTGCACTAAGCCTCTAGAAACTTATATGGATCTGGCTTGGCTTTATAAATTAGGGTCATATTAAAAACGATAAAGGAAAATTTTATTCTTCTGCCTTAAGCGTTATGCGCTGCGTACTTTAGATAAAAAGAAAGAGATCAACATACAAATTATTTACCTTTATACTCGTTGTTACAGACGAGTCGGCTGCTGTCCACCTGTTTTTTCCTTGCCAAAAATCATATAAATCTAAAAAGGTTAATTAGTTCCTATTGTCACGCCATATTTTTTCTTGCTTGTTATTCCTGTGACCGAAGGCGCGAACGCCTTTATTTTGTGAAAAATCGTGTAATAACGAAGTGTTGTACTTTAAATACATGCAATTGAACGTTTTCTGTTGTGTATTTCTTGACATCGGTGTCGTCTTACTGACACTCGTAGTCTTCTGAATTTCGGAAGGTCCAGAATAGAATTTCGTAATGTGGTATGCCATCGACTAACTTTTAATTACAAATTACACTCACACACTAACACACACGCTCTTCCCCACACTCCCACACACCCCCACATCATCTAAATTCTAAACCTACCCCATTACACACTTACTTCCAGACAGACACATGCCTATCTGTTTTTCCTTTTCTCATATTACAAACTTGTTAATGTAAGTCATCCTATTTAGCCTCCTTCGAGAGGGGATGCCAGGAGCCCATAGTACAAGGTTTTCGTAGTTTGGGTTCTTGTCTTTCACGATCTTTGCCTTGAGTTACTTTGACATAATTTCTTTGTTCTTAAGTTTGTAACTGTCACTATTGTTACTTTCCTACTATTGTGGAAGAAATAAAAGTTTTCATTATTATTTTTGGGAAATTTTATATCATCTCAGCATAAAGCTGGCAAAAACTACACTTACGGTCCAAAACTAAGTAAGTGCAGTGAAGAAGAAGAAGAAGTGCACTATGTGATGTATATAATATAACAGTGTTTTGGCTAAGAGTTTCGTTTTCATCAATTTGTATGAATTTTCTCATATTATTTTTAATTTTATTTGTAATCATTCACTTAATATTCATAAATTCAAAAAATGTTTTAATCAATTATAAAGCACACGTCTCTCTAATAATTTACATATTTAAAGGCAATAAATAAATGAGTAAGAAAGGTTTTCTACGGGACGTCGGCATTTGCATAACTATTAGCTCACCCCATCTTCTTACGTAACCAAGACCCGGAAATTGCTCCATTAATAACTAACTGACATAATATTTAACGCTAATGATTGCACGCTATCGCCAAACATGGCCCCTTGCGCTGAATCGGTGAAACGTTTTAATAGACCCGGCTTTTTGGTCACAAAATCCGCGGTTAAGCTGCGGCTTAATTAAAACTGGCTCCCAGCGCGCACACTACAGTAGTTTAGCACGGTCGCAAACGAAATTGAATTAAAAAGACTACCTATCTATATATATACCCACGTAACTAGAGTAATATCCGGATCCCCGTTTAAAGTATAAACCTTAATGTCGTTAATGGCCCTTCTTCTTCATCGTGTGGGTGGGTGGGTTATAAGGTTGACAACCGACCTCACAAACCCTAGTGTCAGTGTTATAGAGCCGCCAAAGGCCACTGACATGGCTCGTGTAACGACTAGATAGTAGCCGAGACCAACGGCTTAACGTGCCTTCCGAAGCACGGACTCATCTTTCTTTTCGGACAATCAGGTGATTCAGCCTGCAAAATCCTAACCAAACTGGGGCAAATCTCACAAAGAGATTTTTGCTTGACAGTGTCTCCACCGGGAATCGAACGAAAGTAAAGCTTGCATAGGCCATTACTGACCTACAGCTAAGTATGGCAGAGTCGTGTTATTATCCACTCAGCGGTTTCTAGCCTCCTGGTAGCAACCATTTTGACCTGCTCGAACGGTTACTTACCTCGTGGAGGCAAGCAGGCAGCCGATTTGAATACGTTAATGTAATGCTTCAAAATAATTTACAGTCACGTCAGTCTGTGGTCGCAAGGTAACAAGATTTGGGTTGATTTTGTCTATTTTTGTTTAAATTGTAAAAAAAAGTGCTTAAAACGATGGACGCGTGAGTAAACATTTGTTTTATAGTGTAATTAGTGTGATAACAAAGTATTTCCTTAACAAATAGGTACAAAATATTCACCGGCTTCGCGCCGATTCAATCGTTCACCTAGTTTGTTTACAGTTTGATAAAATATAGAAAAAAAAATACTTACAATCTTATTGTAAATTTCACTAGAAATACTGTACAATAATTTTTTTAGTTAGATCTTTACCTTTTTTGAGAAATCTTAATTAAAAGCTTAATTAAAAGCGTGCCAGCTGTTCAGGATTATGAGTGCATTTTGCGTTGTTAGACTTGATAGTTCCTTGTACTTAAAACCTCCAGATAAACCTTGTATGCATTTTATCGTAGGTTATATTCAGTACGTGAGAGCGTCGGTGGTCTAGTGGTTCGGACCGCTGTATTCCGTCCGGGAGACGCGGGTTCGATCCCCACCACGTACTAATGTGTTTTCGAATTCATATGTACGTTTACTCGTATAGTGTAGGCTCGAGCCCCTCGGTGGGGACGTATATGCATTTATTATGCATTGAGCTATTGATGATGATATTCAGTAGGTACATATAATATTAAAGTAACTTCATTAAACAACTAGCGGCCCGCCAGCGGCTACGCCAGCTTAAAACATATTTCCTGTGGTAAAAAGCAACCTATGTTACTCAGGGATAATTTAGCTTTCTTATGGTAAAAGATTTATTAAAATCGGTTCAGTAGTTTTTGAGTTTATTCGTTACAAACACGAAAATACAAAGGTTTCCTCTTTATAATTGGTTGCGCCATTTAATATTATCTTATTTTATTAACAAAGTGATTAGCATTAGTCATTCCTTAACCCCTCTCTGATTCCGATAAGGACCGTGCACTGTCGGAATGCGCCCTCCTGATTGCAGAAATTTCCAAACTAGACCCAACCGCCAAGCTCTCTGACTTGTTCCTGATTTGTAAGGTCTTGGACACACTTGACGACCGGTACTTTAACTTCAAGTCAAGTTGGCTAATGCTAAAACGTTCTGAAAAGACAGTAGACAGTCTAACGAGCCATCTCTGCACTTTCGAACAGGATCTGGGCAGTCAAGGGAGCTCACAACAGGAAGCTAGTGTCAATGCCTGCTGAGAGAAGATCCAAGGAGGAGAACCTGATCTGCAACTATTGTTCTGGTAGAGGACACAGATATAAATTGAACTATAAGGTTTATAAATGACGTCTGTCACTGAGAGGAGCATCGATCAAAGTGACAGTTGGGTGACAGTTGAGACGCTCGGTAAATTGAACTATAAGGTTTATAAATGACGTCTGTCACTGAGTGGAGCATCGATCAAAGTGACAGTTGGGTGACAGTTGAGACGCTCGGTCAGCTGTCAAAGCCGAGAGTGCGTAAATACAAGAAATGGATAAAGTATGGGAGGCCACCAAAGCCATCTTCTAGCACGGCAGGTACTAACTCGAAAACCAAACAAGTGCAACAGATCTCTCTCATGGTCAATGCTTGTTCCACTTGCCACGTTCAGGATAGAGAAATCTGGAATGTTGCTAATGGACCGACAACCCACATTGCAGTAAGGAGGAATATCTTCAATGAGTTTCATGAGTTTGACTCGGATCACACCGTGACTACGGCAGACGGAACTACCATACCTGCATTAGGAATGGGTACCGGGATACAACAAAGGCTAACGATGCCGTATACCCCTGAACAGAATGGCTGTAGTGAACGAGAGAACCGTACGCTCGTCGAGGCTGCAAGAGGCATGATGTATTCAAGAGAGGACTTACCGCAGACACTATGGGCAGAACTAGTGAATACCGCCGCACCATAGTGCTCGTACACCAGTACCTGATAAATCTCCTTTCGAGCTATGGACGGGAAAGAAACCTAGAATTACTCATCTGAGGGTAATAGGTAGTACCTGCTATGCGCATATTTCCAAGCAAAAGCGGAGGAAAATGGAAAAGAAGGCGATCAAAGGTGTACTGATCGGTTACGAAAATGGTGATGGTTATCGAGTCTGGACAGGCACTCAAACCATGAATTCCAGAGACATCACATTCGAGACGGATGTTGAATTCAGAGTGTCAATATCAACTCAAGTCAGTCCTGATGCTGAAGCTAAAGATGATAGTTCGGCAGTAGAGGGGAGATAGAGTAGATAATCACTTGGGATTAGATCCTAATACGGAAAAAAATGAGAGCTTCCTTGAACAACCTCTAGAGGGAGAACGATCTGAAGTGAGAGATCTTGCCCAGGAAGTATCTTACCCAGGAAAATGGAGACAATGATGACGACTTTGTCGATGCTGAAGAAGAATCCCTTATTGTAGTTGAATCCCTTATTGTAGATGAGCCCCTTACAGCAGTGGAGCCTCGATACAACTTGAGGGACAGGGCAAACATAGCTCGTCCCAAGAAGCTCGACGACTTCGTTTGCTTTGTCGGAACGGAAAGCTTCCCGGAAACCTTCAAAGATGCTATGAGCCGAGAGGACCGAGACGAATGGCAGACAGCCATGGCCAGCGAATTAAAGTCTCTCAAAGAAAATAACGTCTGGCAACTGTGCGATCTTCCAGCTGGCAGGAAGGCACTTTCTTGTAAATGGGTTTTCAGAATTAAACGGAACCCAGATGGTTCGATTCCAATAGAGAAGAATCCGACTGCTGAAACAGGGAAAGTTGAAAACAAAGTCTCAAAGAAAAAGTACCCGTATCGAGTGGCTGCAAGTTTTACCCTAGCTGTTGAGGGAAAGTATCAAGGTTGGTAGCCACAGTAGAGCAAAACTGTAAACTCTATGGACTGTGGTTGCTATGTTACCAATCTGTAATTTTTACTGGTTCGGAAAAATATATTGTCAAAATGTGGTGTGCTTTTATAAAAGACTTATTAATTAACGTTTAGATACGTTCAGTGATTCAAAGTGTGTGTGCAATAAACTATTGAACTCAGTGCTGTGAAACCTGTTGTAGCATTCCGCACTTCCTTTATCCAGGTACTCTATTTTATTAAAAAACACTAGGATCAAACCATCTAAAAAGTCTTCAATGTGTATTAATTATATTTCAGATACAAATACTAACCATTTTCATAATTTTCTGTGTCTATCACACGTTTTAACCCAAAATAAATAAAACTGAATATAATAACGGCATAAAATACATCCTTCAATGGACACCAGATGATTTTTCTCCATGTCAACAACAGTTCATCGCTAATAAATGTTCAAAGATAAACTGCTACGTCACTTTGAACAGATTTTTTTTTTTTGTGGTGACGTCACAAAATTTGATGCAATTGCTCTCAATGGTCGTAATATGCAAAAATTTAACAAGGAGGAACTTCCGAAATCTAGATCGCTGCACCAAAAATACATTTGGTTTACATGGAGTCTTCGGACAATCAACCAATATGTCATGATCTGTACGTGAAAGTAGCGAACGCAGCGAACCCGAAGCAGCTCTGCTACCAGCACCCTCGGTGAAGAGGATGCAAATGTGAAAAGTGCGACCACGAGTAGGTAGTATTCGAAGCGTAGCTTGAGTTTGTAGCGTTACGAGGCGCAGTATCGTCGAAAGTCAACGATATAACTTAAACTTAAGAAAAACGCAAAGAACTCTTATAAATAAAATACGTGCTAATTAACTTAATAATCTGTTCCCAAGGTAATCCGATGCCCAAATAGGCCCGCAACGATCGGTACAAACTTATTTCACAAAGCAAGGCAAAAAAAATTATCAAGAAAAAAATTCTGGAAATTCCCGGAATACGGTAAACGGTTAAATAGATTCAACGTAGTAAAAATAACCGCCCAGACGCAAAATAAAACAACAAAATATATTTCTGGGTACTACTAGTGCTTCCGAGGTTATGCACATCAAAGTCAAAAAATTATTCTCCAAAATTTTTAATATTCCTAATTGTTAGGAATCGTACAAGAATAGATTTATAATGAGACGTCTACTCGAACCCCTCGGAGGGGTCGAAACAATAAGTAGAATACAAAATGGAATTTAACCTAAGTCTCAACAAAATTTTATCTCAATACCTAGTTTGAAGTAAACAATGACATCCGATCCCGACTGATCAGAAAATATCGTGGATTTAAAAGGAATAAAATTTGTTCTATAGAAATGACTTCCGATCTGAACGCGATAAACGGAAGTTGTAGGTAATTTGACAATACTCGACGCAACAAATGGTGAGATTTACACCGCGTGGAAAATAACCCGATTATACCAACCAATTATCAGTTCTGTGCCGTAAATCGAAAAATTCAAACAAACAATCAATATTTAGAATGGGTTCAAAATTAATAAATGGAACTAACCTTTACAGGCAGCCAGCTTCGTGTAATTTAAATTCAGTATGTGTACCTAACAGCTAAAGTGATTTGTATTAATGTTACTGTAAATATTAATACATTAAATAAATTAATAAAAGGTGTGTAAGTACTTGCTTGCCTTAAGAAGTGTTGCGTTTTTGTATTTAGGTTAAACATGTTTCTATAGTCAGTTAAAATTAATAAAAGGTGTGTAAGTACTTGCTTGCCTTAAGAAGTGTTGCGTTTTTGTATTTAGGTTAAACATGTTTCTATAGTCAGTTAGGGTGTAGTCATAATTTTTCCAAATTTCTTGATATTGTTCCTTTCGGTCCCTATTGTAGAATGGTTCATAGTCTCAGCATGACGGGTACTTTTTCGCCTGTTTTTTGCCCGTCAAAATTGAAATAACTTGCGCCACAAACGTGTTGTTTGTTAGTTTATCTTTTTCGTGGTTTGTTTTCAAATTATTTCTTCGTGTGGCGTCATGAGTATTTTAGTTTGTTAGTAGGACTAACTACTGATGTGGATCATTTTTGTTAAAGTGAATGCTTCCAGGCTTAAGTAGGATAGATCGTGTATTTTACTGGTAAAATAGAATGCGCTCTTTTCCGGAGGGGGAGGGATGTTAGGTATGAGTGCATACCTACACCTCTTTGCCTCCTTGGCTGTTGCTGGCCGTAAACATTTAGATTATTTTTGAATTAAGAAAATAAGTTTTGACGTGAGTAAAAGAGCAGATTCTAATTCGGTTTTCTCATGTGTATATACGGACATCATTGCAAAGCTTTTTAATAAATATTGACAAAATGTGACGTGCTATTTTTTTTTCTACTTCAGTATCGAACTAAGGATGGTTTACTTAGAGTAAACCATCCTTTTCATGCGTGGGTATTTTTTGTTGTAAACTAGTGTTATAAAACCAATTGGTTGCGCCATTTATTATTATCTTAATTTATTAATAAAGTGATTAGCATTAGTCATTCCTTAACCCCTCCCTGATTCCGATAAGGACCGTGCACTGTCGGAAAGCGTCCTCTATGGCCGACACTTTCTCTTCTACCGCTGTCATCGATGCTAACGGTCGCGTCGTGTCGTGTGCATCAATTATATAAATTATCGCCCCGCATATTTTTCGCTACGATGAAGCCCGTCGGCTTTAAGTATCGCATCCCGCAAATAAATGGTGGTGTTGATTAAGATGAAAACCTGTGTCAGTAATGTTCATCATGAGTTGAAACCTAGGGGTGCCACCGACGCAGTAAGAGGCCAGTTTATCCTCGCTGGCCCTGCCACTGATCTTCTGTTCCTCAAGGTAGAAGGCTCTAAGTAGTGGTCGGCGGGTTGGTGGCGAAAACCGTTAAAACGGTACTGGAAAGTGCCTATCGATGGCTACTCTTCGTAGTATGCTGTTCTGTAGCCATCTTCCTTGAGTTTGTAGTATACGAAGGGCACGTCGTCCAAATGTCCACTGTTTCTTATCGTCTTCCTGCATTCCGGTAGCTCCAATTCTGTCTTGCCTGTGAGTATATGGTATAATGCTGTTGGTGTACCGTCGCCGACTTGTAGCTTTTCGGCATTTTTCTTATAAATCCATTCTTCGATGTAGAGTCAAAGCCAAATATGAGGACGTTGAAGGTGTCCTCCCTACCCGACGGAGGCTTTTCGGGCTGTATAGGCCTGTAGCCTATATCTTTGATCAAAATGAGGTCACCTATCTTAGGCGGATTTGTTTTATCGGTCCACTTCACGCGCTGCTGCAGAGTGTGCAAATATTCTAGATGCCAACGTTTTCAGAAACTCTGAGTGAGATGCTGGAGCAATTGAAAACGTCACAGTCTATTACAAGGAACATCCAACAAAGGATACTCTGGCAAGGCGGTAAGCGGCTGTCCTATCAAAAAATGACCGGGTGTCAATATTTCCAAATCATTCGGGTCGGATGTTAAAGGGCATAACGGACGTGAATTTAGCACTGCCTCAATTTTAGCAAAAACGGTCGCGAGTTCTTCAAACGTGAGTATCGTTTCACCAATCACGCGACGCAAATGAGTCTTCGCGGACTTAACAACGGCTTCAAATATACCTCCCCAATGTGGGCAAACCGGTGGACTGAATTTCCAAGTGATTCCCCGGAGAGCCATCTCGCGCCCCAACGCACCTTTTTGACTATCAAGAAATCCGTAAACCTCTTTCAAATAATTGTTTGTACCGTGAAAGTTGGTTCCATTATCGGATCGGATCAAAGACGGTACTCCCCGTCGGGATGCAAATCGGCTTTGGGTCGCCACAAATGCTTCAGTAGTAAGCGCGGACACCATCTCCAAATGAACGGCCTTAGTGGCCAAACAAATGAACACACACAAGTAGGCTTTTACAGACTTAGCATTACGTAGCTGCGAAGCTTTAACCCAAAACGGACCAGCGAAGTCCGTACCAACTGAAGCGAATGGACGAGACTTCGTAACTCGGTCAGTGGGTAAATCACCCATCAGAGGCTGCATGGTGGACGCCTTGTAACTCCCCGACCCTAATGTAAATTAAAACTATGTAGAACAACGTGTGTCTGTTGTATGACATAGAGAAAGTTATAATAAAAGATTCGAGACGAATTAAGAGAATTTTTGTTTTTTTAATACGTTCTTGTAATGAATGTTTTTAATTTTAATACGTTCTTGTAATGCGAGAATGTTTTTTAATTTTAATACGTTCTTGTAATGAATGTTTTTAATTTTAATACGTTCGTGTAATGAATGTTTTTAATTTTAATACGTTCTTGTATTGGACATTTTTGATATTTCTAAAATTAATAACTCAGAAACTAAGAGATAATGCAAAACTAAATGCATACTTGGGGTGCATAGACTGAGATACGTTCGCATTGTGAGTTTCAGAAATATCGAACAAGTTTAGGAAAAGGGCTTGTTGACCTAGCGCGTACCGTCGATGCGTGTCGCCAATATACATGGTGGGAGGCAGTCGGCCGTCTAGGAATAGATGGCTGGCGGAACGTTAAGTTCAAGAAAATTGTCATTATTGTAAAAGTGCAAAAATAGACTAATATAAGTCTATACTTGGAAAACCAAGTGAAATAATTGCCGAACCTAAAGTCGCAGGCGCTGCACAGCCTCTCACTGCCTTTCGACGGGATTTCGGTCCCTGAAGACTGGCGTGCTGCCTGTTTGATACGGGAACGGTTAATTATGCCTCTATGGATGACATATCCCATCCGAGATGGTCAAAAATGAAAATCAAGGGAATCATAGGGTTGACGCTCCTAGATGACCTAATGAAAGCGGACACGGCCGCTGGATCAAACTTATCACATAATGCACTATATTTGACCATCTCATAGAGAGCCCTTATCTGACGCATGAAGACGAGGTATAACTATCGCTGCTATGATATTGTTGGCACTGCATGTCTAGCTCTGAACCGCTGGAGTATGGGTCGCATCCTAGGCGTGATAAGTACACTAAGTTTACCCCTGATAGTGGAGTTAACAATATCTTAGTGGCTACCTTCAAGACGCAAGTCTGTGGGGAGATTTCCGTATCTGACCTATGAAGATGTGGAGTAACCATCGGGCTGCTATGAATGCCGCTACCACTGTATGTCTAGCTCTGAACCGCTGATTGACCGAAGACGCATACAGCGACTTGAATACATAGCTGCGGATGGGGACTTGTCCACATCCGTGCGCGGTGGACCTCAGACTGATTAGTGTCGATGATAGTCTTTCAAGTCTTAACCCCGATAGTGGAGGTAGCGGAGGACATAGTGGCTTCCTTCAAGACATAAGTCTGTGAAGAGGCATACTGGAACGAGTCTATTAATTGAGAACGAGAAACTGGACGTGGACTGCTCTGGCTAATATCATCATGTATGATTTATTACCGAATCAACTGTGCGATGTAATATCGACACATATGGTTGCAAGGGGAGGAGGCTCATAGTCCAGCAGTGGACTGGACGAGCGATGTTGAAGGCTGTAAAGCTATATTCAGAGCGATAGCTGAAATGAGTCTTTAGATTCATATGCGGTCTCAGGCACGGAGACGCGCGGCGGAGATATGTATATATGGAGATATGAAGTTGGAGCAGATCTGCCCTGGCAGTACCGTTCAGATAGACGGAGATCCAGTATGCAGGAGCAATCCAGATATGATACCCACAGTCAGTAGCAGCTGTGAGGTCATCCCTTCGAGCTTGCTCGTTGGAAGATGGCTTACCATCATGGGCGCTGGTTCACGTGTGGACTATCCTATAAACACAACCTTGAACGCAATACGTTGGACACTTCGGTGGAAGACGGGATTAGCCTCCTAAAAGGTTACTATAACGGCTCAGCCGTATCGGGAACGCTTCGGCTAGTATCGATTGGACGTAGTCCGCTAGCTTCGGCTACAACATGAAGCTTAGGCTTCCTACGATGGAACTTCGGTCTCCTTCCATCGCTTAAGGCGCACCGGTCGGACCAGAGTCCGCTGTAGACAATCCTTCGGGGTTGTCTATTATTTTAACCTTTTTCCTACACCTCTGTGGTGAGGGGAGGACAGGAGCATTCTGAAGGACAGAGTGGGAAGTGACTCACAGAGAGCGCGTTGGTGGAGCGTTTATTCTCACTCGTCACGTAGATACTTTGATGGCTGGTTTGCTGTATTGTGTGTACGTCTCGGGTCTTTGCTTCTAGTCTGCTGCCTTGCTTGGGTTCTAAGGTCTCAGTAATCGACCAGCTGAGGGAGCTAGAACTAGTCCCCTCGTCAATGCTGGATATTACTGAATCCCTTGTCGGACTGTATATTGGAAGACACAGAGGGGTTATGCAACCGTATTCATCAATACAGTTGACATAGCTTAAGGAAAAGGGTATCCCGGTGCGTAGAGCTAGGATGGTCGTCATAAACATCCAAATAATTATAAATTTTATAATGTTAGTGTGACGCACGCTTTTATTAAGTAAACATGTTAATTATGTAATAACCCGTGCAGTCATACCTATTTGGAATTGTTTACTTTCATCTTCTTAGTTTTTCATCTTAATTTATTACATATCTTTTGTTTTTAAGTGTAAAAAAGACAATATTATTATTTCAAAGTGAAATATCCATTTTCATTAAGGTATTAATTTATAATATATAATCTGTGCAAAATCTCCCAACCTTCCCTAAACAGGCAACACTTGCGACAACGGGCCGCATTTAGAGAATGAATTTGTGAGAATATTCGAGAAACGAAAAGACAGCAGTTAAATAAAATTGTTCTATTTATAGGTGATTAAATGAATTAGGTACAGGTTTTAAAAGTAGCTTATTAACGTCTATATACATCCATACATCCAACCAAACAACCATACATCCAAACATACATGCATATTATTATTAGTAAATAGTAAATTAGTAATATGTACTTACATCAAAATGATCTTCACATAAAATATGTCTTGTATTGTAGCCTAAGCAGAGGGTGGAGTTTTATCAACTCTGTTTACGACGGAATACCATTTTTTACGAAGTTTTGGAAGAAAGAAAGAAAGAATTGTCCTTATTTCTTTATTATTTCTTGTACCTATTAAAATTATTTCTTGTTTTAAAAATGTGTTTGTAATCTGACCTACGCGCAAATTTTTCCAAGTTCATCACTGTACACGATATAGGTACTTTGATCTAAGACTTTGAGCGAGAGGACGTACTTATTTTAAAAAAAAAATCTTAGTACGGCCCTGTATAAGTATGTTTTTAACACGTTTCGCCCTCTAGTGGTGAATAGTGTAACTATCCGCAATATGAACGTGACTGTTAATTCTGGTTTTCGCCACTAGGTGGCAAGAGATAAAAAGGCGGAGTCACCCTCCCCGCGTCTCAGACTTCGACCCCGCGCGATGTCACACTCAATCTGTATGAAAATGTTTATAGCGCCTAGTCCTCTTCCTACTTGGTCCGTGGTGTTTTCTTATCTGAATCCATCAACAAATCAGATTTACACTTCTCATAAGAGTGCCTGTCAGAGTTCACGGAAATTCTGCATGATTCCATCAGGCCCCAGAGACCTATCAGACTTAGGCTTTGTGGGCCTACTTGATAAGAAATTAATCTCATCAACTATTACATCTCTGACCCTCACAAACTTTTCTTCTACCACTTCCCACACCTTATAACCATTTGGTTCATAACCAACCAATATACCTTGCAAGGATTTTTCATCAAACTTGGATTTTCTCATTTTATTGAGAAAATAAACGGTTGAACCGAATACCTTTAGGTACTTCAACTGCGGCTTTTTACCATGCCACATTTCAAACGGTATGCAGTCTGTTTTCAGTGCTTTCGTGGGGCTGACATTTATAAAATAAGTAGCTGTTAAGACAGCCTCACCCCAGAACGTTTTATTTAACTTCGCGCCACATAACATAGCACGGCTTCGTTCTGTTATCGTTCTTATTATACGCTCTGCCATACCATTCAAAGCGGGCGTATACGGCACTGTCAAGTGGTAGCTGATACCTTTTTGCACACAGTATTCTTTCATTTCATTTTATAAATATTCACCACCATTATCACAATACAAGTTGACAATTCTCAAATTAAAATGACTCTCACATTTCGCAACATAATCTGTAAAAGCAGCAAAAACATCTGATTTATGGGCTATTAAGTATGTTGCACAGTAGTGGGTGAACTCATCAATAAAAATAACAAAATAGTTTTTGCCGTCAAGTGTCGATGGGGTAACGGGACCACAAACATCTGTGTGGACATTAAATAGAGGTCGTTTCAAAACTTTTGACTTTAATTTATTTAAAGGTAGACATGCTTGTTTCCCATTTATGCATGCTTCACATAATTTATCAGTTGGTGTAATTTTATTAATCTGATCAATATCAGAAAACATTCGCTTGTTCTTCATTTCAACAAATTTTGTTTTACCAATGTGGCCTAACCGTTGATGCCACAACTCATAATTACTTTTGTTTTTATCATGAACACCTCTATATAATGAGCCAGTGCTAAAAGCAGATTTTGTGAGACCAAACCGGATACCTATTAAATTGTTCAATAACTCACCCTTTGATATCACCTTACCACCACTCAGTATTTTTGCACCACCTTCAGTGCCAAAAACAACCGCCATTCCAGCCTGCTAAATTCTTTTGACAGACAGTAAATTATAGGGTATATCTGTACAGAATAGAACATCCTGTAATGTTCCTTTTACACCCGTATTACTTATTACAGAGAGGTTGCCCTTCTTAGTCACGGTTATGAATGTGCCGTTTTTGGCTACAGTAATCTTGATAGGTTGTTTTAAAGCTGCAAAGTTTTCCGCTAAATCCTCTCTATTGATTATGATCAGAAGCTCCTGAGTCCAGAATAAAAGTTATGTCATTTTCGATTCCAAATTGCTCTTCATAGTCGCTGGTCATAAAGGCAAAACCTGAGATATCTGGGTTTTGTTCTATATTCACTGATTAAACAGTTCTAATTGTTTGTGGGCGGTTTTTGTGATAACAATTTCTTTGTAAATGACCTTTCTTCCCACATATATGGCATTTGAGATGTTTATTTTATTTTATTAGTGCTCAATTGTGGTAATCTTCTTTTGGAGTTGTAATTTCTTTTCGTATGATTAGGTCTATTGTAGATATGGGTAGGCTTTGCTTCCGCCTGCAATACTTTTAAAGAATTATCGCGTCTTTCGTTCATTAATTTGACTTCATGGTCTAGAAGTCTCGTTTTGACAAAAGTTAACGTCAAGTTGTCTTCCTCGGCTAGGGTCTCAATTGCCGTGATGACTCCATGATAATCTTGAGGTAATGTCATAAAAAGGTGTGTAACTTTATCCGCTTCCTCCAATTTTGCACCGGCGCACAATAATTGACAGATTAAGTCATCAAACAACTGAAAATGACTAACCAAACTAGTCTCGCCTTGTAATTTTAGATTTAATAAACGCTTCCTTAATGCCAATTGTGTTGCAATACTTTTGCGTTCATAAATAGTGTCCATTTTTGTAAAGACTTGTTTCGCCGTCATTCCGTCACCTGCTAAGTTCAGTAATGAATCTGATAAATACTCAATCACAGTATTTTTTGCAATTCTCTCTGCTTTCTGCCACTCATCGTTTGGTTCCGCCGGAGCGTCGGTATCAATAACTTTTAGCACCTGAAGTTCGTTCAATAAATTTCTAAGTCTTAATTTCCACACACTATACTTTTCGCCAGAAAATTGTTTAATATTTCTTCTTTCCATTTTAAGTCACAATTAAAAGTTTATTTTAATAACACTAAAACTGCAAAGCAAATGTTTCTTAGCACTATGAATTAGTTCTTTTAAATAGACACTAGCAAACACTATAGAGTTTTAAAACAAATAATATAATTATAAAAGTTTTTAGTTCACTGGGCCCATAACCTATAAGGATAAGGGCGACCAATGAAAAGCAATATTATTTAATTATATGAAAGTCTTTTAATATCAATATTATTTAAGGAGAGGTGTTTAGTTAAATGCGAGCGCAAGATCGATAGGTACAATCAGTAGGGCGGCGCAAGCGACAACTAACGTAAAAACTTATAGGAACATATGGGGCTGTTATACTATGCATGTTAGAAAGAGAAAAATATCTTAAGCTGAGACAGATTTATTTTTGTTAATTCCAACAACGACGAGTCAAGTGCGTCTAATAACAATACAAGGGAAATTATTTGGAACTAGTCGATTTCCTTGTCTCAAAAATGAGCTGCGTCATGCATGTTGTTTACTGGTCAGCAGAATTTAAAGATAACGTATAGTATTGTTCAGCATTTGTATGAAAACAACTTGCAATCCATCTTTTCTAAAGTTTTGCATTTGGCGAAGTTGACTGCTACTATTCCAGCCGCAGAAAGGTCGTTTTCATCATTAAAGCGTATTCACACGTATTTACGTAACACTCAGGGGCAACAAGGACTCACAACTCTTTCTATGATTTCTATTGAAAAACTGCTCCTAATTGATGTAAAACGATCACCTGCATTTTACGATGACGTATTGCAAAAATATTTTCTCAAAGATAGGTACGTAAATTTAATTTATAAATAGAAACAAAGAAGTAGTATCATACTGTTCATCATTTTGTCAATTGTGCGTTATAACAAGAAAGTTAATATCTACTAAGGCCTTTTTCAAGGCCATTTCGGGTATTTTCTAGTGTGACTTGTTCAAAATATTCAATCACCTGGTTAGATACTTGAGGTGGCCAAACTTACATTACATCACTTTGCATGGAAACACCACACCACCGGTCGCCGGTCAACACAATACAGTAACCTAATTCATGAATTTTTTTGGTAAGTGCTTTTTTATCCTTTTTATACATGCCTGCCTACCCTAGCCCTAAACCCTGTGCACGCCCCTGCTCACAGGCAATACAGAATTGGAGCTACCGGAATGCAGAAAGACGATAAGAAACAGTGAACATTTTGGACGACGTGCCCTTCGTGCCCGACGTGACGCGTTCTTCTCCACAGAGGGCGTACACTGGTAGTGAACGTGCCATCCATGATAGCTTTGACGTCGAAAAATGATTTGTAAAAATCTTAATTCGAATAAAAAAATTTGACTTAGACTTTGTATTCTACAAACTCAAGAAAAAGGATGGCTATAGAACAGCATACTACGAAGAGATAAGCACTTTCCAGTACTGTTTTAACGGTTTTAACATGAGGAACAGAAGATCAGTGGAAGGGCCAGCAAGAATAAACTGGCCTCTTATTGCGTCGGTGGCACCCCTAGGTTCCAACTCATGATGAACATTACTGACATAGGTTTTCGTCTTAATCAACACCACCATTTATTTGCGGAATGCAATACTTAAAGCCGATGGGCTTTATCGTAGCGAAAGTAGCGAAAAATATGCGAGGCGATAATTTATATAATTGATGCACACGACATGACGCGACCGTTAGCATCGTTGACAGCAGTAGAAGAGAAAGTGTTTAAGTTTTATATTATTGCCATAGAGGACGCTTTCCGACAGTGCACGGTCCTTATATCGGAATCAGGAAGGGGTTAAGGAATGACTAATGCTAATCACTTTATTAATAAAATAAGATAATAATAAATGGCGCAACCAATTATAAAGAGGAAACCATTGTATTTTCGTGTTTGTAACAAATAAACTCAAAAACTACTGAACTGATTTTAATAAATCTTTTACCATAAGGAAGCTAAATTATCTCTGAGTAACATAGGCTACTTTTACCACGGGAAATATGTTTAAAGCTGGCGTAGCCGCTAGTAGTAGCTATTTAATGAAGTTAGTTTAGGGGTCCACACACGGCAGCTATAACATATATTATAGCACGAGGCAGCCAGCTCTCGCGTCGCCATTCACTTTCACGCAAAGCGGGGGTCAAACAAAATGGCGAATCAATCAGTGACCGGCATCAGATATTGTACAGTTTGTACATTTGAGTTAGATGTTAAGTTAGTATAGTTAAGTTGATGAGAGCACAGAGAAGAAACACACGAAGTTAAAGTAAAACAGTAGATATAATCAGAATAAAGTTGTACAAATAAAAATATAATGGTGACTACTCTCTATGACGTATGAACGTACTCTAATAATAAGTATTCGAAATAAAGTAAAAGACTGCGACAGCTATATTAGTAGGTTGCAGCCCAACTAGCACAAAGGTGAATTATACAGAAGTAGAGCAGTGTTTTAAAAGCTATAGTATTTTCTTACAGCTCTATATAAGCATTTTATATAGCATAGGGCAACCATTGATGTACAAAAGGTGTATATAAGAAACTTGTACCACTTTCTCAAATCAGCTTCTATAAGAACTGATTTTATTGCTTTTGTACCACCGCTTTATACTTTAAAGCGATATAAATTAACTTTGGGCAGTCTTTCGCGCCATAGATAGTCTATAAATTGCTATTGTAACACTTTATGTCATAAAAGGGAGTTAGACAAATACTTTTGTTCTTTAATAAAGAGCAAATATATAGTTGTGTTATAATTTGTCATTCTACAACCTTAGGTTTAATTTTGGTGTAATTTCAACCCAATCAAGAACAATAAGCCGTACAAAAGTGCTTGTAACGGTCGTTATACAGAATTAAAGCGAAATTACTTATCTTGTAGAACTTTAGGTCGTATTTAGGTAGTATGATTGTTTCTATATTAAACAAATTACATTACTTTACTATCCAAATATTTTTTGTCGAAGTTTATTATCTTGGTTTTTCTTTTCAAAATTTTCAAACAATTTTTATAACAGAACCCTAAAATCAAGTTTAGAATGTTCGTCTATTGGAGTTCCTAAGCACCAACATATTACTTCAAGATCTATAAATAACTCCACTCTGCTACCTTTATAACACCGAAAGTGTTAACTAAGGGGCATTTTAGGGTTTAAGCTCTTGTATCGTAGACGCCATATTTTTAATTTGGGTTATATTTTAGGTTATATTTTTGTCACAAATGATATAACTATTTTCACATAAATTCTCATAAAAACACTCATATTTATCAGTTTCAACAAAAAAACTTCACATGACAATTTACATTTACTATTAAAACTGCAAATACTTAATGTCCGAGTCAATATATATATATAATTGTTAGTAATGTTTACATGTTTTTTTTTGCAAAACGTACAAATTATGGAGGCGCGAGAAAAATGAGATGAAAACTAGTACCCATTCCAACAGTAAACCCTACTTCGCATTAAAATATAGCTTTCTAGGCATTTTATCACAAATAGTAAATAAAATATGACTAACGTTTACCAATCACACTGAACTTAAACAAACCATACACCATTTTGTCTTGTTACGCAATGATATTATAATAATCATAACTACAGAACTAAACAAGAGCTCTAACATCCAAAGCAGTGGTACAAGTAGTAATAAATATGTTAAAAGTGATAGTGTTGCTCCACTTAGACCCTCAATAACGCTAATACTCATTACTGCCACCGTTCAAGCGCTTTAGTACCGCTACTGTAGATCAATTAGATCAATTAAACCAATTAATGGCGCTATAGGTGGGTCGCTAAGTCGCCCCTTTTTGGGGTTATAACTGTTGTAGAGCTAGCTATATCGCTTTGTAATGCAGCCTAAGCCAGTATAAGAATTCACTCTAAAGCTTTTTTAACACCAGTTTGTGCTACTTGGGAGTATAAGCAAAATACTAAGTAAAATACAAGGTACTAAATTATGTGCGGTCTTAAACCGTACAGATATAGAATGTATACGAAGGGCACGTCGTCGTCCAAATGTCCACTGTTTCTTATCGTATTCCTGCATTCCGGTAGCTCCAATTCTGTCTTGCCTGTGAGTATGGGGAATAATGCCGCTGTTTTTAAATTGTATAATGAAATAGTACAGCATTAAAAGAAATAATCCAATTAATATACAAATGTAGTGCTTCTTTGCAAAGAATAATGTATACGAAGGGCACGTCGTCGTCCAAATGTCCACTGTTTCTTATCGTATTCCTGCATTCCGGTAGCTCCAATTCTGTCTTGCCTGTGAGTATGGGGAATAATGCCGCTGTTTTTAAATTGTATAATGAAATAGTACAGCATTAAAAGAAATGTTCCAATTAATATACAAATGTAGTGCTTCTTTGCAAAGAAGAATGTATATGAAGGGCACGTCGTCGTCCAAATGTCCACTGTTTCTTATCGTATTCCTGCATTCCGGTAGCTCCAATTCTGTCTTGCCTGTGAGTATGGGGAATAATGCCGCTGTTTTTAAATTGTATAATGAAATAGTACAGCATTAAAAGAAATGTTCCAATTAATATACAAATGTAGTGCTTCTTTGCAAAGAAGAATGTATACGAAGGGCACGTCGTCGTCCAAATGTCCACTGTTTCTTATCGTATTCCTGCATTCCGGTAGCTCCAATTCTGTCTTGCCTGTGAGTATGGGGAATAATGCCGCTGTTTTTAAATTGTTTAATGAAATAGTACAGCATTAAAAGAAATGTTCCAATTTATATACAAATAAGATAAAGATAAAGATAAAAAACGTTTATTTGCTTACAATACTAAAGAAAACAAAAATAAAATTATATTTGTTGCGATTTGGCAAGCAAATAGGTCCCTGCTCAGCATGGTGCTATGGTGGACACATAAAGTGCCCTCAATAACGCTGGTCTTCCGCGGAACCTTTACTAAAATAAAAATAATTATTAAATTTAATAAACATACAAAACATAATAAAATAGATATAAATGGACACAAGTATAAGTATACGTAGGGGCGTAAATAAACAAATTAAAATTTAAATATAATGTACAAATAAAGTAAAACTATTGAAAGTGAATTATCGAAAAAATTGAAGTATAAACAGCATTATTAACGGTCAGGGGCCTATAACCAAGGAAATCCTTGCCTATAACTATAAATCAAGTAATCGGACTTCCAGCAAAGTCAAAGCACTGATGAACAGTGTCAAGTATTTTAGAAGGTGCTAGTTTTGTTTTTGTATTTGAAGTAAATGTTGTTTTAAAGAATATTTAAATGTATTAATAGATTTTGAATTTCTAATTGGCGGAGGCAAGTTATTCCAGCATTTGGTAGCAGCATAGCGAAAGCTGCCACGGAAAGCAGCTGTACTGTGCTGCGGACAGGACAGCAGACTAGCAAATCTAACGAGGCGTTTTGAGAAGTTGAGTTTTTTGAATAAATAAGACGGCTGTTGTTGTTTTATAACTCCAAACAGTAATGTTGCAAAGTGTAACAAGCGGCGTGAAGACATGTTCATAAGATTATTTTTATTGAGATAAGGTGTCACATGAGCTCGACGGGGTATTGGAAAACAAAAACGAGCACAAGCATTTTGAATTCGTTGTGTGATCTGTTTAGTGCGTGCAAGGAGACATTCCCCAAATACCGTGTCAGCGTAGTTAAGCTTTGACAGAATAAGCGTGTCGCACAGTTTAATGCGTAGGTCAACATCAAGATAGTCCCTCACACGATAAAGGACCTTCAGTCTATAAAAACAATTGCGTACAATGTTAAGGATGTGGTTCTCAAAGTGCAGCATACTATCCATTACAAGACCCAAGTTACGCGCTTCGGATACATATTCTAAACGATTGCCCTCCAAAGAAACTCGAGGGTCAAGGGCCATTATGTTCTGAACTTGTTTTTTTGAACCTAAAATTAAAATTTTTGATTTAGTTGGATTTAAAGTTAAACAATTTGTCTCACACCATCTAGCTATTCGAGTCAAATCATCATTTAGCTTCTTTACTGCTATACTAGTATAATTTGGTTTGAATGAAATATATAATTGTAGGTCATCAGCGTAAATATGGTAGTTGCAATTTTTGATACAAGAAATAATATCAGTAGAGTATAAAATATATAGAATTGGCCCAAGAATAGACCCCTGAGGGACTCCTCTTTTCACAGGTTCTAAGGTAGAGGTAACAGTTACACCATGTGAATTACGAAGTTCGACCATCTGAAAACGTCCTGTTAAATAGCTCTCGAACCATCGGACAGTGTTTATATCAAACCCGTAGTAGATGAGCTTAGACAAAAGTAGAGTAGTGTTGATAGAGTCAAAAGCCCGCGAGAAATCAAGTAGCGCTAATATAGCTCCCTCACCCACATCCCGAGCAGCCAACATGTCATCAATCACATCTATTAGGGCAGTAGCCGTGCTGTGACCCTTTCTAAATCCAGACTGCTTAACAGGTAAGATATTGTTCTGCTCCAGATATTCTGTCACTTGCATGCAAACAGCCTTCTCAACAATTTTAGAAAGAAAGGGCAAAATACTAATTGGTCTTAAGTCACTAAGTTCAACTGGATTATTATTCTTAGGAAGAGGCTTAACTACTGCAGTTTTCCAAGTTTCCGGGAAGGTGCCCATTTCCAATGATGTATTTACTAACGCGGTAATAAATCCAATTGTGTGGGGAAGTGTTAATAATATCATGTCTAGAGATATGCCGTCGATTCCCAAGGCGTTAGTGTGTATCGTTTTGATAATATTTAATACAGTATGTTCATTAATTGGCTTTAATTTGAAAGTAGCAGAACTAAATCGGTTGAATTCATAATAAGTTAAATCGGAAATGGTTATATTGTCATTGCTTGGTAAATTAAGGAAATGACTATTAATGCGGTTGGGGTCAAACAAGTGTGGGGGCACCTCTACTTCACTTTTTTTGAAATCAGCTATGTCGCGTTTGATATTTGCCCACATGATTCGAGGATTCCTAACATTTGTGTTAATGCGATTTCGAAAATATGCTGTTTTTTCAGATGATATAGCTGTAATTACATAGTTTTTAAGATTTTTATAGTATTTCTTGTGAGAATCAAGTTTAGTTTGACGGTATCGGGCATGGGCTTCGTCGCGTAATTTCATGATTTCTTTGATATTATATGTAATCCAGGGAAAAGAATTTTGCTTAATATAGCTTATTTTTAATGGAGCATGGCGGTCATATAATAAAAGGATATACGTGCTAAAATTTTCCAACATTTTATTGACGTCGTTTGATATTAATTTATTCCAATCTATCGAGCTAACATCACTGTTAAATTTTTCTAAATTTATATCTTTAAGAGGTCTGTATAATATCCATTTAGGTGATGGTTTTGGTTTTTTAAAATGAGATTTACAGGAAATGAACGCGTGTTTACTAAGATCTGGAATATAGTCAACGATGACGTCAGTAAGTTTAATAGTGGAGCACAAAACATCAATCAAAGTCTCGCTGTTATCTGTAAAATGAGTTGGCTGTTCTACAAATTGATTCAGGTTCATACATTTCAAAAAGTCCATTAGCTTTTTTGTATTTACATCTGCATTATTCAAAAGATTAACGTTAAAATCTCCTACAAGGATTAGGTTGTCGTATACAGAGAATTAAGAAATTGAATCGGTGAGGGCGTCAATGAATGTGTCTAAGTGAAGCCAAGGCGGACGATATGCCGTGCCGACGGCAATCCTAAGCCCATTTATGTTAAGACTTAGCCACATTTGCTCTACCAAGTGGGTGGGAGGGTGCACGAGTAGACGCACATTAATCCCGCGCTTAATGTAAAAGCCAACCCCACCGCCGCGCGCGCGCACATCCGCCGGGCGCGGGATGTGGCGCAGGCGGTAGCCAGGCGGTGCAGGAGCGCGCGCTTCTTCGCCCGTTCTTAACCATGTTTCATTGATAGCCATAATGTCCACTTGATGGCGTGACATAGCTACTAAAAATTCGTCATGACGGGTACCGAGAGATCCAGGATTAAGAAGACCAATAGTAAATTTTTTTTCTTTGATAAATTGGATACTGAATGAATGAAGGATCTGGCAATATTTACAGTTGATTAATAGAAAACAAAGCACTGTTACATGGCGCCAGTCAAATATAAAACTTATTAACAGGCAGAAAATGTGTAGTGTGTGTGATAAGTATAAATATGACGTTACTTTTTGTTTAAAATCGTAAGCTTTTAAAACTTTTTCAAAACAGACGGTCGACACAATATAAAATAAATAAATAAAAAATAGCATAAAAATACAAATTATGGTATAATTATATGCGGCCATGAAAAAACAAAACAAGAAGATTACCATATCGCATACAAACAACATGAAGAAGTTAAAATTAAAAAATGATAAACTAAACTGAGAATATAACATATTAAAGACCTTGTGAGTACGGCAAAACACGAAAATATTATTGAATATAACTTTCAAATGTAACGTTATTAAACTTACTATCTTATGGTAAAAACGTAATACAATGATTATACTATAATTAATTACACGTAGTAGACTAATGACATCACTAGAAAAATACAAAATATAATAAAAAAACAAAAAAATAATGACTTAAATGCAAGTTGAATCAATGGCCCTAGCTCATTCTTCACCCCCAACAGGATTAAAGCCAAAAACCCTCGTAATATCCGCTTCGGTGCGGATTCTTTGAATCGGTGTATCAGAGTTTCGACGGACAAGTATTGCGCCATTCTTGGTCCATGCATATTTCCACTTTAGCCGTCCCTTTTCTTCGCGTACTTTTCCAAAGAGCTTTCTGTTAATTCGGGTCAGCCGCTCATTGATATAAAATCGTCTAGGTTCACCGGACAAACCGAAACCCCCAGTATTCACTTCACGTCGAACTCGTGCTTCGCGCAGCAACTCATCGCGCTTCGCTCGTTGCACTAGCCGCACCGCCAGCACACGCGGAGAGGTGCGCTCTCCGGCCGCTCCAGTGGCAACAGCGGCGGCGTAGTCCCGGGGCGCGCCGACACGTATTGCACTTACTACATCATGATCTTCGATGGCTACTCCCAGTTTGCTGCCTATGAGAGTTACAATGTGAGCGGGGTTTTCATTGCTCGACTCAGGAATGCCACTTATTTCCAAGTCGTTGAGCAGAAGCTCTTGGTCGCGGTCGTTCAAATCAGCCTTTAATTGGTCTATAGTAGTGGAAAGGCTCTTCTCATTATAACCTGTTCCATCTTCAAGTCGTTTTTCGAAAGCAGAAATTCTGTCCTCGATGCCGTCAACTCTATTTTTAAAACCCTCTACTGTAGTAGTGAGCTTATCCATCTTGTTTAGAAGTCGTTCGCTAAAGAGGATTATTTGGTCAGTAATAAGTCTTTTAAAAGAGCTTTTCAAATTATGGGTAACCTCAACAATAATTTTCTTTAGAGCACATTCCGACATTTTGGTCAAATTATGTAAGTCTGGGGCTAGCTCTTCATCTGAGGAAACTTGTTGCATCTCATCCTCCACAGCAGCAGCGGCGGCGTTGGTATTGTCTTCAATTGCTGTTTCGGTTATTTTTGAATAAGAAGATGATCGCAGGTTTTTAGGTGAACATGCGGCAGGTTTGCATTTTTTTGCAATGCATGTCGAACATCTCCAGTTATCCTTATGTTCCTTTGTCATGGTCGAATAAAACCGTTTTTCAGCGCCAACACAGCTTGCATGGTAATAGCAATGACACACTGTGCAGCATAAAAAATCTCTATATTGAAAATTCTTTTTGCATTTCGCACATTTGCGGTCTGCTGTCGATGGACTCGGCGCCATTACGGAGCAAATCAATAGAAAATAATTTTCAAAGAAAAAATAATACTCAAACTTATTTATATATTAAAAGTAAGTTTATCGCCATCTATCTTTAGGTAACGGTATTAATGGGTTATTATGCCCTCTATTATGTAATAGCAAAATCAATAGTTTGTGCGCCCTCTATTATATCAAAATAGAATAAATAGTTTGCATGCCCTCTAACTTGAAAATTGAGTACAAATTAATTTTATTTTTAGGCGATAGATGGGGCTAAACCAAATATAGTAGTTGAAAATACTGAAATAATTAATAGTGGTTTACACTTTTAGGTTATGTTTTATTTTTCACTTCAGTTTGTTCACTAAATTAACTCTTGAAAATATAATTCACTACACGAGGGATAAGTATGATACGCCACAATACCACTCTAGTCTTGTAGAGCATGCACTGCTCAGGAAAGTTCATGAGGTAAGTTTTGTTTATAGAACACAATTTTGAAGCTTTCACAAGAAATCCGAAGTACTTAGCTTAAATAACATTTTTGAGTGCGTAACTGATATTAACACGTAGATTTTACTATAGGGCGAACACTAAAAGTTGTTAGAATTAATTTATCAACATTAAAACGTTAAGACAATGTCTACTGTTAAACGCCCCCTGCTTCTTTGCAAAGAAGAATGTATACGAAGGGCACGTCGTCGTCCAAATGTCCACTGTTTCTTATCGTATTTCTGCATTCCGGTAGCTCCAATTCTGTCTTGCCTGTGAGTATGGGGAATAATGCCGCTGTTTTTAAATTGTATAATGAAATAGTACAGCATTAAAAGAAATGTTCCAAGAAGCACTACATTTGTATATTAATTGGAACATTTCTTTTAATGCTGTACTATTTCATTATACAATTTGGAACAGACCGTACAGATATAGAATGTATACGAAGGGCACGTCGTCGTCCAAATGTCCACTGTTTCTTATCGTATTCCTGCATTCCGGTAGCTCCAATTCTGTCTTGCCTGTGAGTATGGGGAATAATGCCGCTGTTTTTAAATTGTATAATGAAATAGTACAGCATTAAAAGAAATGTTCCAATTAATATACAAATGTAGTGCTTCTTTGCAAAGAAGAATGTATACGAAGGGCACGTCGTCGTCCAAATGTCCACTGTTTCTTATCGTATTCCTGCATTCCGGTAGCTCCAATTCTGTCTTGCCTGTGAGTATGGGGAATAATGCCGCTGTTTTTAAATTGTTTAATGAAATAGTACAGCATTAAAAGAAATGTTCCAATTTATATACAAATAAGATAAAGATAAAGATAAAAAACGTTTATTTGCTTACAATACTAAAGAAAACAAAAATAAAATTATATTTGTTGCGATTTGGCAAGCAAATAGGTCCCTGCTCAGCATGGTGCTATGGTGGACACATAAAGTGCCCTCAATAACGCTGGTCTTCCGCGGAACCTTTACTAAAATAAAAATAATTATTAAATTTAATAAACATACAAAACATAATAAAATAGATATAGATGGACACAAGTATAAGTATACGTAGGGGCGTAAATAAACAAATTAAAATTTAAATATAATGTACAAATAAAGTAAAACTATTGAAAGTGAATTATCGAAAAAATTGAAGTATAAACAGCATTATTAACGGTCAGGGGCCTATAACCAAGGAAATCCTTGCCTATAACTATAAATCAAGTAATCGGACTTCCAGCAAAGTCAAAGCACTGATGAACAGTGTCAAGTATTTTAGAAGGTGCTAGTTTTGTTTTTGTATTTGAAGTAAATGTTGTTTTAAAGAATATTTAAATGTATTAATAGATTTTGAATTTCTAATTGGCGGAGGCAAGTTATTCCAGCATTTGGTAGCAGCATAGCGAAAGCTGCCACGGAAAGCAGCTGTA
Source organism: Carpatolechia fugitivella (assembly GCA_951230895.1). Taxonomy (NCBI): domain Eukaryota; kingdom Metazoa; phylum Arthropoda; class Insecta; order Lepidoptera; family Gelechiidae; genus Carpatolechia; species Carpatolechia fugitivella. Next base: position 4,317,552 of record OX579645.1, on the reverse strand, counting down.
CTGTGCTGCGGACAGGACAGCAGACTAGCAAATCTAACGAGGCGTTTTGAGAAGTTGAGTTTTTTGAATAAATAAGACGGCTGTTGTTGTTTTATAACTCCAAACAGTAATGTTGCAAAGTGTAACAAGCGGCGTGAAGACATGTTCATAAGATTATTTTTATTGAGATAAGGTGTCACATGAGCTCGACGGGGTATTGGAAAACAAAAACGAGCACAAGCATTTTGAATTCGTTGTGTGATCTGTTTAGTGCGTGCAAGGAGACATTCCCCAAATACCGTGTCAGCGTAGTTAAGCTTTGACAGAATAAGCGTGTCGCACAGTTTAATGCGTAGGTCAACATCAAGATAGTCCCTCACACGATAAAGGACCTTCAGTCTATAAAAACAATTGCGTACAATGTTAAGGATGTGGTTCTCAAAGTGCAGCATACTATCCATTACAAGACCCAAGTTACGCGCTTCGGATACATATTCTAAACGATTGCCCTCCAAAGAAACTCGAGGGTCAAGGGCCATTATGTTCTGAACTTGTTTTTTTGAACCTAAAATTAAAATTTTTGATTTAGTTGGATTTAAAGTTAAACAATTTGTCTCACACCATCTAGCTATTCGAGTCAAATCATCATTTAGCTTCTTTACTGCTATACTAGTATAATTTGGTTTGAATGAAATATATAATTGTAGGTCATCAGCGTAAATATGGTAGTTGCAATTTTTGATACAAGAAATAATATCAGTAGAGTATAAAATATATAGAATTGGCCCAAGAATAGACCCCTGAGGGACTCCTCTTTTCACAGGTTCTAAGGTAGAGGTAACAGTTACACCATGTGAATTACGAAGTTCGACCATCTGACAACGTCCTGTTAAATAGCTCTCGAACCATCGGACAGTGTTTATATCAAACCCGTAGTAGATGAGCTTAGACAAAAGTAGAGTAGTGTTGATAGAGTCAAAAGCCCGCGAGAAATCAAGTAGCGCTAATATAGCTCCCTCACCCACATCCCGAGCAGCCAACATGTCATCAATCACATCTATTAGGGCAGTAGCCGTGCTGTGACCCTTTCTAAATCCAGACTGCTTAACAGGTAAGATATTGTTCTGCTCCAGATATTCTGTCACTTGCATGCAAACAGCCTTCTCAACAATTTTAGAAAGAAAGGGCAAAATACTAATTGGTCTTAAGTCACTAAGTTCAACTGGATTATTATTCTTAGGAAGAGGCTTAACTACTGCAGTTTTCCAAGTTTCCGGGAAGGTGCCCATTTCCAATGATGTATTTACTAACGCGGTAATAAATCCAATTGTGTGGGGAAGTGTTAATAATATCATGTCTAGAGATATGCCGTCGATTCCCAAGGCGTTAGTGTGTATCGTTTTGATAATATTTAATACAGTATGTTCATTAATTGGCTTTAATTTGAAAGTAGCAGAACTAAATCGGTTGAATTCATAATAAGTTAAATCGGAAATGGTTATATTGTCATTGCTTGGTAAATTAAGGAAATGACTATTAATGCGGTTGGGGTCAAACAAGTGTGGGGGCACCTCTACTTCACTTTTTTTGAAATCAGCTATGTCGCGTTTGATATTTGCCCACATGATTCGAGGATTCCTAACATTTGTGTTAATGCGATTTCGAAAATATGCTGTTTTTTCAGATGATATAGCTGTAATTACATAGTTTTTAAGATTTTTATAGTATTTCTTGTGAGAATCAAGTTTAGTTTGACAGTATCGGGCATGGGCTTCGTCGCGTAATTTCATGATTTCTTTGATATTATATGTAATCCAGGGAAAAGAATTTTGCTTAATATAGCTTATTTTTAATGGAGCATGGCGGTCATATAATAAAAGGATATACGTGCTAAAATTTTCCAACATTTTATTGACGTCGTTTGATATTAATTTATTCCAATCTATCGAGCTAACATCACTGTTAAATTTTTCTAAATTTATATCTTTAAGAGGTCTGTATAATATCCATTTAGGTGATGGTTTTGGTTTTTTAAAATGAGATTTACAGGAAATGAACGCGTGTTTACTAAGATCTGGAATATAGTCAACGATGACGTCAGTAAGTTTAATAGTGGAGCACAAAACATCAATCAAAGTCTCGCTGTTATCTGTAAAATGAGTTGGCTGTTCTACAAATTGATTCAGGTTCATACATTTCAAAAAGTCCATTAGCTTTTTTGTATTTACATCTGCATTATTCAAAAGATTAACGTTAAAATCTCCTACAAGGATTAGGTTGTCGTATACAGAGAATTAAGAAATTGAATCGGTGAGGGCGTCAATGAATGTGTCTAAGTGAAGCCAAGGCGGACGATATGCCGTGCCGACGGCAATCCTAAGCCCATTTATGTTAAGACTTAGCCACATTTGCTCTACCAAGTGGGTGGGAGGGTGCACGAGTAGACGCACATTAATCCCGCGCTTAATGTAAAAGCCAACCCCACCGCCGCGCGCGCGCACATCCGCCGGGCGCGGGATGTGGCGCAGGCGGTAGCCAGGCGGTGCAGGAGCGCGCGCTTCTTCGCCCGTTCTTAACCATGTTTCATTGATAGCCATAATGTCCACTTGATGGCGTGACATAGCTACTAAAAATTCGTCATGACGGGTACCGAGAGATCCAGGATTAAGAAGACCAATAGTAAATTTTTTTTCTTTGATAAATTGGATACTGAATGAATGAAGGATCTGGCAATATTTACAGTTGATTAATAGAAAACAAAGCACTGTTACATGGCGCCAGTCAAATATAAAACTTATTAACAGGCAGAAAATGTGTAGTGTGTGTGATAAGTATAAATATGACGTTACTTTTTGTTTAAAATCGTAAGCTTTTAAAACTTTTTCAAAACAGACGGTCGACACAATATAAAATAAATAAATAAAAAATAGCATAAAAATACAAATTATGGTATAATTATATGCGGCCATGAAAAAACAAAACAAGAAGATTACCATATCGCATACAAACAACATGAAGAAGTTAAAATTAAAAAATGATAAACTAAACTGAGAATATAACATATTAAAGACCTTGTGAGTACGGCAAAACACGAAAATATTATTGAATATAACTTTCAAATGTAACGTTATTAAACTTACTATCTTATGGTAAAAACGTAATACAATGATTATACTATAATTAATTACACGTAGTAGACTAATGACATCACTAGAAAAATACAAAATATAATAAAAAAACAAAAAAATAATGACTTAAATGCAAGTTGAATCAATGGCCCTAGCTCATTCTTCACCCCCAACAGGATTAAAGCCAAAAACCCTCGTAATATCCGCTTCGGTGCGGATTCTTTGAATCGGTGTATCAGAGTTTCGACGGACAAGTATTGCGCCATTCTTGGTCCATGCATATTTCCACTTTAGCCGTCCCTTTTCTTCGCGTACTTTTCCAAAGAGCTTTCTGTTAATTCGGGTCAGCCGCTCATTGATATAAAATCGTCTAGGTTCACCGGACAAACCGAAACCCCCAGTATTCACTTCACGTCGAACTCGTGCTTCGCGCAGCAACTCATCGCGCTTCGCTCGTTGCACTAGCCGCACCGCCAGCACACGCGGAGAGGTGCGCTCTCCGGCCGCTCCAGTGGCAACAGCGGCGGCGTAGTCCCGGGGCGCGCCGACACGTATTGCACTTACTACATCATGATCTTCGATGGCTACTCCCAGTTTGCTGCCTATGAGAGTTACAATGTGAGCGGGGTTTTCATTGCTCGACTCAGGAATGCCACTTATTTCCAAGTCGTTGAGCAGAAGCTCTTGGTCGCGGTCGTTCAAATCAGCCTTTAATTGGTCTATAGTAGTGGAAAGGCTCTTCTCATTATAACCTGTTCCATCTTCAAGTCGTTTTTCGAAAGCAGAAATTCTGTCCTCGATGCCGTCAACTCTATTTTTAAAACCCTCTACTGTAGTAGTGAGCTTATCCATCTTGTTTAGAAGTCGTTCGCTAAAGAGGATTATTTGGTCAGTAATAAGTCTTTTAAAAGAGCTTTTCAAATTATGGGTAACCTCAACAATAATTTTCTTTAGAGCACATTCCGACATTTTGGTCAAATTATGTAAGTCTGGGGCTAGCTCTTCATCTGAGGAAACTTGTTGCATCTCATCCTCCACGGCAGCAGCGGCGGCGTTGGTATTGTCTTCAATTGCTGTTTCGGTTATTTTTGAATAAGAAGATGATCGCAGGTTTTTAGGTGAACATGCGGCAGGTTTGCATTTTTTTGCAATGCATGTCGAACATCTCCAGTTATCCTTATGTTCCTTTGTCATGGTCGAATAAAACCGTTTTTCAGCGCCAACACAGCTTGCATGGTAATAGCAATGACACACTGTGCAGCATAAAAAATCTCTATATTGAAAATTCTTTTTGCATTTCGCACATTTGCGGTCTGCTGTCGATGGACTCGGCGCCATTACGGAGCAAATCAATAGAAAATAATTTTCAAAGAAAAAATAATACTCAAACTTATTTATATATTAAAAGTAAGTTTATCGCCATCTATCTTTAGGTAACGGTATTAATGGGTTATTATGCCCTCTATTATGTAATAGCAAAATCAATAGTTTGTGCGCCCTCTATTATATCAAAATAGAATAAATAGTTTGCATGCCCTCTAACTTGAAAATTGAGTACTAATTAATTTTATTTTTAGGCGATAGATGGGGCTAAACCAAATATAGTAGTTGAAAATACTGAAATAATTAATAGTGGTTTACACTTTTAGGTTATGTTTTATTTTTCACTTCAGTTTGTTCACTAAATTAACTCTTGAAAATATAATTCACTACACGAGGGATAAGTATGATACGCCACAATACCACTCTAGTCTTGTAGAGCATGCACTGCTCAGGAAAGTTCATGAGGTAAGTTTTGTTTATAGAACACAATTTTGAAGCTTTCACAAGAAATCCGAAGTACTTAGCTTAAATAACATTTTTGAGTGCGTAACTGATATTAAACACGTAGATTTTACTATAGGGCGAACACTAAAAGTTGTTAGAATTAATTTATCAACATTAAAACGTTAAGACAATGTCTACTGTTAAACGCCCCCTGCTTCTTTGCAAAGAAGAATGTATACGAAGGGCACGTCGTCGTCCAAATGTCCACTGTTTCTTATCGTATTTCTGCATTCCGGTAGCTCCAATTCTGTCTTGCCTGTGAGTATGGGGAATAATGCCGCTGTTTTTAAATTGTATAATGAAATAGTACAGCATTAAAAGAAATGTTCCAAGAAGCACTACATTTGTATATTAATTGGAACATTTCTTTTAATGCTGTACTATTTCATTATACAATTTGGAACAGACCGTACAGATATAGAATGTATACGAAGGGCACGTCGTCGTCCAAATGTCCACTGTTTCTTATCGTATTCCTGCATTCCGGTAGCTCCAATTCTGTCTTGCCTGTGAGTATGGGGAATAATGCCGCTGTTTTTAAATTGTATAATGAAATAGTACAGCATTAAAAGAAATGTTCCAATTAATATACAAATGTAGTGCTTCTTTGCAAAGAAGAATGTATACGAAGGGCACGTCGTCGTCCAAATGTCCACTGTTTCTTATCGTATTCCTGCATTCCGGTAGCTCCAATTCTGTCTTGCCTGTGAATATGGGGAATAATGCCGATGTTTTTAAATTGTTTAATGAAATAGTACAGCATTAAAAGAAATGTTCCAATTTATATACAAATGTAGTGCTTCTTTGCAAAGAAGCACTACATTTGTATATTAATTGGAATATTTCTTTTAATGCTGTACTATTTCATTATACAATTTGGAACAGACCGTACAGATATAGAATGTATACGAAGGGCACGTCGTCGTCCAAATATCTACTGTTTCTTATCGTATTCCTGCATTCCGGTAGCTCCAATTCTGTCTTGCCTGTGAGAATGGGGAATAATGCCGCTGTTTTTAAATTGTATAATCAAATAGTACAGCATTAAAAGAAATGTTCCAAGAAGCACTACATTTGTATATTAATTGGAACATTTCTTTTATTGCTGTACTATTTGATTATACAATTTGGAACAGACCGTACAGATATAGAATGTATACGAAGGGCACGTCGTCGTCCAAATGTCCACTGTTTCTTATCGTATTCCTGCATTCCGGTAGCTCCAATTCTGTCTTGCCTGTGAGTATGGGGAATAATGCCGCTGTTTTTAAATTGTATAATGAAATAGTACAGCATTAAAAGAAATGTTCCAATTAATATACAAATGTAGTGCTTCTTTGCAAAGAAGAATGTATACGAAGGGCACGTCGTCGTCCAAATGTCCACTGTTTCTTATCGTATTCCTGCATTCCGGTAGCTCCAATTCTGTCTTGCCTGTGAGTATGGGGAATAATGCCGCTGTTTTTAAATTGTATAATGAAATAGTACAGCATTAAAAGAAATGTTCCAATTAATATACAAATGTAGTGCTTCTTTGCAAAGAAGAATGTATACGAAGGGCACGTCGTCGTCCAAATGTCCACTGTTTCTTATCGTATTCCTGCATTCCGGTAGCTCCAATTCTGTCTTGCCTGTGAGTATGGGGAATAATGCCGCTGTTTTAAAATTGTATAATGAAATGTACAGCATTAAAAGAAATATTCTAATTAATATACAAATGTAGTGCTTCTTTGCAAAGAAGCACTACATTTGTATATTAATTGGAATATTTCTTTTAATGCTGTACTATTTCATTATACAATTTGGAACAGTGCGTACAGATATAGAATGTATACGAAGGGCACGTCGTCGTCCAAATATCTACTGTTTCTTATCGTATTCCTGCATTCCGGTAGCTCCAATTCTGTCTTGCCTGTGAGAATGGGGAATAATGCCGCTGTTTTTAAATTGTATAATGAAATAGTACAGCATTAAAAGAAATGTTCCAAGAAGCACTACATTTGTATATTAATTGGAACATTTCTTTTAATGCTGTACTATTTCATTATACAATTTGGAACAGACCGTACAGATATAGAATGTATACGAAGGGCACGTCGTCGTCCAAATATCTACTGTTTCTTATCGTATTCCTGCATTCCGGTAGCTCCAATTCTGTCTTGCCTGTGAGAATGGGGAATAATGCCGCTGTTTTTAAATTGTATAATCAAATAGTACAGCATTAAAAGAAATGTTCCAAGAAGCACTACATTTGTATATTAATTGGAACATTTCTTTTATTGCTGTACTATTTGATTATACAATTTGGAACAGACCGTACAGATATAGAATGTATACGAAGGGCACGTCGTCGTCCAAATGTCCACTGTTTCTTATCGTATTCCTGCATTCCGGTAGCTCCAATTCTGTCTTGCCTGTGAGTATGGGGAATAATGCCGCTGTTTTTAAATTGTATAATGAAATAGTACAGCATTAAAAGAAATGTTCCAATTAATATACAAATGTAGTGCTTCTTTGCAAAGAAGAATGTATACGAAGGGCACGTCGTCGTCCAAATGTCCACTGTTTCTTATCGTATTCCTGCATTCCGGTAGCTCCAATTCTGTCTTGCCTGTGAGTATGGGGAATAATGCCGCTGTTTTTAAATTGTATAATGAAATAGTACAGCATTAAAAGAAATGTTCCAATTAATATACAAATGTAGTGCTTCTTTGCAAAGAAGAATGTATACGAAGGGCACGTCGTCGTCCAAATGTCCACTGTTTCTTATCGTATTCCTGCATTCCGGTGGCTCCAATTCTGTCTTGCCTGTGAATATGGGGAATAATGCCGATGTTTTTAAATTGTTTAATGAAATAGTACAGCATTAAAAGAAATGTTCCAATTTATATACAAATGTAGTGCTTCTTTGCAAAGAAGCACTACATTTGTATATTAATTGGAATATTTCTTTTAATGCTGTACTATTTCATTATACAATTTGGAACAGACCGTACAGATATAGAATGTATACGAAGGGCACGTCGTCGTCCAAATATCTACTGTTTCTTATCGTATTCCTGCATTCCGGTAGCTCCAATTCTGTCTTGCCTGTGAGAATGGGGAATAATGCCGCTGTTTTTAAATTGTATAATCAAATAGTACAGCATTAAAAGAAATGTTCCAAGAAGCACTACATTTGTATATTAATTGGAACATTTCTTTTATTGCTGTACTATTTGATTATACAATTTGGAACAGACCGTACAGATATAGAATGTATACGAAGGGCACGTCGTCGTCCAAATGTCCACTGTTTCTTATCGTATTCCTGCATTCCGGTAGCTCCAATTCTGTCTTGCCTGTGAGTATGGGGAATAATGCCGCTGTTTTTAAATTGTATAATGAAATAGTACAGCATTAAAAGAAATGTTCCAATTAATATACAAATGTAGTGCTTCTTTGCAAAGAAGAATGTATACGAAGGGCACGTCGTCGTCCAAATGTCCACTGTTTCTTATCGTATTCCTGCATTCCGGTAGCTCCAATTCTGTCTTGCCTGTGAGTATGGGGAATAATGCCGCTGTTTTTAAATTGTATAATGAAATAGTACAGCATTAAAAGAAATGTTCCAATTAATATACAAATGTAGTGCTTCTTTGCAAAGAAGAATGTATACGAAGGGCACGTCGTCGTCCAAATGTCCACTGTTTCTTATCGTATTCCTGCATTCCGGTAGCTCCAATTCTGTCTTGCCTGTGAGTATGGGGAATAATGCCGCTGTTTTAAAATTGTATAATGAAATGTACAGCATTAAAAGAAATATTCTAATTAATATACAAATGTAGTGCTTCTTTGCAAAGAAGCACTACATTTGTATATTAATTGGAATATTTCTTTTAATGCTGTACTATTTCATTATACAATTTGGAACAGTGCGTACAGATATAGAATGTATACGAAGGGCACGTCGTCGTCCAAATATCTACTGTTTCTTATCGTATTCCTGCATTCCGGTAGCTCCAATTCTGTCTTGCCTGTGAGAATGGGGAATAATGCCGCTGTTTTTAAATTGTATAATGAAATAGTACAGCATTAAAAGAAATGTTCCAAGAAGCACTACATTTGTATATTAATTGGAACATTTCTTTTAATGCTGTACTATTTCATTATACAATTTGGAACAGACCGTACAGATATAGAATGTATACGAAGGGCACGTCGTCGTCCAAATGTCCACTGTTTCTTATCGTATTCCTGCATTCCGGTAGCTCCAATTCTGTCTTGCCTGTGAGTATGGGGAATAATGCCGCTGTTTTTAAATTGTATAATGAAATAGTACAGCATTATAAGAAATGTTCCAATTAATATACAAATGTAGTGCTTCTTTGCAAAGAAGAATGTATACGAAGGGCACGTCGTCGTCCAAATGTCCACTGTTTCTTATCGTATTCCTGCATTCCGGTAGCTCCAATTCTGTCTTGCCTGTGAGTATGGGGAATAATGCCGCTGTTTTTAAATTGTATAATGAAATAGTACAGCATTAAAAGAAATGTTCCAATTAATATACAAATGTAGTGCTTCTTTGCAAAGAAGAATGTATACGAAGGGCACGTCGTCGTCCAAATGTCCACTGTTTCTTATCGTATTCCTGCATTCCGGTAGCTCCAATTCTGTCTTGCCTGTGAGTATGGGGAATAATGCCGCTGTTTTAAAATTGTATAATGAAATAGTACAGCATTAAAAGAAATGTTCCAATTAATATACAAATGTAGTGCTTCTTTGCAAAGAAGAATGTATACGAAGGGCACGTCGTCGTCCAAATGTCCACTGTTTCTTATCGTATTCCTGCATTCCGGTAGCTCCAATTCTGTCTTGCCTGTGAGTATGGGGAATAATGCCGCTGTTTTTAAATTGTATAATGAAATAGTACAGCATTAAAAGAAATGTTTCAATTAATATACAAATGTAGTGCTTCTTTGCAAAGAAGAATGTATACGAAGGGCACGTCGTCGTCCAAATGTCTACTGTTTCTTATCGTATTCCTGCATTCCGGTAGCTCCAATTCTGTCTTGCCTGTGAGTATGGGGAATAATGCCGCTGTTTTTAAATTGTATAATGAAATAGTACAGCATTAAAAGAAATGTTCCAAGAAGCACTACATTTGTATATTAATTGGAACATTTCTTTTAATGCTGTACTATTTCATTATACAATTTGGAACAGACCGTACAGATATAGAATGTATACGAAGGGCACGTCGTCGTCCAAATGTCCACTGTTTCTTATCGTATTCCTGCATTCCGGTAGCTCCAATTCTGTCTTGCCTGTGAGTATGGGGAATAATGCCGCTGTTTTTAAATTGTATAATTTATTTATTTATTTATTTTTATTTATTTAGTATAGAAACAAACAGTCGCTTACATGTTATACACAGTACAATGATAAGATAATACAGCGTAGACCTATAGTTTCCTAAAGAATATTATAATTATAATGAACATAAGGTTCAAGAATTAAAAATACACTAAAAAGAAATTAGTGCAGTAAACATAATGCATACGTAAAAGGTATAAACGTACATAATAATGTAAAGGAATTGTGTGGTAATGGGTGAGTAACTGTGTGTACAGTATGTGTATAGGGGTGTGTGTGTGGTTGTGTGTGTATGTGTGTGTGTATGAGCAGTAGAGAGGAACTGTTGAGTGGTTAGCCCTACGACGACTGGCGTCTCGGGATCGGGTTTTTGGTATACAATATAAGACCATTATATTGTCCACTAACCAGTCAACAGTTCCTCTATGTGTGTATATGTATATGAATGAGGTAATAAGTGTGGGGATGGGAGAGGGGGAGGCTAGCCCTACGCAGACAAATGCTTGGGATTGGAAGACCACTAGCCTCCCTCCCTTCCATCGGGTGCGTGTGTCTGTAGGGGTATATGTGTATTCCAGCGTATAGGTATATATACTATATAGCAATTATGTTATGTAATGTGGTTAAGTATAATAATAATTGACGCATCCACTAAGGGAAACCAACGTACAGGCAATAAGCATGAACAGAATAATATTTAACAAAATATAGCTGGAGTTACCTACTCACAAATGCAATCTAAACATTTTTTCTGAAATGTGTTCAACGTTTGGTTAAAAATGTCGATATCTACAAGTTTATCATTATAAAGTTTACATGCTCGCTTGACAAAACTATTATGAGCGTAGCAAGTTCTACTCATACCTACAGCAAACAGAGGCCTCTTTCTAAAACTACGTTCAAGGCGACGAGGCACTCTAAAAGAAATCGAATGCAGCAATGCTGGAGCATTGATGACATTGTTGACAATTTTAAATAGAATAGTTGCATCAATCAGATCACGACGACAGTGCAAAGGCGTAATTTTATGCCGCTTGGCTGAGGCGGTATAAACAGAGTAATAGTGTCCAAAACGGTAATCGATGGCTTTAACAAACTTCTTTTGAATTCTTTCAATTCTTTCTTTGTGGATGTTATAGAGAGGATACCAGACTGAGCAGGCAAATTCGAGCCGGCTACGAACATATGCGTTATATAATATTCTGTAAGTAGAAATATTCTTGAAAGGTTTACCTAAGCGCAGAATCAATCCCAACTGCTTATAAGCTTTCTTTAACATAGAATCTATATGAGGGACGAAAGTTAATTTAGAGTAAAGTAGAGTTTATGATAACACCTAAATCGCGAATTTCGGTGACTCGGGTCAATTCCTTATAACAGATTCTATAGTTAAAGTTTACAAGTTGCCTCTTTTTGCTAAAGCTAATGACAAAACACTTATCAGGATTTAAAAATAAGTTATTCGAACTGCAGAATCTTTCAAATATATCTAAATCTTGTTGCAAAATAGCACATTCATCTGCATTTCGTATAATTTTAAATATTTTGGTGTCATCAGCATACAGTAATTGATTAGAATTAACCATGTGTTCTGTGATATTATTTACGTACAGAATAAACAACAACGGTCCCAGATGCGATCCTTGTGGGACGCCGGAAGTGATTTTCCTGTATTGAGAAGCATAACCTCCTACAACAACTGCCTGAGTACGATTTTCAACATAAGACTTAATCCAGCGGAATAGATCGCCGTGTATACCAAGTCGCCAAAGCCTCAACAACAGAGTATTGTGACAAATTTTATCAAAAGCTTTGGCGAAATCAGTATACACGGCGTCCACCTGACAATTAGAATCTAAGGCATGCAGAATGAACTCAGTAAATGACAAGAGATTTGTATCAACGCTACGTCCTCTGTAAAAACCATGTTGATTTGGTATAATGTGCTGACGAACAACACTAGACAACTGATCGGTAACAATTTGTTCTAGAATTTTACCAAATTGGCATAACTTGGATATAGGACGATACTTCTCAATATCAGGACTTATTTCCCCTTTAGGTATGGGAGTAACTAAAGCGCGTTTCCAGATATTTGGAACATGACCTTCCCTAAGCGATCTCTCAAAAAGCAAAGTTATTGGTATAGATAAATTAGAAGAACATTTATTTATAAGAAGCGGATGAATACCATCAGATCCGGCACCTTTACTGACATCGACAGATTTAAGATATTTGTACACTAAGTCTTTAGTAATGAGGACAGTATCGATATCAATGTCATTAGGAGGTAGCAAATCGACATCAAAGGTAGAAGCAGAGGTTTCAAAAACGGAATGAAAATGTTCATTGAATAGGTTGCAAATCTGTTCCCCATCAGAAGCAGAAAGTCCTTTGTAATACATTAGCTGAGGAAGACCACTATTTATGTTTTAAGATTTTCGTGGTTGTTCACAATAATCGAGGTAACAAACCCGCGAATTGTGAGAATGTTAGACCACTATTTTTAAAAACAGATTTAATATATGACCAGAAAAATTTAGGATGGGTCGTGATTTTAGTTTCAGAGTAATCTATAAAATTATTATAACATTCTATTTCTAATTTAGCGGCTCGCTTCCTTAATAACTTAAAACTATCCCGGTCCAATGGGTTACTATATAGCTTCCATAGCCTATGGTACTTCCGCTTTTCATTCAATAAACGTCTAAGTGGTTTAGTGTGCCAGGGAGGCTTAGAATTAGACAAGCGTATAGGGCGTTGAGGCACATATTTATGTATAAGATTATTTAAAAAATCATAGAACTTCAGGGTTGCTTCCTCTGAGGTAAGCGAAAAAAAGAAGTCGTACCAATCAATTTTCGACAGCTCATTATTTATTTCATCGAAATTAGCTTCATAAAAACAAAAGTGGTTAGCTGCGGCTGGTCTAAGTTTGGGTATAGGGGCCAATTTTAGGTCAATTTGCAAGGCGTTGTGATGTTTTTTGTCTTCAGGTGTTAGCGGGGAATCACACGCAGAAACAATATTATCAACATTACAGAGAACAAGGTCCAATACTTTGTTATTTTGGTTATATACATAATTATATTGTTTTAACCCTGTGAATGACATAAATTCCTGTAATAATTTTACTGAGTAGCTAGAATTAGGGTTAACCAGCAATTCTGAGTTAGACCATTGGGTATCAGAAATATTAAAGTCACCTATTATAAGAAAAATATCATCTGGATGCTCGATAATAACTTGAGAACAAATATCAAAAAAGTTTTCCAAAGTATCTTTATATAACGGTGTATGCGGCAAATATAAACAACCAATATTCAAAAATTTGTTTACGGTATTATTTTGTTGGTTTAATGGTATAGAAACCCAGAGGCACTCGGAAGAAGCGGGAGAGGGGCAGGGCCAGTCTCGGCGCACGGGCTGGTATTCACGCCGCACGGCTACCACCGCCCCACCGCCCCGCTCCGCACCGCTGTCCGCCTCCGACCGATCACACCGATATACTATGTACCTATTATCAAAATTAGAAGTTAACCAGCTTTCAGTTAGGCAGATAAAGTCGTAATCTGATTGCGCAACCTTTGAAAAGAAACTATGCGACTTCGTACGGAGGCCCCGCACATTTTGATAATATCCATTTAAAGTCTTACTAGTCATTTGTATTTATAAAATATAAATGAAAGAAAATATCAATGAAAACCTCTGTCCGTCTATAAATATAATAAAAAGAATAGGTTTTAATATAATTTGAATCACGGTATAAGACAAGAATATTTCTGGTTATCATTAGCATGTTATAAACACAATGTATCACTAGTTCAAATGTAGGCAAGAATTGACGTTGATGAAATATTTTATCTATAAATAATAAATATTAACGTTAAGTTATACCAAAAAATTATTGTATAGGAAGTTATACATAAACTATTAATTTTTTTCAGAGGGTCATAGTTGCAATAGTCTAGGTATACACTACAAATAGGAGGAAATATTAATGAGTTATGTAACACCACAACAATGACGTTGATAGATAGCAAAAAGTAACTATGATGCACAAAAAAGTCCGCATTGGAAAGTAAAGCCAAAAGTAAATACGAATACACAGGTCCCATAATTTTGTTGAAATCAAAACCTTTATTTATTATCATAACTTTAGACGATTCCGTTTTTCGTGCTAATATCTTGCAGTCACGCACCCATAAGTACGTAATCTTTTTTTCAGACTTTAATTGTCTAGCACGCCTCAGTAGCATCTTGTTTGCCTGGGTGAGGTGATCGCCGAAATATAAATTAACAGCCGGGCCATCGAGGCCAATGGTGGCAGAAGTCAAGCCACGACGAGTTCGCACTGCGGACAACAGCTGGTCCTTGAAGATCCGGCGAGTAAATCTTACTATGATAGCCGGCACTCGAGGGCCGCCATCTTTGTCATTTTCGGCCACAAACCGGCGCACACGATGAATGCTGTCAATGGAGTTGTCTTCCAGACGCAAGCCCACAGCGGTGTATATGGAATGCAAAATGGTCAATAAGTTTTCATTGTTTTTCACGGGCAAACCAGATATTTTGACATTATTCATCCTTGCATATTGTTCGCGAGCATCGCTCTCATTTTGAAGTTTAGAAGTAATCGATGCCATTTTATCCAACTCCACCTGCACCTTTTTGAATTCGGTAGACGTCTTTTCCACCTCAATAAGACGGTCTTCAATACAAGAAAAGCAATTTTCCATTTCACTCCACTTACTGTTGAGATTATGTACTCCTGTTGAACAGATCTGCATGTCAGACTTGAGGGTTTGTATGTCAGAACTAACTGTAATGAATTCCGCACGGAACGCTTTGATCTCCTCTAAAACCAGCGAAATACCACTTTCCGTCGTGGTGTCAGCAGACGGGTTGCAGGATCGCGTGTCCAGCCTTGGGGAATTTACAGCATTACGGCATTTTGGGCAGCGCCATGTTGCCTTCTTACTACCCATGCATCTGTAGGTTGATTCGGCAACACCAGAACAATTGAAATGTAGAATTCCACGACACGCACTGCAGACCACACCATCACCATCGATTACTGTTTTATTGCATTCAATGCAATCCATATTTATTTAAGTACAAGACCGAATTATATGCACAACACAAAAAAAACAGTATTATAATGAACCTAGTTCACAGCTATTATACGGCTCAATATCCAGCGTATGACAAACAGTATTGGAAGCGCAAGCGCGGTAAAGTAAACAACTGGCACTGACGCGTAAGATAGAACCGTCCGCTGGGAGCGCGGGACGAAGAGTGAAATAGTACAGCATTAAAAGAAATGTTCCAAGAAGCACTACATTTGTATATTAATTGGAACATTTCTTTTAATGCTGTACTATTTCATTATACAATTTGGAACAGACCGTACAGATATAGAATGTATACGAAGGGCACGTCGTCGTCCAAATGTCCACTGTTTCTTATCGTATTCCTGCATTCCGGTAGCTCCAATTCTGTCTTGCCTGTGAGTATGGGGAATAATGCCGCTGTTTTTAAATTGTATAATGAAATAGTACAGCATTAAAAGAAATGTTCCAAGAAGCACTACATTTGTATATTAATTGGAACATTTCTTTTAATGCTGTACTATTTCATTATACAATTTGGAACAGACCGTACAGATATAGAATGTATACGAAGGGCACGTCGTCGTCCAAATGTCCACTGTTTCTTATCGTATTCCTGCATTCCGGTAGCTCCAATTCTGTCTTGCCTGTGAGTATGGGGAATAATGCCGCTGTTTTTAAATTCTTTGCAAAGAAGCACTACATTTGTATATTAATTGGAACATTTCTTTTAATGCTGTACTATTTCATTATACAATTTGGAACAGACCGTACAGATATAGAATGTATACGAAGGGCACGTCGTCGTCCAAATGTCCACTGTTTCTTATCGTATTCCTGCATTCCGGTAGCTCCAATTCTGTCTTGCCTGTGAGTATGGGGAATAATGCCGCTGTTTTTAAATTGTATAATGAAATAGTACAGCATTAAAAGAAATGTTCCAATTAATATACAAATGTAGTGCTTCTTTGCAAAGAAGAATGTATACGAAGGGCACGTCGTCGTCCAAATGTCCACTGTTTCTTATCGTATTCCTGCATTCCGGTAGCTCCAATTCTGTCTTGCCTGTGAGTATGGGGAATAATGCCGCTGTTTTTAAATTGTATAATGAAATAGTACAGCATTAAAAGAAATGTTCCAAGAAGCACTACATTTGTATATTAATTGGAACATTTCTTTTAATGCTGTACTATTTCATTATACAATTTGGAATAGACCGTACAGATATAGAATGTATACGAAGGGCACGTCGTCGTCCAAATTTCCACTGTTTCTTATCGTATTCCTGCATTCCGGTAGCTCCAATTCTGTCTTGCCTGTGAGTATGGGGAATAATGCCGCTGTTTTTAAATTGTATAATGAAATAGTAGATATTAATTGGAACATTTCTTTTAATGCTGTACTATTTCATTATACAATTTGGAACAGACCGTACAGATATAGAATGTATACGAAGGGCACGTCGTCGTCCAAATGTCCACTGTTTCTTATCGTATTCCTGCATTCCGGTAGCTCCAATTCTGTCTTGCCTGTGAGTATGGGGAATAATGCCGCTGTTTTTAAATTCTTTGCAAAGAAGCACTACATTTGTATATTAATTGGAACATTTCTTTTAATGCTGTACTATTTCATTATACAATTTGGAACAGACCGTACAGATATAGAATGTATACGAAGGGCACGTCGTCGTCCAAATGTCCACTGTTTCTTATCGTATTCCTGCATTCCGGTAGCTCCAATTCTGTCTTGCCTGTGAGTATGGGGAATAATGCCGCTGTTTTTAAATTGTATAATGAAATAGTACAGCATTAAAAGAAATGTTTCAATTAATATACAAATGTAGTGCTTCTTTGCAAAGAAGAATGTATACGAAGGGCACGTCGTCGTCCAAATGTCCACTGTTTCTTATCGTATTCCTGCATTCCGGTAGCTCCAATTCTGTCTTGCCTGTGAGTATGGGGAATAATGCCGCTGTTTTTAAATTGTATAATGAAATAGTACAGCATTAAAAGAAATATTCCAATTAATATACAAATGTAGTGCTTCTTGGAAAGAAGAATGTATACGAAGGGAACGTCGTCGTCCAAATGTCCACTGTTTCTTATCGTATTCCTGCATTCCGGTAGCTCCAATTCTGTCTTGCCTGTGAGTATGGGGAATAATGCCGCTGTTTTTAAATTGTATAATGAAATAGTACAGCATTAAAAGAAATGTTCCAATAAATATACAAATGTAGTGCTTCTTTGCAAAGAAGCACTACATTTGTATATTAATTGGAATATTTCTTTTAATGCTGTACTATTTCATTATACAATTTGGAACAGACCGTACAGATATAGAATGTATACGAAGGGAACGTCGTCGTCCAAATGTCCACTGTTTCTTATCGTATTCCTGCATTCCGGTAGCTCCAATTCTGTCTTGCCTGTGAGAATGGGGAATAATGCCGCTGTTTTTAAATAGTATAATGAAATAGTACAGCATTAAAAGAAATGCTCCAATTAATATACAAATGTAGTGCTTCTTTGCAAAGAAGAATGTATACGAAGGGAACGTCGTCGTCCAAATGTCCACTGTTTCTTATCGTATTCCTGCATTCCGGTAGCTCCAATTCTGTCTTGCCTGTGAGTATGGGGAATAATGCCGCTGTTTTTAAATTGTATAATGAAATAGTACAGCATTAAAAGAAATGTTCCAATTAATATACAAATGTAGTGCTTCTTTGCAAAGAAGCACTACATTTGTATATTAATTGGAATATTTCTTTTAATGCTGTACTATTTCATTATACAATTTGGAACAGACCGTACAGATATAGAATGTATACGAAAGGAACGTCGTCGTCCAAATGTCCACTGTTTCTTATCGTATTCCTGCATTCCGGTAGCTCCAATTCTGTCTTGCCTGTGAGTATGGAGAATAATGCCGCTGTTTTTAAATTGTATAATGAAATAGTACAGCATTAAAAGAATATACAAATGTAGTGCTTCTTTGCAAAGAAGCACTACATTTGTATATTAATTGGAACATTTCTTTTAATGCTGTACTATTTCATTATACAATTTGGAACAGACCGTACAGATATAGAATGTATACGAAGGGCACGTCGTCGTCCAAATGTCCACTGTTTCTTATCGTATTCCTGCATTCCAGTAGCTCCAATTCTGTCTTGCCTGTGAGTATGGGGAATAATGCCGCTGTTTTTAAATTGTATAATGAAATAGTACAGCATTAAAAGAAATGTTCCAATTAATATACAAATGTAGTGCTTCTTTGCGCTCACATAGTCGCAATTACACTTACTTATTAACCAATCTTTAGTAGCCATCTAGTAGCACAAAGCGTAATTTACTCTTCGTATCAATTATTACAGAAAAGTTGGGATGAAAATACTGAAATAAGTTACTTACACGTGAAATGATAACTTTTCAGCTGTTTCTCCTTGCCTCTCAGAACTATTTCGACACATAGGTACACAACACTTCATATTTTTAGCATTATAAACTCAAATTTCAATAATTTTTGACCGCACGACGACAAGTGTTTTAGTCGCAAGTAAATAGCGTAATGGCCGCTAAGCCCCGCCCCCTCCGTGACGTCATGGCCGACTAAATTATCACGCGGCCTAGTTCATAGAGCCTAGTCCTTTTCCTACTTGGTCCGTGGAAAACACAAACAGGCGAGATACCCGCACCATTAGGTCCACCACCTAATAAATCTGTGAAGGAAACAGATGGGCACACAGAATTTTCTTCCACTCAGAATACATTGACTTTATCTCGGAATGAAATGACGTCACATGACTTAAGACGGAGTGATAGAATAAAGAATTTGCCTACTGTGTCTTATAATGAAGATGACATTTCTGTTAACTATTTATTATATGCAGAATCATTAGTCTGTAAAGTACCTATGTCTTATAGAGAAATTGAATTCAGAGAAGATAAAATGCTATGGCAAAGTGCTATTAATGAGGAAATTAAATCGCTCACTGAAAATAATACCTGGACATTAGTCCAAAAGCCAAATAAGAGAAATGTTATCGACTGTACTAAATGGGTATTTGCAATTAAAAATGATGAATTTGGAAAACCAGTTAAATACAAAGCTCGATTAGTGGCACGTGGTTTTAGTCAGGAATATTTGACTGATTATAATGAAACGTTCGCACCTGTTGCGAGAATCTCAAGTTTTAGATTTATATTAGCTTTTGGAAACCAATTCAATTTGTTAGTTCACCATATAGACGTGAAAACAGCATTTCTGAATGGGAATTTAAAAGAGGAAATTTACATGAAAATTCCTGAAGGCGTCCCAAGTACTAAAGACAAAGTCTGTAAGTTGAATAAATCATTATATGGATTAAAACAATCAGCACGTTGTTGGTTTCAAATGTTTGAACAAGCTTTGATTGAAAAAAGTTTTCGATATTCATCAGCTGATAGATGCATTTATATTCTAGACCTGGGTGATATCCTAAAAAATATTTATCTTGTTCTTTATGTGGACGATCTTATCATATCAACTGCAAATATAAATACCATGAATAGTTTCAAAAACTACATAATGAACAAGTTTAAAATGGTTGACTTAAAAGAAATAAAATGTTTTCTGGGAATCAGAGTCGAGAGGTGTGAGAATCAAGTCACTTTAGACCAATGCAGTTATATTGAAACCGTGTTAGATAAGTTCAAAATGCGTGACTGTAAACCTGTCAAAACACCCTTGGAAGTTAAAGTAGATTATGAAGCTTTGAATTCTTGTGAAACGACAAAGGCCCCTTGTAAAAACCTTATCGGTTGCTTGATGTATATCATGTTGTGCACTCGACATGACTTGAGTTACGCTGTGAATGTTTTGAGTAGATTTGGTAACAAAAACACTATTGCACTTTGGTCACAGTTGAAAAGACTTTTACGATACTTGAAAGGGACTGTTCATCTCAAGTTAACTTACAAACGTACTGATTGTGAAGCTAATGTTTTAAGTGGCTTGTAACACCCCCCCCCCCCCCCCTTTATTTAATCTATCTCCCCCCTTTTATAACATTATTTTATCTATTAATTATATTCCCTTATTTAACTTTTAATTGACCCTACCCTATCTCTGAACTACTGAAGTCTGGACTACTGAAATCAGGACTAAATGAATCTACCTACTTAAGCTAATCTTTCAACCCTACCTAACTATTATTACTAGATGATGACGGCCTACCATTTTAATACCTGAATAAAGACCCTAGTAATAAATTCCAATAAGAAACCTAGTAACATGAAGTAAACACATATTTAATCCGCATCCTAATTATTTATCTAAACGTTAATTTGGCCAGTAATACGTCTAGTGGTAAAGACACCACATTGTGAACCGCCTAATAGTAACCCCGATACTTTTAGTGAGAACTATAGTTAGGCCCTAGGTTAGCCTACCAAACAAGACCTAGTATTTAGCTTAACCTAACTTAAAAGCTTGAAGAGTTATGAATTTATGTTGTCGTGAGTTTCTTAACCTGAAGAATATTTTACTTAATTAGCAACTTATCTAGAATGAAGCTTAAATTCTCTAAAGAATCCACCGATATTTAAATCTTATCTCTGAATGGTTTATCTAGTCAATTAGTTTTATTTTTGGAAACTGAACTGAGAAAAGTCAATTATCAAACAAATCCAAAAGTTTTATTTTATTTTGCAGTAGTAATTATTGAAAATTAAGTGCATTTTAGCTAATTGAATTAATCTTTGCATTCTAATAATTTTTAGCATTGTAGATTACTTTGGATTATACTGAGTTATAGAAATGGTATAAAATTTTAGACATATAAAATAATAAATAGATAAACACATTGTGGTTTTTGAGGAAGAATAAGGGCCCCAACTCACGCCCATATTCGTGGTCCAACCAATAAAAAAAAAGCAAAAGATTTTATAAATTTTGAACATGTTAACTTATTTTTTTGTTAACTTTATTCTTTTTATTATTATAGCCAAACAGGAAATAATAGCAAATATCTCTTGCCTTGTCCGGACAAAGCTTATTACTTTACTGAAGCTACATGACCTCTACCCCAGCGCGCCACTGCTGGTTCCTCTTTTATATAAATAAATAAACATATAATTGAATAATGACTTTATGGCTTTACAATATTATTTTTCCAAAATTAGTCTTAGTTAATTTTATTAGGAACTTTTATTCAATAGAATATTCAAAATAATATTTGCAATAGGAAAAAAAATGTACTTTAATAACAATGCCATTCTTTAGCAATACTTGAGTTTTTATCACAAGTATAAAATAAACAACTTGATTTTAGAAGTTTATTAAGGTCCAGTATTTTGGGTTTCATTTTAAAATTTGTAGCTTTTAAACAGTTCCATTAGGTTTTTCTGAATTGTTTTTATTACCAAAAATGATTATTATCTTTCTAGTCTAATAATCCAATCTTTTGTTTAGTTTAGTGAAGCCTAGTTTGTCTTTGTGTTTAGTACAAACAACTTAAATGATGAATTAATCTATTAGATGTAGGAGTCCCTCCTTTTGGTATGGAACACACTACGGAATGCTTTTTGCTTTTCCCAAACAGATCAAAATATCACCAAGCAATTTTGGCTATAAAATAATTTAATTGAAATGCTTTTAACTTTACAAGTTAATCAGACTATACTGAACAACAATCATTCTTTAGTGTTGGATCTTAACAAAGAATATTTAATTTATATCTACCTTATAGAACTGGGTAAAAGAAAACTAGATAGTGGATTTATTGTAGGTTTAGCATATTTTAACTAAGTGAATTATTTTATACTTTTAGCAGTGAAGAGTGATTTTAGGATAAAACTGAACTTTCTGAGAACAAAGTATTTCTTACTATTGATATAATTTAGCAATGAAGAAGATTTTGGTGTGTTTTCCAAGTGAAACATTTATTATTATTTAGTACTCTTTAGCTTTGAAGATAGTTTTAGGTTATTATACTGAGTTTTGTGAAGATTAAGTTTTATATTATTTATATATTATTTTATATTTTTTTAGTGCAGTGAAAGTTGTTGGATATTATTTAGTTTTATGAAGGTTGTGATAAAGGTAAAGTATTTCTTTTTATTTGATATTTAGTGAAGGAAATTATTAGTTTTGCAAGATGATTTGAACGTTTCTCTTTCTCCGGAGAGAGTAAATATTTAAACCTGATATAAGTGTCCCCGTTAAGTCCCGTGACTTCCGTTTTCCTATTGAATTTACCTAGCGTAAAACATAAGTAAGTAAGAATACCTTTACTAAAGCATTTTATTTATTGAAACTAACTAGACCATTCTATTGAAGTCTGACTTCCTTGGGAGATTTTATTTATGATTAGGTTTTAATTTGAGAAAGTTTAATTTTATAAGTATTTTGTATGTAGGATGAGCCTATTAGTTTAGTAACGTTCAAGTACCTATACAGGATAATACTTACCATAAATACATATAATAGATAGTCTACCTACTGAATTTACCTGCCTAGGTAATGTGTTTTATTTTAAACCAAACTGGAAGGTATTACCTAAATACCTCACATTTACGTTAATTTCGGTGTATGCGTTCAATATTCCGTGGGTGTCTGAGAATAATGACGCCTAGCTGAACTTTCGAAGCAAATGTGTGTATCCTAACAGCCGTTTTGTATCGAACTATCCTCCTATTCTCTGTATGTAGTTACTGCAAACTAGAGAGAGATCTCACATTTAAATTAATCGTGTGATATGGGTGTATACCTTCAACGCCCTCGGAGAAGAAGGTCTAAGCGAAAAGAACTAACAGAAGCGGGTTGAGGCAAACCCTGTGAAAGCCTAAGCCCTAAGCCTCGTGTGTTGTACTCCCCTTCTACGCGCTAATAAGCAAAGATCGAGACAAGGGAGTACCCGTTCCCTGACAGTGTGTTGGGGACGAATGATAAAATTTTGTGCAACAGAACAAGTTGGTGTGTTCCTCGTCATGAAACCTTGCCCTCGTTACACAGAAGCAAATCATCCGGGAGCTGAAGTTGCTGTGGTAGCAACCACCGGTCCACTCCAAGATCCGGCTCATTAACGGGAGGACACTATGTTCTCTTTCTAACTGTTCCGAGGAACGTTTAGAACAGAACAGACCATTTGCCAAAAACAGCCACCAAGTTTGGAAACCTTGGATTTGAATCAGATACAGATTTATGCCTTGCCGTAAAAGAACCCCTTAATTTAGCGTTTATTCCAAAGATTACGAAACAAATGAGTACTAAAAACTTTAATTACATTACAACTCCCACAATAGTTAAACTTAAAATTTTCCCACAATCTTTACGAATCAAAACTTACAAGCTTTAAAATCCCACTTGCCCACAAACTCAACAAAACGAAATTTTAAAATTTTACACACAAATCCCATTTAAATAGCGAAACTTTAAACAAATTTAATTTAATTTTGACCCCCAAGGAATAGGAAGTACTAAAAGAAAGAACACTTTCTTTACATATCTCCAAATCCCACAGAAAACCCCACTTGTAAACTCTAAAGCAAATATTCTATCGCGACGGACAAGGCTACTGCACTGAGTAAATGAATTTAACACTGAACAAGAAAAGATGTTGCACGTACGAAGAACAGGCGAGAAAAGAGAGACCTCCTTGGCTTCATTCGTATTTAAACCCGTCTAGCTTCATTAGCCTCACCCATCGTCCCTAGGCCTCACCTAATCCGCTATCCTTTTCTTTACGCAGGCCCTCTCCGTCTACCTAGAAACTAGCGTGAATGAGACAAAACACGATATTTAATTCTCTCCGTCACGTCACGTGGGACTCGCACTGAATTGAAAAGTTAAGAAGGTTGCCTGGAAGATTCAAACGTTCTAGCTATAACGCCCCCTTCCCTTACTGACTTTAAATAGTTTTTCGATGCTATTGATTTATCTATCTTATTTTAGTAGTACTGCCTTTTTTGTAGTGTTATTTTTGGAAAACAAACTATAGAAAATCCCTAGTTGTGTTTATCATCTCAGTTAACTGCTAACGTACTACTTCTACGACACACTAAAACGTAATTTTCTCATTTGGGCGCATAAGTTTCGAATCCTAGTCCTTCAATCCTTCCGTAAGCTGCAACAGAACGTTCAATATATGAAAATTCAACGTCCGTGTTCTAGGAAACACAAAAATCCTACTTCCACAATACATCGCAAGACTGCGCCATCTTTTAAGTGTTATTCTGAACCTTTGTATTAAGCGCCACCTAGATGTTTCTTGTTGTACTTCTTTACTTCATACATTGTTAACTGACACACGGCGTACGCGCATGCTATTAGAGATAATAGTTTTGTATTTAAACGTAAGAGGGCGCCAGTTCACAAGCACGATGCCGTCTAACTATTTATAATAAACCAAGGCCTTTACGACGTGTACAAAGGTTGCATTTATTTCTTCCATTTTCCCTATTTATCGTCCCCACGGGAACAACTACTCTTTAACGTTCGGACGAGTAAGCTTCGAAATTTAGTCGCTACGCTTACGTAGCTACAGCGTGCTTAAAACGTAAGCCCTTGGCAACCGTGTTCTAAGAAACACAAAAACTGACTCCCTTGTATTTGAATGACGTAAAATAAAGCTTTAATTCTGAAAGATTATAAAGTTAATTAACCAGTCCTGAATATTTGTAAAATCGATAATGGGACCATCCTGGGTCCCGTTACAGGCTTTGTTGACTCGGATTGGGGAAGTGATGAAATTAACCGAAAAAGTACTTCGGGTTATTTGTTTAAATTGTTTGAACAATGCACAATATGCTGGCAAACTAAAAGACAACGAACAGTGGCAGCTTCATCTACTGAAGCTGAGTATATGGCTCTCTTTGAAGCTGTAAGAGAAGCATTGTGGTTAAAATCATTGGTAACTAGCCTCAGTATTGAAATCCCTAGAGCTATCCCTATGTATGAGGATAATAATATAGTTTTTAAATTAAAAGTAGAAGTAATGATATAAGTAAGTTTACGTTGATTGGTCTGATTAGGTTTTTTCTGGGTTTCCCTAATCCTGTGCAACAAATGTTGGACCATGATGTTTATTATTCCCAGAGATAAGGAGAGAGTGTACTTTTGTAAATAAATTTAGTTTTAAATGTTGTGATTCTATAAAAGTATTGATTTTGTTTTTGATTAGGAACATTAGTAGATTTATTTTTGAGGGGGCGTGTTGGAATTAACAAAAATAAATCTGTCTCAGCTTAAGATATTTTTCTCTTTCTAACATGCATAGTATAACAGCCCCATATGTTCCTATAAGTTTTTACTTCAGTTGTCGTTTGAGCCGCCCTACTGATTGTACCTATCGATCTTGCGCTCGCATTTAACTAAACACCTCTCCTTATATAATATTGATAATAAAAGACTTTCATATAATTAAATAATATTGCTTTTCATTGGTCGCCCTTATCCTTATAGTCGTGACCTCTAAAAAGCTAACACTTGTTTACCTAAGAAACAAACAATATCAATCAATCTTTGGAAAATATTTCGGTTGCGATCTACTTTCGCGTTATGTCTTTCAATGTCTTGTTTCAACTGGCTGTCTAAACGGATTTCAATTCTATTTTTACCAAAAGTATGAAATTTAATACAAGCCTCCAACTGGTTTTCCGACTTTTCGTGCTTTTTAGCCGCATTAGTTAATTCGCAAGTTATTCAAATCGACATAGCCGGCGTCGTTCCAAACGTTCAAAGAAGTGCAGAATAAAATACACGGAAAACAAAACAAACTATTGGCGTGTACACAACCTTTTAGCCAGTTGAAAGTCTCGTAAAATTTAATTTGAAAATGACGAGTTGCATTACCCTTCCTTTGAGTTAAATGCAACTCGGGTACACACCTTCCTCATTCGCCTTAGCTTCAAAATTACACGTTGCAAATCCACCTTTTTTCAGTTTAAACAAACACGGCCCGTCGGCACAAAGTTCACAGCTATTACCTTCCCCCCGGATCTCGTTAGAGTATAGACGTGTGAAATGATATTGATATTTTTCTGAATTTTAAATAAAAATCAAATTCGAAAATTGAAGTTAAAATAATAGTGCATAAGTGCTGAAGAGTTCTCCGCTATAATTACGTACCGTACCGCATCATAGAAGAGACACACATGCACAGAGAGAAGTACAGATGCACACAACAATCATGAGTTAGTTACACTACAACTACATCTATAAGGAAACTGGTTAACGCTACATTGTTGCAACAATAGGTGATAATCAATAGGAGAGGCCAAGTTATAATGGACGGAAAGAAAATTTGTACCAAATCATCGATACCGCCCAATTTAGTTAATCCCTGCCCGGAGAACCGATGTGTGTGTGCTTATTCGGAGGAAAGGTCAAGTTATGCTTGACGGAAAGTAAATTTGTACTAAAGCGTCGATCGCGCCCGATTTAGTCAGACCCCTGAACTGAGACCAAATACGGAGTCATTTTGAGTTCTTTCGATTTATGTGCCCCTAGTATCTTCGCAGGCACTACTATACTGCGCCTTTTCTTCCCACCTGTCGAAAAAGTCATGAGGTAGGTATTGAGTAAAAAATATTAATTTTCATTAGAATTCTCATGTTCTCACGCACTTCCTCTCCCACACACACACACACACACACACACACACACACACACACACACACACACACACACACACACACACACACACACACACACACACACACACACACACAGTCACACACACAGTCACACACATAAATCTTAAGTTCTACTACTTTGTTATACGTATATACTTAACTTATACCTATACACGGTGTTACAAAAAAACCCGTAAATTTTGTATGGAGACCATCTACATTTTGTATGGGAATGCGATTTTTTTAAATCATTTTTCGACTTATGTTCTTTGGGGAAAGTTCAGTTTTACGAGCAGATTCACACCCTTCCGGCTTTATTTGTAGTTTTGTAACACCTTGTATACTCATGATCTTGGACCATAGCTTGGGAAGACCCTGAAACCTGTAGCACAGTTTTTACTATTACAGGTTTCAGTGTTACTAGTTTAAATTACCAAAGTAAAATAATTTAGTAATTGAGTAAAATAATAATTTCATTTTCATTTTTTTTTTTCATTTCTTACTCATCTACAAGTAACACAAAAAACAAAAAAGCACTAATTGCTCAAAAAACCTAAGAAAAACACAAAAACTTCAAAAATCACTGCGCGTTACAACAACAAATGTAAAAAATATGGCGATTCCTTTCGCAATGAAAAAAAGTGAATAAAATATTGTGTTTACCCAATTCAGCATTGCGCGCTTTCTTCATAATGCGTCTTGAGACTATAAAAGCTTTAAAGCGACGCGCCCACCGCTCGCGACGCGTCGCGACGCTGAAGTGGCTGAGAGTTGTGATTGGTCGTTGTATTTCTGTCGCCAACTTCGCGCCTGCGCACTGACATGCGCCTCGTGCGGCGCGCGTTTTTTGCAACTCGGAACGCTTTACATCGGTGCGTTATAAGGGAATGACTTGTACTAGCTTTATTTACGCCACCGATGTAAATTCCTTCGACGACGATTCGCCTTGTATAAATCCAGGTTGGTCGGGACAGAAAAGCTGGGCTTTTCGGATTTGTATGGAGCAAAATCACGCACACTAACGCAATGACAAGTTTTGTGTTCGCACATAGGGTCTTTATAGCACGCAGTCATATATTTTCTCTCAGTACATGTAAGTAAACGTAAGTTGGAATAGGCAGTGCTTTTGGCGAACGTAAACAAAAGACGAGTGGAATTTGAAGATCAGGATGTGTAAAATTAATATGGGTGTTATGGTATTTAGTATGATAGTGTAGTGTAGTTAATTAATGTATATTATTGAGAAGGTATTTATCTGAAAATGACAGGGTAGGCAGTGCTTTTCTGCCTCTATAGCATGAAATTTACATCGTTTTGTTCCCGCCGTGTAGTGATAGTACCTGTCAAACTGAACAACTTTTCACGAAAAAAAAAATCCTGTGACAAAAAAAAATTTTGTCTCTCCATACAAAATGGGTCGGTCAGGAGTCTCACTTTGTATGGAGAGAGCAAAAATTTTTTTGCGCAGGATTTTTTTTTTTTCGCGAAAAGTTGTTAAGTTTGACGGGTACTATCACTACACGGCGGGAACAAAACGATGTAAATTTCACGGTGTATGAAGCGCACGCCCCTGCCTGTGAGTATGGGGAATAATGCCGCCGATGTACCGTCGCCGACTATGTTATACCCGTTCAAAACGGTAGCGCGCAACTGTTCAGTGATATACTTGTAGCTTTTCAGCATTTTTCTTATAAATCCATTCTTCGATGTAAAGTCGAAGCCAAATATGAGGACGTTGAAGGTGTACCCGACGGAGAGTCACTTAGATCGATTGGATCGCATGAGGACGTTGAAGGTGTACCCGACGGAGAGTCACTAAGATCGATTGGACCGCACACGTCTCTTATTCATTTGTGTTGTATCTTCCTTGCTTCTCTTTGCTCGTAAATTATCAATAAACAGTTGTAATACGGCACTGCCGTGATAGGTTTCCAAGAGGATAATAAACAACCGAAAGATTCAACAAAAGTTCCTACACGTAGAAGATGTCGTAGATGAAAACTGACGACGACAAACATGTCGTATACAAGTGTCAGAATTCGAATATGGCGCTCTTGTTAGAGTTTGTCAACAAAAGCACCATAGAGTATAAAATGTGACCACGAATCACCATTTGACAGAAAAGACGTTTGCGCACTCATCCGTATTCGATTCTTATCCGGTCCGTTTTTGATCCGTAAAAAAAACGGACGGTAAATTCACGTCCCGCGTTTGCGCACTCATCCGTATCCGATCCGGTTTCCATTCGTATTTGAGACGATATTGCATGATATTGTCGTAGTGAATAGTGATGTGCCGAGTCGAGCTGACTCGAGTACCTTGTAAGTACTCACATATTCGAAAATTCAGAATATAGCAGTTGAATACCCAGGTACCGTCAACTGCAAATCAGTGGAAACGTCAGTTACGAATCTCGACCATAATGCTATAGAAGTAAGAAGCGTTCAAGGTCAAAGTGTTAACACTTTACCACTTGACTGATGAGCAGTCGACTGTACTCGAGTATGGATTTCGGGTACTTATAGAATTCGAATACTAGCTGATCTTTTTTAATTGTATCTACTTATGTAGATCGCGCAATAAAGTCGCTCACGTTACTCGTATAGTTCGTTTCACGTAAATAGAATCCTGCAGGGCTAAGATGAGACCCGTGACATAATTTTGTCGTCGCATTATCTCGTGCCGAATAGTGATATGTCTATATGTCTACTAGTGCTAACATGAGCATCCCAGCGAACTCGACTCTTTCTGTCAAATGGTTATTCGTTGTGATATTTTTATACTCTGTGGTGCTTTTGTCGAGAAACTCTAACATGACCGCTAAATTTTATCGAATTCTGACACTTGTCTATGACATGTTTATCGTCGTCAGTTTTCAACTAAGACTTCCCAATGACTTCGCGCCATTTATTTAAAAAAATGGAATTGAACTAAGAAGTAAGACTTGCAGACTTCTTTCTACGCTAAGTTACTAAGTTACGTGTACGAATTTGGTTATTAATATTTCGGTTGTTTGGGAGCTTATCATGGCAGTGCCTTATTATAATTATTTATTAACAACTTATGAGCAACGAGAGGCGAGGAAGATTCAACGTCGGAGAATAAGAGACGTGTGTGATCCGTTCGATTTAAGTGACTCCGAGTTCCAAGCTTTATGGAGAGTTTCAAAGCCTATGGCTTGTATATGTTGTGGAGCAGTTACAAGGCGACTTGGAGCCTTTGAACGGCTTGGGAATTCCTGCCCACATAAAGGTATGAAACTTTGTTTCTATATAAGTTGTTTTTTGTGAAAAAGATACTTATGAAAAATATATTTGAAAAATGTATTTTTGTTTTTGTGCTATATTCAATTTCTGGCCAATGGGGGCTATCAGAGACAGATTGGGCAGGACCATACATTGTGCCAGTCACAGACCACTGTGAGCCGCTTCCTAGGACAGTTTGTGGAAGCTGTATACAGAAGGTGATATAAGTAATAGATCGTTGATGCGTAGGCTTTGTGTATCCTCATTTTGGGTACCATGTTTGTGTGCTTGCCCTACAAAATAATGTTATTGATTTTTTTAATTTGCAGACTCTTAGCAGAATGGATTCATTTTCCCGGCACAGAAGTTGCGAGGAGGAGTGTGGCTGATGGGTTCGAGCAAAAATTTAATGTGCCTGGGGTACGGGGGCTTATTGATTGTACGCATGTTAAAATTTTTTCACCACCGGGGCCGCAAGGAGCACAGTACAAGAACAGAAGGAAAGATGCACACACAATTAATGTCCAACTCGTAAGTATGATTTCCCAAATAATACTAGATATTTTAAGGTCATCGTCATTTTACCAGAGTTCACTTATGTTTTTTTCTTTAGATCAGAATATTTTATTGCAGATTGCAGATTCAGAATGCAGGATCATTAGCGTGAATGCAAGATACCCGGGCAGGGTCCACGATGCCTTTATATGGCGCCACTGTGCAGTTAAAGAAGAAATGAAACGGCTTAATGATATCGGCATTTGAAATTATTTTGTCTTGGGTATGTTAGCATGATGTATCAGTGTTACTTAGTTTTTTTTTTAATACAGATATCTTAAATAATAATACCGGAGTAAATGGTATAAGGTAGGCACTTAGATAATGTATCTTTATTTATGACAGCCTCTTTAATAAGTTGTAATTTTTAACACAATTTTAAATATTTACACAGTAATAAAAAAAAATTGTTACCCAAAAAAATGTGTCCGGGTACCCACTCGAGCCATGGCTCATGACGCCAATTTTAAATAGTGAACCGAACACCCCAGAGCAGCGCTATACAGACTGGCACTGCAGAGTGCGTAATGCAGTGGAGCGAACAAATGGATACCTAAAAGGCAGCCTGCGGTGTTTGGGAATCGACAGGACTCTGCATTACTCCCCAGAAAAAGCCTCGCAAATTATATATGCGTGCTGCATCATCTACAATTTGATGAAGCATTTCGGGTAGGTTTCAATTTATAATGATAAAATTACCTCTTCTGCTAACTTCAATTATTATTTACTGCGAATGACCGCATTGTTATTTTTACAGAGTGCCATTGGAAGAAGAACAGGAAGAACAAGAAGCAGTAGGAGACGACGAAAACCAGGCTAATGAAACTCCACAGCGCCTGCTTACATTATCAAGAGCCAGACAGGCAGAATTAATTCAAAATTATTTTAATTAAGCCTAAATATAAAAATATATATTCTAATCTAATTATTCTGTTTCATCTTAACTGTAATCCCTAATTTAGCTCGGGGATCATTATGACTGATTTAATTGGGGTGTGCCTGATTTTTTCTTAACATGTAGGTAGGTATTTTGATTGACTAATTCCTAATAATCTTAGGAAATAATAATTCAAAGGATACAAAATAGTTTTTAATAAACTTGAAAGAAAATTATAATAATAATATATTTTTTTATTCATGTTGAAGCCCGCTTGTCGAACTAAATAAATAATAACTCTTGATACTGGCGAAATCATTTGGGAACGCCATTTATTAAAAAAAAAATGTAAATGGAAATTATGCCCCTCTTCGGTTGCACCTGTAACAAAAAAGCATACCTAAGTTTAGTTCCTATTACTACTTATTTACTTTGTTGTATTAATGAATACTGTTTTTGAATGTTACTTACAAAATAATGTTCTGTTCTTGCAACAGGTTATTCATCTTCTTTATTTCTTCTACTAATTCCTGAAATTCAAAATCTCTATTATAATGTATTTACTGTAATGTTTTCTTTTTTAGTTGATTGGGTTCATAAAAAGTGGCAATTTAATATTGCTAACAGTTGCCTGTGCATGGTCGTCTTTCTTAATGCATAGTTGTTTATGTGATATTCAATTAATTATAAATGAAAATTACTAAGAGAATAATGATAATAATGACAACATAATAATATCATAATATTAACTTTACTGTCATTACATTTTTATAAGCAGGTGCCTAGGTATAAGTCACAGAAATATATCCTTACCTTTAATATATTATTTTGGGCTTCCTGCGCATTCAGAAACCTATCTGGAGGGTGGGTCTTTCGCACCCTCGACCGCCTGATAGATCCGGGTCCAGGCACTGGTGGAGCAGGTGGAGTAGTGGGTGCCGGCAGCAGAGGCGCACGTGGAGGTGTGGGTGGAGGTGATGCTGTACAGGCCGGCAGTGCTCCAGATGTTGAGGGCTGTAGGTGCAGAGCTGCATTTCTGGATGCTGTGAACTAAATTGATATACATATAAATAAATAAATACTAATCAGCTAGAAAGCTTTATGCTGATTTACTTACTCCTATTGGTGACTCCTCTGGGCCAAACCTAGACACCATTTCCTCTCCAATAATGCCCAGTATAATGGCACTGTTTTCGGAGAGGTCTGGAACTACCACAGTATTCCCAGTTGCACCCACAGCTTTAGAGACAGCGCCTCCCTCCACCCTTGCCTTCCTTTTTTGATCTCTCCAGCACTGTAAACAAAGTATTTATAAATACATTAGTCCATTCTCCAGTGTCAATGGTTCAGTGCTTAAGACCCGTTGATTAACTTTAAAAAAGTGTACAAAAGGCGAAAATTTTAAACAACGAAACTTATTTCTGTGTGTGCAGTAGTTACAGTTCCAGTACAACTTTCTAAATTCTCGTACTTACCACTTTCCACTGCTCCACCGTTCTGTTAGGACCCAGATCATCGAGGGCGGCTTTTAGGTCCACCCATTGCCGCTCCATGACCACAGCACCCTGCGGTGTTTTATAGTCGCCAGCAGCGAAATGAGGGTGCTGGGCCATGTACCGGCACAAAAAGTTAATTTGCGCCTTGTTGCTTCTCACCCTTAAATAATAGATACAATAATATTATGCATTTGCTAGCTCAACACACGTAAAATAGGATAATTACGGTTTAGATATTATCTGTACAAACATTTATCAAAAAGATATAATATAGGTATTTACTTACATTGCTTTTTGCTTCGAAGCCATTATTCTCACTTCCGAAATATTGGAGTTAATCCAGGATGTCACGCTCTAAACTTTAATGTAAGTTTGTCCATCTATTTATAAATGCACAAAATTCTCCACGACACAGCAAATTACAAAACTTCTTTTCGCGCGCAGAAAATAGCGAAAGAAAAGAAACATTTGATTTTTAGTCTATCCTTGTCATTATTCATAGTTGTGAAAGAGAAGGACTAAAGGATGCGTTCACAACAAATGACAAAATTTAATATTTCATTCGGTCAATTTTTGTGCATGGGTGGTATATTAATGTCATGACATGAATGAAAATCGGTGTTCCCATTTAAAAATAAAACTTGACATTTCGTCACGACAAAGCTGAGTCACAAGTTAGTCACGACGAGATAATTCTCTTTCATGGTGCGCATGTTAGAGTTTACGACAAATTTGTTGAAATCGACATTTTTGTCATGTCGTTTGTGAGATATGTCACGGTGTCTCATCTTAGCCCTGCTGGAGTATCCTGTCTCGAGAGTGCATTCGATTATTTTTGTAACAAGTACTAAAATACTTGTTTATAACAAAATAGCCAACCTCACTCTTCATCCGTAAAAAAATCGTGTAATGCGCAAGCGTACGTACAATTTGTATGGCGGCCACTTCGACTCGGTTTTGATTGTGAGAGAGAAATTACGAATCGAACACGAACCGGATAGTAGGTACGGATGGGTGCGTCAAACCGGATCAGAAACGAATAAGAACCGGATACGTGTAGTGCGCAAACGCCCAAAGAGTAGAGTTCGCCGGAATGCTCATGTTAGCATTAGTAGACATATAGAAATATCACGTTTCGGCACGAGATAATGCGACGACAAAACTATGTCACGGGTCTCATCTTAGCTCTGCAGCAAGATACCTTTTTTGGAGTCGTGGATCGGAAGTTCAGGCCGAATTCCTGCATGTCACACAAATAGGGGCGCTCATTTTGAGCAAACTTAAATAGACTACCTACTACTACAACTTACCCATACATTTTTCATTTTACAGAATGATTGACATTATTTTATTACCATTTTATATTTAACCCATACATGACGTTAAGACAACATATTCAGAGTTACAAAATACACTACTACTACTTTTTTATGACTTTACTTTTAAAAATTTACCATTTACCTCATAATATTTTAGTTTCATAACAACCTTAACCAGCTTATTTAAAAAATAAAAAGTTTTTTGTTTGGACCACCATCTTAGCCGGGCTGGTTCAAACATGTTTCACAAATGTTTTTGAGGCAAATAATAACATTAAACGAAAAGATCGAAATTCAGAACTCCCAAATGGTGATCATCATCATATTGTATAAATTGTAATTTCAACAATTCACATAAAAAAAAGCTGCTACAGAAAATTTTGCATTCAACACACAAACAATATATTCCATACCTACAACGAATCACGAAAGAAACAAAAGCTTGCACGTAGCTAACGTATCAAAATACGTGGAACATCATCACGTCCAAAGTCCGGCAGACGTAACGACCTCACGTGTTCCGGCTAGGGATGCCATCTACATCCACTCGTAAACAAAACACGTTGTTTGCAATCGGGAAAATCGAAGACTTCACTAGGATTGACCGTGCAAGATGTTTTAAATGCTGCCTATTTTTGCGTCCAAGTCCAGAAATCGGCATCGTGCTCAGTTGCTAAGATTATCAATTTATAGTGAGAAAAATAACCTTAACTTTAAAAAAGAAAAACAAGGCTTTGAATTTGCAAAACAGATGGAATTAGAATTTTTGAATTTAATTTGATTTTATCGATTTTAGGTTGAAGGTTACTAAGCCTCCGCTCTGTCCGTCTCTGGTGTATCTCATAAACAGACAATACACGTATTCATAGGTAGACAGTTAAAATCTTCGTGTATTGTGTACTTTTATTTCTACTATATAAGCAAGTAATAAAAAATGGGGAGCCCACCCATATCAGAAACTTTATTTTGCTTAACATTTATGATGGTATGGAACCCTTTGTGTGTGAGCCAAACCCGCACTTGGCTAGTCTTTACGAGTATTGCAAATACTCTCAACGACATGTTTTATATTACAATACAACGCTGAAACAATTCTATTATACCTATATTCCACCAAAGTCCACTTAAATCATAGATATTAAGATGGAACATACGAGTAAAATATGTGCTCGTCGTAAATATTTTATAAGAATTGCTACGAAATGTTGACTTTCAGATCCAATAGGAATTTTAAAGAAGCCAGCCCTATGGGTTGGCCATCGCATCCGCAGAAAACGTACGCTACATTACGCTGCGCTGGACCACCTTTTATTGCTCCCCCAGATGAGATTGAATGCATTTTTATAAAACTGAATAGGACATCCTTGTGAAAAGCAGTTTTTTAAGCTTCTTATTTAAATACATTTTTCGGACTTTCTTACAATAGGTTTAAGACACCTCTAAAGCTGGTCAAGTTGAGTTTGAAATGTGTTTTGTGCAACAGGTAATTTTCACCCGGTTTAATTTAAATATACATAGTTCAAAAAAGTCTCGTTTCTCGTACGGCCGTCCGTTAGCTAAAAGGTCGCTAAGCCACAGGAGGTAAATTTTGAGTTTTGGATGCCAGCATACATAGAAAAAAATTCTCTATCGATCTGTATTGGAATCGTTTTGGTAACGTTTGCAGTTCAGGGTCGCTAAGCCACAGGAGGTAAATTTTGAGTTTTGGATGCCAGCATACATAGAAAAAAATTCTCTATCGATCTGTATTGGAATCATTTTGGTAACGTTTGCAGTTCAGGAAATACGTCTAACAAAAAAGGCGTTAAATACGATTAAATGTATCTTATACACAGCTAAAACGACGTCTACCGTCAATACTTGAGTAAATGGTCGCATTCAGCCCTTAATGCCATCATCAATTCAAAATTGTTTCATTGTTTGCATAGCTAAACGGACGTTATTCGATATTACTTTGCTATGCAGTCGTTATGATACTTTTGCGATCTTTAAGTTAAGGTTCATTGAGTTAAATCACGAGGATAAATTATACGCTAAAAAGAAGTTGTAAAATACTAAGCTTTAATGACATTAAACTCTCTTAACGCCTTTATAGCTTAGGATTTTTGAAGTATTATAAACATAATTACTTGCCTCGAAAGTCCTATCCGCCTTTAAATACATCGATGAATAATAATTAGCGAATTAACCCTTAGCTACAAGAACGCTAAGCCACAATACTTTGCTATAAAGTCGCAATCTGCTCTCGCGTCTTACCCTACGGACCGCGGTATTCCCAGTGTCGCGTCGCCTAGGCCGTCATTGTAGGTAGGTGGACGCGCACTGCTGCTGTGCAGGAAGATTCCCTCCAAATTGTTATTATGGCTGAGAGGGTTCCTGGGTAAGTTACTGTTTATACTGTTTCTAGGTAAGAAGACTACACTGTTTTGCTAATAATGGTTCCCTCTTAATTTAGATTGATGTCTGGCAGGATTGTTTAGAATTCTAACTTTTTACTAATTTTATAAATGCAAAAGTTTATCTGTGTGTATGGATGTGTTTTTATGAGCAAAATCCTTAATTAAGTACCTACCTTAGACAAGACACTGCCTATACCTACATTATATTTAACCTTCCATAACTTTTTCAATTGTTGATATTTTAGCATAACAAACTAAAATAATCACTGTATCCGTTTGTAGACACTCTGTATTTATGGGACGCCAAATTATTCTAAATATGTTTTGTTTATTGCAGAAAATCGAAAATGTCTCTACGAACAAAGACCTTACTTAGTATGGTACGTTCTAGGCCTCCCCAATCTTCCGCTTTCCTCATCTAGCCACCACCAGCGACCTTTTTCAGGTCATCGGTCCACCTGGCAGGGTGGCGTCTCACACTACGTTTCCCGAGACGTGGTCTCCATTCAAGAACCCGTCTGCTCCAACGCCCATCGGTTCTGTGACAGACGTGGTCAGCCTACTGCCACTTCAGCTTGCTACACTTCTGGACGATATCAACTACCTTGGTCCTCTGCCGGATGATTTCGTTTTGGATTTTATCCCGTAGCAAAATACCAAGCATATATTTTTCCATAGCTCGCAGAGTGGCATGTAGCCGGTGGGCCAGCTTCACCGTCATGTTCCACGATTCGGCACTATAAGTCAAAACGGGTACGTCACACTGGTTATACACCCTGCTCTTCAGGCGTTGCGGTAGTAGTGACGAGAAGATATGACGCAGTTTCCCAAATGCTGCCCAGCCCAACTGTACTCTTCTTGCGATTCCACGCTCGAAGTTGTCTCTACCCAACTGCAATGTCTGCCCGAGGTAGACATATTCTTGGACAACTTTGAGCACTTCGCCATTGATCGAGATCGGTTCCGGAATAATTAGTTCGTTGAACATGACATGACCTTAGTCTTGTCCAAGTTCATCCGGAGACCGATAATGAGGCAGCGTTAAAACTGTGCAGCTTTTTTTACAGATCCTGCAACGATTCAGCCATTAACACTATGTCATTGGCAAAGCGGAAGTGACTGAGATATTCGCCATTAATATTGATGCCCAATTCGTTCCAGTCTAGAGTTTTAAAAAGATCCTCAAGTGCGTTGAAGAACAGTTTCGGAGAGATGACATCCCCCTGTCTCACTCCTCTGCGCAACTGGATGGGTTTTGTCTTATGATTCTGTACTTGGACAGACATTGATACCATACTGTACAGGCTTCTCAGTACCCCCACGTACCGCCAATCGACTTGGCATCGCTGCAAGGATTCTAGAACAGCCCAGGTTTCGATGGAGTTGAAGGCTTTCTCGTAGTCCACAAGCGGCTGATTATACTCTTGCAACTTTTGTATAACCTGTCTCACTGTGTGGATGTGGTCTACGGTACTGAAACCTTCTTGAAACCCATCTTGTTCTGGAGGCTGGAAGGCGTCAAATCTTGCGAGACGATTTGACAATTTGACAATTTTAACTAGTGGAACATTATGTGAATATTTCTACTCGTAAAAAAACCTATTTAGGTTTGTTTTTCTACAGATTTTGTTACTGAAACATTTTTGTAATTCCAAGGAGCACCTGTTGTTAAATAATATGTGCTAATTTTGTTTTTGTATAGTACGAGTATCTAAGTCATAAGAAAACTCACCAAGTGATTTGTTACGTACTTAATTATAAAAAAATTGCCTAGAATGTTTTAATGTTTCTTTTTTAAACGATTTATTTTATCTAATCGTTTCTCTTACTTTTTGTACGTCACTTTTCAATCCCAAATACATAGCTAAAAGGTAAAATACATAGCTTTTTATTGCGAGGTTCCAAGCTTAGCTGCTTTATAGTGAAGTAATTGTAAGATTTAATCATATTAAAAGAAAACAAAAAGACGCTTAACTCAAAAAGCTAGTCTACAAAGCAATTAAACAACTATAGCGACGTTCTAGGTAAGGTTTGATTGCATTGAAACTAATCAATACTTGACTATATGGTCGTTAAATACTTAAGCGTCTTTTTAGTGTAGGTATTGCAAATAATTATTTTACATAAAAAATAAGACATATTTACGTATAAATCCTAGACTATAAGGTCGCTAGGGTGTACTTAGTGACCTTTTATTAAAGTATTTATGGTAAAAGAACCAAACTTTACACGGCTATAAAGCCAAAAGAGGTTTTTTTCCTATTTAAAACTAGTTATTCCGAATCAAGATATTTGCCATTCGATAGTAAATAAAAAGAGCTGTGTATATATATTTTAAAGTTTACTGTACGAACAATAGCTATCAAATTACATCAATATTTAATTTTCCCACTCTTTTTCGCTCGTATCTCAAAAGTTGGTTTTGTGGCTTAGCGACCTTTAGTTAACGGAGGGCAGCGTAAATAAACCACAACTCGAAAAAAAAAACAAAACATTAATCACATAAAAAGCTAAGAGTCAGTGTTCCGACATTTGCAACTGTGGTAGCAGTAAAGTTTTCACTGCAAATGCTCATCCAAAGCAAGGCGAGATTTTAAAAACCCTTAAAAACGTCTCGGCCAATTCAAGAAAGTAATCTACATTTAAAATTTTCACAGATGTACGTGAGTAGGTTTTACTACAGAAATGGATCTTGGAATCTTTCAACACTTATCTTCTTTCCGGGAAAATTAAATTTAGAAAATGAAATATTATTACTTACGTTATTCTCATAAAATTAAATTATGATTAAATGACATTAGATCTGATGATCAAAATGTTTAAGCAAGCCAATCTAATGCTTTGTTTTTAATGTGATATTGAGGTCAAAGCTTCAACAAGTAAAAAAAGGAATTAAATGGAAAGTATTATCAATTTAAATCCTTAATCTTTAAATCACACAATGCAAAAATAGCGACATAACCTGAAGAATTGCTTAATTTCTGGAAAAGTGCATATTGTTCATAAAATTGATGGCAGTCAAAGCTAAAGACGCGCAGACTGACGATCTGATTAGATACCGCGGGAAGTTGCTGGATGTGTGCGGGCACCGGGCAAAGAGATCCTTGGGGGAGGTCTTGTTCACCAGTGGACTTGTGATGGCTGAAACGATGATCGGTGGATTCGCAGCTTCGCTACAAATAACTACAGTATTTATGTCGCAGGTATATTGGGAAATTATAAATAAAGTAGTGAAATTATAATTGCACGAATAATTGTCAATCTGCTCCATTTCTTAAAATTTAACGGCCTATTCTTAGTGCCATTATAATTTCACGGGGCTACTGTGATATTGCATGACAGTGGTATTTAGACAATTTAATTGGTCGTTAAATTATGAGGCGACCACTGATTGGTCCGTTTTCCAATTGCAAATGGCGGATGAAAAAGAATTGACCGATCAGAACTCTCGACGTACCCCACCTCCAACTTCACTTATAATATACCTAGTGTTATTATAATTTTACTGTAGCGGTTCAGTTAAATTATAATGGTACTAAGAATTGACAATTTCCCGTGCAATTATAATTTCACTATTGTAATTATAATTTCACTATTGTAATTATAATATCACGACTTTCACAATATGCCTACGACATTTACAAGAGCGTCGCCAAGGGGTACCATTCAAAAATAATGCAAAATAACCGAAGTTCCTTGCTTGGCCGAACATTCCCGCACATCGAATAATTATTATTATTATCACCGTAGAGGTGAGATGAGACTCGCACTACCATTGTAAAGTTTCATGTGCTCTTGATTGTACCCATCACACTTAAATTATTAATGTAAAATAAAAGTAATGGATATTTGGATGTTTGTTCCCATTTCACGCCTAAAGTACTGAATGGATTTGGATAAAATTTGTAATAGAATAGAGATAATTTGTACCTTATATTAACACAAAGTATTTATACGGGAAGAAGTCTTATTCCGTCGGGAAAATCTTAAACAACGCCAGCGGACAGTATTTCATATTTTTACAAGCTTTTATTTAGTTTCACCTGTCCCGTTGTCTGTCTGTCTGTCTGTCTGTAATCAAATCTTGCAAGTTAAATTTGATCCACTTCCCAGTTTTCGATTGAGCTGAAATTTTGCATTCATGTATAAATCGGATGACAATGCAATATTATGGTACCTTGGAGCTGGTCTGATGATGGAGACGGAAGGTGGCCATAGGAACTCCTCTAATACAGAACACAACCTAGTCGTGTTTGGGCTCGTTAGATTTGTCTTAACAAGATCTTTAGCCATACGTGATATCCAGGGTCTCATGATGGAGCCGGAAGGTGGCCACAGGAACTCCTTAAATACACAACACAACCTAGTCGTGTTTGGGCTTGTTGGTTTTGTCTTAACAAGATCTTTAGTCATACGTGATGTTCAGGGTCTCATGATGGAGCCGGAAGGTGGCCACAGGAACTCCACAAATACACAACATAACTTAGTCATGTTTGGGCTTGTTGGATTTGTCTTGACTAGATCTTCAGTCCTACGTGATGTCCAGGGTCTCATGATGGAGCCGGAAGGTGGTCACAGGAACTCTACAAATACACAACATAACATAGTCGTGTTTGGGCTTGTTGGATTGGTCTTGACGAATACTTTGATACTAAATGGTAACCAGAGTCTGATGATGGAGCTAGAAGGTGGCCATAAGAACTCCGTAATTAAACGACGCAACCCCACCGAGTTTGGGCCCATTTGATTTGTCTTGACGAGTACTTTGATACTACATGGTAACCAGGGTCTGATGATGGAGCTGGAAGGTGGCCATAGGAACTCCGGAACGACGCAACTCCATCGAGTTTAGGCCCATTTGATTCGTCTTGTCGAGTACTTTGATACTATATGGTAACCAGGGTCTGATGATGGAGCTGGAAGGTGGTCATAGGAACTTCGTAATTAAACGACGCAACCCGATCGAGTTTGCGCTCATTTGATTCGTTTTGACGAGCATCTTAGTTGGCGTGAATATGCAACTCCAACAGATTTGGGAAAAAGTTCGTTCCGTTTGTTATGAATGTGGATTATTATATGTCTGATTGATTATATGGATGCCCCAATGCCAAGGTGAGCACGTGCCGAGGGCTGAATGGTATGAGAGTGTATAAACATTTCATATCGCTAACGTTGCGCCTCAGGGTACCAGGGCGAACCCTGTTGTACTGAAGCCCTTATCCCTCTACAATGGACCTCGGCAAGGATGGCATTCACATAATACAGCCTAAATCAATTCAATTTCCTGCTAAATTTAATTACGGCACATCTGAAAGAAGAATGCTTCCGATTGTCTTGTCTTGGGCTTCAACTGTGCACAAAATGCAGGGAACTACTGTAGATCATGCTGTTATTTATCTAGGCTTTGCTGCTGGTCAAGCTTATGTGGCTTTAAGCAGAGTTAAGTCTTTAGCAGGACTTCGAATCGAAGAACTTGACTGCTCCAAGTTGACTTCGAAGAAACCTTGTAATGTAAAGAAATGGATAGAATGAGAAATGTTACAAATAACTAACTTGTGATTACATAACTAATTTAAACATTAGTTTACCCTACTACAAACAAAAAAAGGAAATATTTAAATATAAATAAAATACATAAACTTTAAGTGCTCAAAGCAGCACATTATTATGTGAACGTACTACGGACTACATAACGGAAAAACGCTGCTACGCGCTACTAACTACGTCGTAGTAAATCTCGAATTAAACATACTAAAAAGTTAAAAATAAAATTAAAGAAAAAAAAACCTTTTTTAAAAACAAGCTTTTATTATTTGGAAAATGAACTAAAAAGTTAAAAATAAATTAACTCTAATCAGAAGTATAACACTTTATAAGTTCATTGTAACCTTTAAATATAATTAAGCTTCTTTGTCTACGACAAAATAATTCCATCGTAATCATATATTTTTAACACCAGAACTTTACACCTTAATTATTAAATCTTCCCGTTTTTATTACAGTCCCAATTTTATAAATAAAAAAGCGTGTTACATTGTGATAGCTTAATTATACCATCAAAATGTAACACGCTTTTATTATTTATAAAATTGAGACTGTAATAAAAACGGGAAGATTTAATAATTAAGGTGTAAAGTTTTGGTGTTAAAAATATATGATTACGATGGAATTATTTTGTCGTAGACAAAGAAGCTTAATTATATTTAAAGGTTACAATGAACTTATAAAGTGTTATACTTCTGATTAGAGTTAATTTATTTTTAACTTTTTAGTTCATTTTCCAAATAATAAAAGCTTGTTTTTAAAAAAGGTTTTTTTTTCTTTAATTTTATTCTCATTTTACATTTATATCAACCTGCCCCCCGGTGCTGTCGGCACCCTTAAGTATTTATACAACAC
Organism: Carpatolechia fugitivella; assembly: GCA_951230895.1. Taxonomy (NCBI): domain Eukaryota; kingdom Metazoa; phylum Arthropoda; class Insecta; order Lepidoptera; family Gelechiidae; genus Carpatolechia; species Carpatolechia fugitivella. Next base: position 4,274,250 of record OX579645.1, on the reverse strand, counting down.
CTTCGGCGGCTTTTAAATTTGATCATAGTCTTAAATTTAAACTGTAAAAATTCTTTAAGTAAGACTATCTACTGAAAATGGTAAAATTTAAACATCCAAGCCTAATTCTTAACAAAGCTTTACTTCACTATAAATGACGCGAGTTGATATAGCAGATAAATTTAATAAATTAACCGAGGCAAACGTTCCTGCTGCAAAGGGAAAAACGGAGAAAAGCAGTTTTAAGGTAAATCATAACGGTGCCAGAGATTTTAATAAAAAAGTGACAATTTCAACGAGAATAACGAAGTGAAGTTTGATGTTACCGGGTTGATACTCTAACTGCGTCGGGTACACCGGGAATTTAGTTATCGCCTGTTAACGCAGTTAGCTACGTTTGCTATTAGTGACTACAAACACAAAAACTTTATCAGGATTTCTGTATTAGGTGCATGGGTGGAAAAAAGGCAATAGCTGGGAGGGCCCTAAATATAAATTTAAGCAAATATCGCCAAAAAGAAATTGTAACTACAATTTTACTGTTTAATAAAGATTTTCTCTTTACAGGTGACAATTAACATATTTATATGGAAAACTGTTTTATTGAACACGTAATTGTAATTACAAGTTTACATATTTTGTAAATTATAGTACAATTCTGACAGGTGGACTCATCCTGTGTCAGAACTATACAATTTAGTGCCTCAACCTAATAAGTAAAGAAATTTATTCGTTACACACAAAAAATTGGTTCAAACAACTAGTAGTGAAAGTAGTGTGATGAATATAAATAAGTGTACGGCAGCGGCAGGTTTTTCATAAAAGGATTAACTTTACTTGTGATGTGACAGATTTAATGAAAAATTCCGGGTCAGCAAAACTACCGTCGAATATATTTGGTAACAAAAATAGGACATGATCTTAAAGATAGATAGTGGCGCATTTAAGGTCAAAAATCTACCCTCGTGAATTTCTTCAACAAAAAAATACATTTTATGTAAATTGTAACTTACAACTACAAATTTGTAGATACAATATTTCATCGAATCTACAGACGTTTTCTATACCTGTAAATGTTTATTAAACAGCATTTGTAATTGTAATATTTGTAAGATATTTATATGTGAAATTCTTACATAATTGTAAAGTTTATTAAACATCACTTGTCATAGATCTTAACAAATATGTAACTTTTTTACAAAATTGTCGAATTGTAACGTTTATTGAACAGGGCCCTGCGGGGTTAAGATGACAGCCGTGACATAATTTTATCGTCGCATTATCTCGTGCCGAATCGTGATATGTCTACTAGTGCTAACATGAGCATCCCGGCGAGGTTTAGTCTTTCTGTCAAATGGGAATTCGTGGTCACATTTTATACTCTCTGGTGCTTTTGTCGACAAACTCTAACATGAGCGCCACGAATTCTGACACTTGTATACGACATGTTTGTCGTCGTCAGGTTTCATCTAAGACTTCTTTCTACGTTTATGAACTTGTATTGAATCTTTCGGTTGTTTATTATTCTCTCTATTATAACTATTTATTGATAATTTACGAGCAAAGAGAGGCAAGGAAGATACAACATAACAACACCAAAGAATAAGAGACGTGTGCGATCCAATCGATCTTAGTGACACTCGAGTTCCAAGCTTTACGGAGGATTTGAAAGACTATCTATGACGGTGTTTTATAATGTCCAGAGGGTGCTGTTGGTTCATTTAACGGCACAAATTATTTATTTGGGCTTTGTTGCTCCTCACCCTAAAACAATAGATAGTTTTTATATTTTGGTGATAATAATGTATTGAAACAAAATAAATTTCACTGTGTATCCTTGTCACCCTACTTTGCTGCCGAAATTAGTTCGCGCTGATTGTCCGACGTGCATTTCGTTTGGTTCCCGAATCCCTACTTAAATAGAGACAGTCCGACACGAAACAGCATGCACGTGACTGAGAATAATAAGTGAAAATCTCAAAGCTCTAAAATATAAAGTCGAACACGTTAGAAAGAGCCACACCAGTGAATTATTCAACTAGCGGCCCGTCCCGGCTTCGCACGGGTAGATAAATTCATACTTTAACACATTTTTAACCAATTTCAAGATGCAGGAGGCTCGTTTTTTATCATTTATTTAAATACCTACTCTGAATTATTCGGGTCGAATTTTTGAAACCCCGACTTATATTTTTTTAAGTTCCTAACTTTAAAAATGGCTGACATTCCATACAAAATTTAATCCCTACTTCCCTTTTCAAATAAGGATTTCGAAAAAACCAAAAAGACAGTCGACATCAGAAGTGGGATGCAAGTTGGTAGCAAGTTTATATCTCGTGCATATTAAAGTACTTACGTGGGTTGGTGTCAAATCATTTACTAATCTTAGGCTAAATCCAAATTTTCAACTTCCTAACTTTAGAACTGGACTTTCCATAGAAACATTAAACCCACTTTCCCCCTCAAAATAGGGAATTTGATAAAAAGCTAAAACATGTATCAAACGATTTATTAATCTCAATTTAATTCCAATGTTTTAAGTTTTTACCTTTTAGAAATTACAGACTTTCCATACAAACATTAAATCCCTGCTTTCCCTTTAAAATAGGGATTTCGAAAATATACCTAAATACATGTCAAATGATTTTTTAATTTCAGTCTGCATCCAAATTTTTAAGTTCTTATCTTTTAGAAATGACAGACTTTCCACACAAACATTTAATCTCTTTTTCCTCTTCAAAATAGGGATTTCGAAAAAATTCTTAAAACACGTGTCAAATGATTTGTTAATTTTAGTCTTAATCCAAATTTTCAAGTTCTTACCTTTAGAAATGACAGACTCTCCATAACAACATTTATCAACTAAAAATAGGGATTTCTAAAAAGTGCAAATTATGTGTCAATATATTTAATAATCTCTGCCTAAATCCAAATTTTCAAGTTCCTACCTTAAGAAATGACAACTTTCTATAAAAAACCTTTAATACCTACTCTCCCCCCTCAAATAGGGATTTTGATAAAATACTAAAAAACGTGTCAAATGTTTTATTGATTTCAGCCTAAATCCAAATTTTCAAGCTCCTACCTTTAGAAATTACAGACTTTCCATACAAACAATTAATCCCTACTTTCCCCCTTAAAATGGGGATTTTGATAAAATTCTAAAACACGTACCATATGATTTATTAATCGCAGTCTAAATCAAAATTTTCATGATCCCAAATGACGAACTTTCCATACAAACATTTAATTCCTGCTTTCACTTTAAAATACGGATTTCGAAAAAGTACCTAAATACGTGTCAAATGATTTATTTATCTCAGTCTGCATCCAAATTTTTAAGTTCTTATCTTTTAGAAATGACAGACTTTCCACACAAATAATTAATCCCTACTTCTTCTTCAAAATAGAGATTAAAAAAAATGCTAAAACACGTGTCAAATGATTTGTTAATTTTAGTCTAAATCCAAATTTTCTAGTTCTTACCTTTAGAAATGACAATCTTTCCATAACAACATTTATCCCTACTTTCCCTTTAAATAGGGATTTCGCGGCGGCGGTGGAGCAGTCGGGCAGCGCGGGGGGTGCGGAGCTCGGCGACACGGGGTCGCGCGCAAGCTATGGTCGCTATAGAGGGCGAAGAGAATTGTATATATGAGACTTGTAATGAAACAAAAATAATAATTATTCCAGATTTATGTTTATGTTGTTAATAATTGAATGTAGGTAATAGAATTAATGAATTAAAAATTGATTTTTACATTAACCAAAAATGTTTTTTAATCCCATAATTTATAAATAATAAATATGTGGGGACATCTCACACACGGCCATCTGATCCCAAACTAAGCAGACCTTATACTATGAGTATCAGACAGCTGATATACAAACATAAATATAGATAAATAAATACTTATAGATAAACAACAACCAGACACAAGGCAAATACACGTGCTCATCACACGAATGTTTGCCCTGGGCGGGATTCGAACCCACGACCCTGTGCGTCGGAGGCAGAAACACTACCACCGGGCTACGGAGGATTTGAAACCAAAGTTAATTATCAAAATCATTTTGCCAGCATAGTCCGTTAAAAAGAAACTTATTTCTTTTTCAAGGTCTAGACTATCTCTGTATCAAATTTCATCAAAATCGGTTCAATGGTTTAGGTGTAAAAGAGTAAAAACACGTACACCCCCGCACAGAAAAACAAACTTCAAGTTACGGTTCTGGGAAGTTGGTGAATTGGGAGGTTGGTGAATTAGGAAGTTGGTGAATTGGGAGGTTGGTGAATTGGGAGGTTGGTGAATTGGCAAGTTGGTGAATTGGGAAGTTGGTAAAGTGGGAGGTTGGTGAATTGGGAAATAGAATTGGTGGGTTGGCTATTTGGGAAGTTGTCTTTTTAGGACAGTTGTCCAGATGATCCTGAAGGCTTAATTTTTCCTAAAATCTAGTACACTTTTCAATATTGTTAAAAAAAGTTCATAACACAACGACGTCACACATCTCCATAAGATTGCGTAAGAGTAAAAGAGACACGTTTCATGTCGACACGAACGCGAAACGTTGTTTTGTATGCGTGTGTAACCTAGAATAGATAAGGATCGCGAGGCGAGCGCGCGATTGATTCGTTGACTTTCGTTCTTTGTGTCGCCTAGAAAAGCTAAGGATGCCGAGGCGAACGCGCAATTGATTGGTTGACGTTAGGGCATGCCGGGCGTTTTGGCTTGTATGGTGGTCACGCCACTGGTAGCTACATGACGGAATTCCGATCATGCTATTTTCTAGGGCTTATCACAGGGATGTTGCAGGGTAATCAACAGCTTTGTGATTACTTTCTAGGGTATACTGATAACTTTTCAGTTTCTGTTATGAATTATCTTTCTTACTTCGTAATAAACTGGGACAGATTAGACGAAGTAGCCAAAATGTTATCATAACCTATCGAGAAGCATTCCACTGTAACACACGACGTCCGGTCTATCTGGACCGCTTGCTTTATCCCATAGGTTTTAGCCATTGCATTCTGTGGTTAACACAGAAGATTGAAGCTGAGATTGAGAGGGACATTGAAGATTACATTTTCGGTAACAATGAAATATTTTAATTCGGGAAATCGTATACCTATGTAGTATCGCGCATAATAAATGGAATTAGGCTGAAAAGTAGTGCCAAATGAGTAAATGCGCGACAAGACTAACAGTATTAAGAATTACCGATAGTCACCTGGCTGTTAAGCCAGGATTTGGAAAAGAAAAGGTCTAAATTAGCCGACAGTAAATGAATATATTGAGTATCACAAAATAAGCACAGAATTCAAGAAACACGTGTATAAAAGCCCTAATAGATGTGGGTTCTCATAAAGTTCAGAAAATTCGTTTAATTTTGATTCGAAGCCTACCTGCAACTTCTTGCTTGGCGGATGATTAGCCATGACGGTTCATCGTTAACCATTTCGTCTTTCAACTACTCTGGCGTTTCATTCATTTGGATCATCGTTAATTTTTGTTCCCCATGCTCAATTAAACCTTCTTTTGGCCTTCTCCCTTAATCTCGTCTTTTCTTTTTTTGCATTGGCGCAATTTTTGAGTGCTTTTCAAATTTTAAATTCCCCTTTTTTGGCTGACACGTTCGATTTTTCTCGTCCTTCATTCATTCTCATAATTTTCACGATAGAAGAAGAACCTAATGTTTAATTCGCGTTTCTGATTGTTTTCGAGGCCTGTGCCAAGGCTGTGTTTTTAATACTCATGCCCAAGGGGCTTGTTACGCGTAGTATACGCGAAAGTTGTTTTGAAACGCGGGCCTAATGCCCAAGTTACCGTGATTCGTCTTTCTACAACCGGTAAGTTTTCCGCACCTCGTCTTCCTCTCGTAGCTCTTTAGCAACGTCCTGTTCCATTTAACCTTCTCCCTGTAGCCCTTCTGATAGCCTGTGGTTTAACTTTCTCCTCCTCTTACAGCCCCGCGCGGTCCTATTTACCGCGGGTGCGAGGATTGGACAAGATTTCGTCCTTATCTATTTTCGGATCCAGCTTGGAGGCTTTCCTGATCAAGATGAGCACCGATCCTGACGTGTAGAAGCGCTCAAGGAAAGTACTAACGATCATCACGTCCCAACTCCTATCTATAGGATATCTCGGACAGTAAAACATCAACCCTTTCAAGGATCTCTACACCAGCATGAAGACGCCGCACTTACATTAGTCAAAATCGCGTAATACTCGACTACGATAGGCTAACTTCCCCAATAACATTATAGTGCTCTTGAAGATCATGTTTTTATCCATTTTCTCACTTACCGCAAACTGATTAATCTACTGGTGCCAATAGATTTTAAATAGCGATGATATTTACAACGGATTACCTGATCGAGTGTGTCTTCAGTTGCAGGTAGTCTTCGAATCAAAATTAAACGAATGTTCTGAACTTTATGAGAACCCACTTCTATTAGAGCTTTTATACACGTGTTTCTTGAATTCTGTGCTTATTTTGTGATACTCAATATATTAATTTACTGTCGGCTAATTTAGACCTTTTCTTTTCCAAATCCTGGCTTAACAGCCAGGTGACTATCGGTAATTCTTAATACTGTTAGTCTTGTCGCACATTTACTCATTTGGCACTACTTTTCAGCCTAATTCCATTTATTATGCGCGATAGTAGGTAGTATTATTTAATCTAGTTGGATAATCAGAATAGTGGATCGCAAACAATATTTGCTGTGTCATCTAATTTGTGTTCGTTTTGGTAATTTTGCTTTAATGTAAATTTTCACATGTTTGCTCCATTAAGCCGAATAGTAGCGGGAATGTCCCCGGAGGATTTCGGACGCGGAAAATCACCAAAACTATGCTGCATAACACCAGAGAGTCTGGGTTTTGTCCAGCTGATTGGAAGTCGTAGTAAGTAACATTTTTACAATGAAAATTCAGTTCCTATGCCGATTGCGTTTCCTTAATTTGCTTGTTATGCTCGCTGTATTATCACCACTTACTTGTGTTCAATTATATTTTATTAAAGATGACGTATATTCATCTGTCCGGTGTTCACATTTAATTCCTTTTTAATGTTGGCAGGCAGGCATTTTACTGCTACTACGCGACTACTTTTTCTTTTTTCTAAAATCAAATTGCGACAATTCTCTTTATTTAACCGGCTCAGTTTTTGCGCGCTAGTGACACATCTACCTCACTTTATATATTACTGGCTGACCCGGCAGATTGTCCTGCCATTTTTCACTACACCTACCCTATACCTACCCTACACCTACCCTACCTACCTTAACCATATTTTTTTACCGTTTAAACCTTCCCTGGACTTCCACGAATATTTCAAGACTAAAATTAGCCAAATCGGTTCAGCTGTTCTCGAGTTTTAGCGAGACTAACGAACCGCAATTCATTTTTATTATATAGAGAAGATAACATCATTGCTTGCTTGTATTACTTAGATACTGGTGATTGAGATGAGACCCATTACTTTCCTCAAGAATAATTAAACTTAATAAATAATTCCAATGTCTAAAACCTGATCTACGACTTATGTCTTACGAACTGTTGTGATGCCTTATAATCTTTCGATAGGTAATCACTACTAGTAGTAGGAAGGCATAAACTTTTGAAGAGTAAACTTACTTAATGGTTGCAAGTTTCCAGTCGTCGAGGTTCTCGAATATTGATTCGGGAAGCTTCTGAAGTATGAATAAAATGAGAAAACTTATATAATGTAATATGATAATGTTTAATTAATATTGAAAACTTATCTATGTACCTAGACATCATGCATTGTATAATATCGTAATCGTAATGTGTTCTAAACGCCTGCTGTGGAAGTGTTTAAATAGGTACTAGTTTATACTCGGTATTTCCTTCTGTCCCTTCCAAGCAAAAAGTTTTCGTTGCTTGGATACCTATTGGCAAGAATCAGACAAACATAGGTGTCTACATCAATCCAAAGCCGATGGAACAACACAGATTTTACGAAATCGAGAATTTTGTATACCTCTATAAGAAGCTGAAAAGGCCAATGTTTGTATTGAATTTGTTTCCACCATATCACGTTCAATTTGCGTCTAATCTAAATATTGCAGGTAGACATGTTGCATATAATGAAAACGTACATTCGTTCACGAATTTAATACCTTACTATGTTAAAATATTTGTATGCGAGAAAATTAAACGAGAAAATACACGTTCATTTGAGATAACGCGCCATTAACATAGGTATAAATTGGAAAAGCCTTTTACTGAAAACTGCCGAGCGATATGCCTAGCTGATGTATCCAGTGTTATGTAGGGTGTTTTGGTGTTCATCGCCCTCTTTAACGATCTAAGCAGGACATTTTTCGTAGCCATTACGCCGTGGGAACAGTTTATGTGGGCCGTATACCTAATGAATTGTAAAGATAATCTTAACGAACTTAGTGTAAATGCTTTACATAGTTCGTTAGTCAAATTAGTAAACATTGTCTCGCAGTTTATTCAGAGTCCTCTTCAGTAGTTTTTAGTATTTAAAATAGAGATAAAAATGTGTTCAAAGTAACCACGAATGTTTGTTTAGTCTCACATAAATGGGTGGCTAGTGACGATTTTATTGGGTTCGACGTGATTCGATGTATAGCTTTAATTTTAACGCAATGAATACGAAAAATATGTGATCTCAGTCGGAGATTTTCAATTAACACAAGCCAGCAAGATTTTACAGTCAACAGAGAGAAAATAACATTTGGCCCTGCGAGCCGGATGCGAACCAGAGTGGTCTTCATTGGACTACGTACGTAACCTGTTGGAAAGAACGAAAGAAAAACATATTTATTCTACTGTTGCGTAAGAATACATGTTAAAATGTAAACACTTATGTTACTACATTATACCTATAGTATGCAATAGGGCACAATAGAGAAAAGGTTACGACTCAGCATATGTCTACCCCAGGGGAGCTAGACGCTGTTTTTACTAAGTACTATGTTATTACTACTATGTTGGTAAAATAGGTTGTTACTACTATGTGTAATCAGAAAATCTGACAATTTGACAATAAAGTTGGTGATATCTGAGCACAATTCAATTCCGATGCAAAATACTACTTGTAAAAAGTAGAACAGAATGATAGCAAAATATAAGAAATAGAAAAAGGGCGATTTAATAATCACCGTTATCAAGTAAAACATTTGAATGAGTTGCTATTAGCCCCGTGGCGTAATAGTGGTCTTAGGCAACTTACACGAAGGAAGAACCTGATCACGGATTTCATTATCTTTTACGAGGCGACGTGGCCACTGACTTAATGTCAGGGTTCACTTCTTTTTTCATTAACTGTAGGGGAACTTTTGATGCCGAGATTCGTTCTTATATTTAGCAGTATAATATTTATGTTTTGGTATCAACTGCGAAGAAGTTATGTTTTTTTTTAATACTTATCAAGCTAGCCTTGGTTCACTGCAGAGAATCAGCTTTACCCTCATTCGTGTTGTCTCTAACAACAAGTCTCATTACTTAGCCGTGGTTAAATAAACTTGAAGACACCGACACTAACTAAGTTTAGAACTTTGCGCTGTGAAGTTCTGTTTTTCTTTATTTAGGTTTAGGATGAGACAGGAGTATTAGTTTACTGAACAGAACTTCCATATTTTATGAACAACTCATACTCATGCTACACTTTTTGCTCCATGAGACGTGACAAAATCCAGAGGGATGTGTTAGCGTCGTCGTCGTCCCCCGCTACATACAGTTGATTCATACTACTTAATTATTTATTTGATATTATAAGGGTGGCCTTTACCAAATAGTGTTTAAAATTAGCTAAATTTGAATTAACTAATAATAATTAACCCCTAATTGAAATTTTGATTAATTAAAATTAGTAATGTCTTGCACCAAATAGATTTTGTCATCAATTAAGAAATTGTCATTAGAGTCTCGTGACAATTTTTGTAGAAAATAAACTAAAAAATAATGTCACTGACGTAGAATGGAACGTAGGTTGGTAGTCATAAACATTTTTGACTATAGAAATTTAAATTATTTGACAGGTTCCATACCGTACTTCGAAAAGTGTTTGCTTGGTTTGAAACATGTGCATGGCAGCTAAAAACCGTTGTCTTGACGACTGCAGCAAACAACATCAAAATGACACTTGTTAATCGCTATTAGCTTCGTTAATTTGCCATTTTTCTGTAATTAATTTTGACAGCTCACCTAATTGTGATTAAGTATGGTGCAATACGTTAAACAACATTTTCTATTTAAATATAATTTTTATTTCAATTAGGGGTTTAGTAAAAGTCGCCCTTAGGGTGGCTTTTACCAAATAGTGTTTAAAATTAGCTAAATTTGAATTAACTAATAATAATTAACCCCTAATTGCAATTTAAATTAATTAAAATTAGTAATGTCTTGCACCAAATAGATTCTGTCATTAATTAAGAAATTTTAATTAGAGACTCTTCTGTGACAATTTTTGTATAAAAAAAAACAAAAAAATAATGTCTATGACTACCAACCTACGTTCCATTTTACGTCAGTAACATTTTTGACTATAGAAATTTAAATTATTTGACAGGTTCCATACCGTACTTCGAAAAGTGATTGCTTGGTTTGAAACGTGTGCGTGGCAGCTAAAAACCGTTGTCTTGACGACTGCAGCAAACAACATCAAAATGACACTTTTGTTAATCGCTATTAGCTTCGTTAATTTGCCATTTTCTGTAATTAATTTTGACAGCTCACCTAATTGTGATTATGTATGGTGCAATACGTTAAACAACATTTTCTATTTAAATATAATTTTAATTTCAATTAGGGGTTTCGTAAAAGTCGCCCTTAGTCTCATATTTTTGTGTTTTAATAATTTCAATTTAGCAGATTTATTTTCTTATGGCTAGCAACACCGGGGTTCATTGGTATCGTTTTAAAATGCTGGTTAGAAGTTAATCGGGTTCTGTAGCATTTGGTGAGACAAAGGAAGTACACGATTGTCTGACGAATTTTATTTCTTGTTCCTGGAGTCCCGTTTTCAGATGGTTATTCAGTTTTCCTAGACATCTTTCTTAACTTTTTAATTAAGTTACTGAGATGACGGACTTGGTCGGACTAACGTGGTTAAAAAGTAAAGAAAACTCTGCAACAGTAACCGAGTTAACTCACGGTATCTGTCACTCGTAATATTGAATTAACAACAAGTTTTATTCCAGAAGTTGGAATCCAATTAAATCGAGAAATTAGGTACCTACTGAGTTTTTAAGTGAGATAAGAAGCCATTACTCAGAGACCTTTCACACTAGACCTTGTTTGCTGGAATTGGAGTTATTTTGTTGTTGTGAATTATTGAAGTATATAGGATCAGCCTGTCTTACTGTGCGTGTTACGTGTTTATTTTTGCCGGTTTTTATTCCGGAAACTACCTATATAGGTGTATGTATACGACGTGACATCAACTACGGACTCAATCCACGAACTGTAGACAGACGACGGCCAGTACGCGGTACGGTACCTCGGTTCGCGTCATAACTAGGGCATGGAATTATCCGGCCAATTTTACTATCCGGATTATTCGGATACGCCCTAAAATTATCCGGATATATCCGGATAATATGGACAAAATTGATAACGAATGTAAAACTTTAATTCAAACCCTCTTGTGTGTTTTTAAGAGGTTGTACGGCTCTAGATTAAAGTTATTTGGCGCCATTTAATATGGAGATTAAGTATTTAATATGGAGATTAAGTATAGTGTAAGTAGTTAAAATTATAATCCTTACTAATATTATAAATGCGAAAGTAACTCTGTCTGTACGCTTTCACGCCTAAACCAAAGAACCGATTTTGATTAAATTTAGTACAGAGATAGACTAGAGCTTAGGAAAGGACAGAGGCTAGCTTTTGTCGCGATAAAAAGGCTTGGATGGGTTGAAATAGGGGATGAAAGTTTGTATGGAAGTTCGTTATTATCGAGGATGACACCATGAAAATTGTATTTAGGCACTTGATGACACTATCACACTAATATTATAAATGTGAAAATATATTTAGATGTATGGATGTTTAGATGTTTGGAAACGCGAAAGATGCGACGACTGTGGAGTTTATTCGGTGAGCTCTTCTGCACAGATTCCGCCATTGTGTTAGTGAACTCACCCAAAAAAATGTAATGACGGATCTAAGTGACATCACTTAGATCCGTCATTTCCATAGGATGTTATTACATAATAACATCCTATGGAAATAAATAATTTTTGATTTGATTTGGATGTTTGGATTTATGGATGAGTGGATTTATGGATGAGTTGATATTTAGATAGATAGATAGATAGATAAGACGTTTATTAAGAAGCGGTACAATAGAAGAAAGAAATACAGCAACAGACACGCATCATCACGCAGACAATTAAATAATATTTGGATGTATGAATGTTAGAATTTTTAGATGTCTGGATGTTTGGAGCTTTAAATGTATAGATGTAATGTTTAGATGTTTATATGTATGGTGGTTTGGATGTATGTTTGTTTGAATGTATGGATGTTTGGATATGACTCATAACGAAGCCTGCTCCTGTCCCGTGTATAGCAGCAGAAGCGTGGCTGTGGACCTTGAGCGCCTGGAACACAGGGAGACATCTCAGCGAGCTCAAACTGCCCAGCTAAGTCGTCTGATTTATGTCACTTCGTCAATTCCAGGGTCTAAAACCCAGGCCATCGGGACTATTTTTATATGCTGTTTTTCATTGGATACCAAAAATTAGCATCTACCTTTTTCTTGCTAAATTCCAAAAAAGGGTCTTTTTTATCCCATTTTCTTTACGGATCATTCTTTGGCGATCTTTACCTCAGGGCACTCCGCGAAGTCCCACAACAGACCAACTAATCCACCCACACTACACAACACACCCCAGCATACCTTTACTTGACTCAACTACGTAAGGCTAGGGTCCCTTTGGACCGCACGTTCTATCACCTCTTGATTAAACAAACGGCCTTTTTTATGGAGTCTTTTTTGATATTTTGAGGTTTTTGAAATTAAATTAATGGTGTACTTTTTCTTTCATTCCAAATTATACGTTTTACTCAGGACGGTAGGTAGTGTTTTCTTTTTTTAACTCTATATACTTTACTATTTCTAACATTATTAGACAGCTTGTTTTTAGAAGTGTTTTGATTAGACTATCATCATCGTTATTAAATCGGTCGATAGACGTTAATAAAATTTATTTTACCAAACAAAGACCTTACTAGTGATTTTCACAAGCATAACCTCATTTGTTAAGGAACCATTAGGTATCACGCAGCAAGCAGAGGTATTGAAGCTGCAAACTGCGAACCGGTCATCATAGCCTCAGCTGTCTTTCTAAATTTCTTCTTGTCCTGCAGCAATAAATGCGATAATGTTCGGCACCCTACCTAACAAACACTTTCTAAGCAGTTTTAAATAAATGTTTACAGTCTCCGCATAAAACAATATAAGCGAATAAAAGCTCGTCAAAGTGGACATCTTTTTAGAAAAATCAAAATTAAATTGTATTTACTTCCTGAATGATTCTCAAAATCCGAATCAGTAGGCGATTCGTTTAAGAATTCTTTTGCAACTGTACAACAATGTATCAGGCTGCGGACAGACAGTGCGAGTATCCGTACGAGCCCGCTTCAATTCAAGCTGAGCTCGTTACGTCAATCTCATTTAGTTGCACTCATTTCATAATGTCCATGATAAATCAGAGCTCCGAGAAAAAGAAATGTAAATGGATCTACTTCTTATCAATTTATTTCTTTCTTCTTTTTCATTTATATTTTATACCTACAGAAAACTAAGGTAACGTTTGTACGTTTGTTCAGTGTCAACTTTATATATTCTAGGTAATACTGGTAGTACTATAAACGTAAAAAGGATCACGAAATACGATCCTAAATAAAAGACATTCGTTCTCTATTAAGTGCTTCGATAGAATAGAGGATAGAGATGGGATTTGTCTGTTTATACACATATCTGGTACTTCCAAATAGTATTTATATACCTAGGAGATACATAAGATGTTAATTTTTGACAAAATCCTCATATTTATTCATAACATCATACCGTTGGTGAATGCAAATATAGATAAATAAGTTAAGCCATCCTTTTTATCATTATATATATCACACACAGTAAAATAACATATTGTAAGAGCTGGACGACTAACTTAAGCTAAGACAAGTGACTTAATTGAATATAAGTAATAAAATACTAACAATAAGTGACATAAAGTAGGAGATGAATTCACATGAACGAAAAAACGAAAAGGACAGAAGAACTTAAATCAAGGATTAGAGCGTGACATCTTGAATGAGTTCCAACAGAACAGTTTAGCTGTGATATCGGTTACCCCGCTTCCACCAGTGTAGCTAGGTAGAGCAGGAAGAAATTCCCGGGATAGCGTTGAGTAATTTCGACGTACCGTGGAGCGTGACCGGAATCCAACCGTCACCAATAAAGTAATTACAGTTCGGACTTAATTGCATCTGTCAAGTTAACCAGTAATTCTGCAACGAAAATGCTTATTGTAAACTATTATACCTGTTTCGGGTTTAAGTATTTAATTGTGATCACGTTAAATACCCGATTTATCTATATAGAAATTGACTTACTGTTAGATTAACGTAGAGTCTAAAGTACTAAGAAACTTAAAATTTGGCCAGTAGGTAGTGCAGCATTACTGCTGCGTGCATGTTTGCGAACTTTTTAGATTAGATTTTTTTTTTCTACAGGCCGGTTTTAATAATAAAAAAAAAATTGTGTTACTTTTTATAAATTTATTTTTTTCTGTGATGTCGATTTGAAATTTTCTCAATGTTTATGATTTCTCGTTGGAATTTGTTTGCGATAGTTCGTCCATAATTTTAAAATCTCCTTTTTTTGCTAAGGAGTTTGAGCAGCGGCGGTATGGAATTCACTGAATTTAACTCAAGTACTTTTAATTAGTGGACTGTATTATTAATTATTATCCTTACAATAGCATAATGACCAAAGAATAATTACCCATAGCAGCCATCAGAAGAAGAGGAAATTACGTCACACCTAATGTGTTGCTATTTTAACAATATCAAAATCTGTATGTTGCAATATTGAAAATTGAACATAATTGGGGCCTCAGCCAAAATATCGAAAACATTCGTTATAATAGGCAAAGTATAAACTTTCAAAGACTACATACAAAAGACTTAATACTTAAGTAAATAAAGAGATATCCTAGGCTTATTTTGTATACCTAACAAGTCATATTTTGAAATATAAATGCGGAACCTTAGTCATCTATAAGAAGAACACATACCTTAGAAATGCTAGTTTTCATAACTAGCCCATTCCTAGTTTTAATCCTTTGTCTGCGGCGCTTATAGTCGCCTGCGCCGCTGCGTCAATACGCCTTGACAGCCGCATACAAGGGGTTAATATCTATGGCTCGCACCTTCCCATCGCCCCCCGGGTGCACCGCTACTTATCGCGCGACTGGCCACGAAAGAAAGAAAGAAAGAAAGAAAGAAATTTGCAGTACACAAAAACAATACAGAAGTAACAGATGAAGGAAGTGAAGTGGGTACATAAAAAACAAAAAAGGGACAGATCGGACCGCCAGCCATGTGCCTCGCCGCGTCACTACAGTAAATTATAATGGCCCGGAGTAAGTACAATGGCAGCCCGATCGTGTCCCGGTAGGGAGTGTTCACACCAGTCGCGGCAATGATTTAACAGTACAGCAACTGATGTGAACCTTTCCAGCAAAAATAAAAAAGTTATGTACAGAATAACAGTAATGTTTTGCGCACTGCAAAGGGGCTCCAGCTCAGCATGAGTTGCATTGAAGCACCGATTAAATGGGGGCCACAATGCAACGCTGTTTTTCAGCTAGCGCCTCTGCAGATGACACGCCATTCATACCAACAATCATAACAATATATAAACTTGCAACAGTATATAAATTTTCGATTGGCAACACTGAAGAACTGAAGAACTAAATACAGCAAAGGCTGATTGGATTGCAAGGTGATCATTTCGTGTCCGGTAACAAACTTAAAATTACAATTTATGAGAGGAGTGGTATCAAGTGGAAAGTTTTATCGGGCAAAAAACACTGTTTAAGAAATGACATCATAGTTATAGTGGTGAAGAGATCCCCACAAAAGCACAGAAACAAAAGTGTAAGTATAAAATACCATGTAAAGGTTTGCATCGTTATATAAATAAAATACTAGTAGATATAGATATTTGATGTAGAAATAATTACTCATTATTAATTAAATTATATAAACAGGAAGCAATTATTGAGCAAAATTATAAAAAATTAAATTATGTACGGTAGATTTAAGATTTCTTTTGGTTTTCTAAGAGAAAAGATTTGTAGTGTATTTTAAAAGTATGTATATTCTTTAGGTCACGCATGGGAGGAGGAATGTCATTCCAGCAATGAGTAGCATTAAAAGAAAAACTACCCCGGAATGCAGCAGTTCTGTACCTACAAGCTGTTAACGGTACTGTGCAAGCTCTTACTGGGTTGCGGTTTATTGTACATCTCCAGGTAAGCCTCTTGAATAAGTACTTTGGCTTTTGTGATTGTATGACACCGAATAATAGACTCGCAAGGTACAATTTCTGCCGTTCTTTCATTTTCAGTATTTTGGCTCGATTTAAAAATGGTGTAATATGCTAACGAGAGGGAACAAGAAAACAGTAACGCGCACAGGCATTTTGGACTCTCTGAACGACACGCTGCGTTCGCTCCAGGAGACAAGGCCCGTATACTACTATGCAATGATTGAGTTTGGACATAATCAGAGCGTCACGCAACTCGATGCTGATAAAGTCACGAATCCTATAAAGTATCTTATGCCTATAAAAACAATGTCTCATAACCTCCAGCACATGAGTCACGAATCCTATAAAGTATCTTAAGCCTATAAAAACAATTTCTCATAACCTCCAGCACATGCCGTTCGAAACGCAATTCACCATCCATAATAAGTCCAAGATTACGAGCCTCTTCCACTGACTTCCACCCGCTCCACGGTCGTATTTCTTATTTTTATGAGAGGATTCTGAGTGACTGTGTTATAGATTTGGTTTTTTGAGCCAAGCCCTAGAAATTTAATTTTGCTGGCATTCAGAACTAAACAGTTCTTTTCTGACCAATCAGATATTCCATCCAGGTCAGAATTAATGTCTTCAACAGCAACACTCATTTCCTTGGGATTAAAACTTTTGTAGACTTGCAGATGGCTCGGCGTGAGGTAATTCATATCGTTAATATCTAATAATATCTTAGGGGTCAATGGCCTAGAATTTAGGATTCCTTCGACTTGTACCAAGATTGTGTAAAGCTCCTCGAAAGTAAAACATCTTTCGCCAATAGCGCGCTTCAAATGATGCTTTACGCTCTTCATACCGGCTTCCCAAATTCCAGCCCAATGAGGAGAATAACTAGGAACAAATTGAAAATTAATTCCTAACGAAGTAGCAAACTGCTGTACTTTAGAGTAAAGATCTTTACAACTATTCATTATCGCAATTTTTAGTGGACGGTATGTTACGTCTAGATATGAATCTTTTCAGACACGCCAAGAAGTTTTCAGTGGTCATGTCAGAAGCGAGCTCAACATGAACCGCCTTGGTTGCAAAGCAAACAAAGAGAAGAACATACAAGTACCCCTTTGAAATCAACACCTTTCTGGCACGAGACTGCTTAATTTTCGTTCAAATTAATATCATTCGTTCATCGCCTCTCTTTCATTAGTCATAAAAACGAAAAGGATAGCTGGATTTTGAAATTAGAATTAGAGTATGACATCCCGGTTCGAGGTGAGAGAGAGAAGAACATACAAGTACCCCTTTGAAATCAACACCTTTCTGGCACGAGACTGCTTAATTTGAAATGGACCACCATAATCTATACCGAAAACCTCGAAAGGACGCGCTGCTGTGACTCTTCGTTCGGGTAAAGAACCCATTAACTGCTAAGGCTGCTTCAATGCAGTAGTTAATCCATAAGTAACAGTTTGAAGTTGTAGGCATTTAACTCTTGTGGCGATTCCCTCCACAGGATGTTTTGAAGTGGGCGGTGAATAGGAGCTAGATTAATGTGCCTAAACATTTGTTTTATGTCACAGATTAAAATATATTTATCTAATCTGAACAAAATCAATATGTCAAATAACTTATTTTGAACTGTTGGCCCATTCATAAGTAGATCATTTAGTGAGATTTTATTCTTTGTAAGCATCTCCCCATCAAAAACAACCCTCAGTTTAGTAGTTTTTGATCTTTCATTGAATACAGGGTGATGATCTATCATTGAATACAGGGTGATGTGGTAGAAAATAGACAGCTTCCTTTTCTAAATCATATTGAGAAATATCAACTATCCGCGCATGGCCAAGCTGTAAATACTCATCTATAAATTGTCCATATTTTTTAAATAAATCCTTTACTTTAAAAAGTCGCTTTTCTAAATTTTTAAATCTTTGCAAGCAACTATCTAATGAATCACCCAAATTAATATATTTAAAAGGCAATTTAATAGGTAAAGAAACCTGAAATTTATTGTTTACTAGCTTAACATTTCAATAAAATTTTGTTTAGCTGCTAAACTTTGCTCGGTAGACTCTAAAAATGTTTTATTTACCTTTTCACATTTCCACAGATTTTGTAAATGTAAATCAAGATTATTCTTGCAAGTACAGGGAACAATAAAATCATCATCAGACGGTGGAGATGTAAGGCGTGTAAAATTACAATAATACTTGTTGCTGGACTGTCCGTGC
This sequence comes from Carpatolechia fugitivella, assembly GCA_951230895.1. Taxonomy (NCBI): domain Eukaryota; kingdom Metazoa; phylum Arthropoda; class Insecta; order Lepidoptera; family Gelechiidae; genus Carpatolechia; species Carpatolechia fugitivella. The sequence continues at coordinate 4,255,489 of OX579645.1, read as the reverse complement.
TGCTGGCCCTCGGTGACAGCACCACCTACCACATAGCCTAGCTTGGTATTGATGAGGTAGGGACCGTTGAGGGCGAGTGGTATGCGTTCACGGAGCAACACCTGGAAAAATACATCAGCAGCTATGAGGATGTGTATAGGGGCTGGTGCATGAAAACTGGGATCCGCAAGCTGAATGTGTGAAGGGATATTTAAATGTGAAACATTAATATGCTGGTGAGGTAGTGAACAAGTAATCTTGTCCACCACAGAGCAAGAAATAGGCAGGCTAAATGATGAACACAATGCGTGGATATCAAACTCAGCAGCAACTTTTATATTATTTGAGCCCTCACATATACCAACAACCTTGTGAGATTTATTAATCAGCGTGCAATCTATTTTATCAGCTGTCTCTTTTGTTATCATAGACACTTCGCTGCCAGAATCAAGCACCGCTCGGACAGACAATAGGCCTCCCTCCTTAGTGAATAATTTTTCCAAAACGGTAGGTAATAAAACATGCTTATGATTATTATCATCATTGCTATTGAACAACGATACTTGTGGAGATTCAGAGAGCTCACAGCACTTTGCGAACCATGTCTCGGGATGGCATGTCCCTGATGACCCATCGCTATCTGTTCATAGATACATTAGGTTCGACATCCATACATCAGCTGCCAGAAATGTTGAATCTTATCGTAACCCTAAGAAGACGAATTGGGAGGGTTTCAGGGAGACCCTCAAGACACAGTTAGGGACGATAACGAATATTAAAACCATTGACCAGTTGGAATACGCCGCTGGCACAGTCTCGGCTGGGCTGATAACAGCTTATGAAGAGAACTGTCCTCTTACCACCACAGCTACTAACAGAAAGGTACCGTGGTGGAGTAATAAACTCTCTAAGCTTAGGCAAAAAGCCCGAACCCTGTTCAATAGGGCGAAGGGAAACAACGACTGGAATGCCTACAGCTCTGCCCTCACGGGCTTCAACAAGGAACTGAGGAGAGCAAAAAGACAATCTTGGAGAAGGTTCTGTGAGGCGATCAACAGCACGCCTCACATTGCCAAGATTCACAAGATTCTGTCTAAATCGCCTCCATCTCATCTCGGCCTACTAAGAGGGCCGAATGGGATTTTTACGAACTCTGCCTAGGAGACACTAGAACTCCTAGCAAAAGTTCACTTTCCTGGCTCAGAAGTCCTGAGCCACACAAGTCTCCCCCCGGCTACAAGGATGGCTAAGTCCCGGCCCTCTGTAGAAGACTGGAAGAGGGCCACATCTATAATTAAACCTCATAGAGTTGCGTGGGCGATTGATAGCTTCCAGCCCTATAAGTCCGGAGGGGAGGATGGCGTCTTTCCTGCACTACTCCAGCAAGGTAAAGATGCTATCTTAGGGATTGTAGTGAGAATCTTCAGAGCTAGTTTGGCCTGGGGACATATTCCACTACAATGGACTAGGGTTCGTGTAACTTTTATTCCCAAGGGGGGTGATCGGGATAAAGCCGACCCTAAGTACTTTAGAGCGATAAGTCTCACCGTTTTCATTTTAAAAACGATTGAAAAGGTTATTAATCTGCACATCAGGGAGAACTACCTTAGTGTGATACCCCTGCATGTGAGGCAGCATGCGTACCAGAAAGGAAAATCGACCGAAACCGTCCTTATGGAGCTTACGGATCGTTTGGAGAGAGCGCTTGAAGACAAGGAGATCGCCCTCTGTGCCTTTCTTGATATTGAGGGAGCTTTTGATAACACCTCCACAGACATCATACTCAAATGTATGAGAGATAGAGGTATTGATGAGACGACACTAGTGTGGGTCGAATCAATGCTGACTACAAGGACAGTTCGGATGACCCTCTTTGATTGCACTCTTGATGTGAGAGTGACGAGGGGGTGCCCGCAAGGAGGGGTATTATCCCCGCTACTGTGGTCCATTGTAGTTGATTGCCTGATAAACGAACTTAATTCGGCAGACTTGTATACCCAGGGATATGCTGATGACTTGGTCATACCCATTGTGAGTAAATGTCCCGAAACGGTATCAAGTCTTATGCAAAATGCTCTTAGGAAAGTTGAACGGTGGTGCGTGCAATTCAGATTATCTGTCAATGCTAGCAAAACCGTCATAGTTCCCATCACGAGGAGAAGGAGTCTAGATAAACTCTGGCCTCCTACACTCTTCGGCAAAACTATAAATTTTGCATATGAAGCTAAATATCTCGGTATATACCTTAATCATAAGCTCATATGGAATAAACACATAGACTATGTGGTTAAAAAGGCAAAGTCTGCACTGGGCACATGCTGTCGCCTGGTCGGTTCTAGGTGGGGGCTTAAACCCCAACACGCTCTATGGTTGTACACTGCCATAGTCAGGCCTATGGTTACCTATGGCTGCGTGTCGTGGTTTAAGAAAACCACTATGGGAACATATATTGCTTCCCTGAACAGTCTGCAAAGACTTGCCTGTTTGATTATCACAGGGGCCATCTCGTCGACACCTACTCTGGCCATGGAAGCGGTGCTTAACATTGCACCGCTTCACATACATGTCCAGAAAGAAGCTCGAACAGCTATGCTTCGCTCGCTTGAAGCCGGAAGGAAGAGGTGGTCCTCTAATGTGATGAGTAGATTAGCTGATAATCTAATCAGGAATCCTATCATGGCGATGCCCTCTGATGTGATGACTATGAAACAGAACTTTGTTAGGTTATATGAAGTTCTTATACCCGAAAGGGAAGAATGGCAGAACAAAATACCTTCTACATTCAGAAGAGCGGAGCTAGTTTGGTTTACCGACGGCTCCAGGAAAGATTGATTGATTGATTGATTGATTGATATATACTTTATTGCACCAAAAAAGAGGTGTACAAAGGCGAACTTAATGCTATATAGCATTTTCTACCAGCTAACCTTTGGTGGTTAAGAGCAGGTTGAGGGTAGTGCCGCTAAAAACAGCGTTCAACTTGAACTACTACATTAATCAGACAATTGATAAACTTACTAATACGTAAATATACATGCAAATATAAAAGAATAAACATAAAGGTACCTTAGGTACATAATATATAAAAGTACTACATAAATAATAATAATACATAAATATTAAATATAATAAAAATCAGTCATTCACACCACACTGCATTTGTAAAAAGTGTTCGGATACACGCGATTTGAAGACATCGATTGACGGAGCCTCCCTAATCTCAACCGGTAAGCTATTCCATAATTTTGTTGCTGTGCAAGTATAAGACTGCGCATACAATTCCGTGTGACTTTGAGGGGTAGTAAGGGATTTATTGTAATTCTTGCGGGGTACACCTCCGACAAACTTTTTGAATTCGAATCGCTCACGGAGATATTCTGGAGACCAGGCATTGTGAAGTATGTTGTATAACAAAGTGAGCGTGTGCACATTTCTTCTATTGCGTATGTTAAGCCACTTCAACTGAGTCCGGTAACGAGTCACATGATCATATTTACGTATTCCGAAGACAAAGCGTATACACAAGTTTAGCAGACGTTCGAGTTTATTTAAAAGACATTCAGTGACATCAGTGTAGCAAACATCTGCATAGTCGATGATGGGCATTAATAATGAACAAGCTAACGTGATTTTAGTGGGCAAAGGAAGAAAGTTCTGCAGGCGTTTCAGGGAATGGAAAGACGCAAAAACCTTTTGACTAACCTTCGTGACGTGAGGAGACCAAGATAGATCATGTGCAATATGCAACCCGAGGTTTCTCACCGTCTTACAATATGGAAGAGGTAAGCCATTTAGTGTCACAGGTGGTAAATTCTGCATATCAACTAACGAAAGGTTTCTTGAGCTACCAACTAACATGATTTGTGTTTTTACAGGATTTACCAGCAGCCCGTACCGTTCCGTCCAGCTCTTAATGTTGTTGAGATCCAGTGACAGTTTGCTTATACTTTCTCTCAAATCTGATCTTTTAGAGGTTATATACAGCTGTAGGTCATCCGCATAAATATGGTATTCGCTGTGCTCAATGGCACGGGTAATTGTATTAATGAATAATGAAAACAGTAGTGGTGAGAGTACCCCACCCTGGGGAACGCCAGCAGATACACCGTGCCAGTTGGACCACAGGTCGTCCATCCTTACGCGTTGATTTCGGTCATTTAAATAAGAAGTGAACCACCAGATGACATCGCTGGACATATTAAGTGAGCTCAAGATAGACATTAAAATCTCATGATCAACACAGTTAAACGCATTGCTGAAATCAAGTAGCGCAAGAAGAGTGAGCTGTGTGTCATCCATGCCCTTGCGTATGTCATCCATGATTTTGATTAAAGCCGTGCATGTGCTATGCGCTGGACGAAAGCCAGACTGGAACGGGTTCAGTAGTTGATGTGATCGCAGAAAGCGCAACATCTGGTATTGGACGACTCTTTCCAGCACTTTAGAGAGAAATGGAAGAATGGAGATGGGACGATAGTGAGAGAAATCAGAAGGGTTAGAGTTTTTGGGAATGGGTATGATGAAGGCCTGCTTCCAAGCGGTAGGGAACTGTCCAGAAGATAATGAGAAATTTAAAATATGGGTGATTATTGGGAGTATTTGGTCGAGGATAGGAATGATCAAGTCTCGGCCAATTCCATCATGCCCAACAGCTTTGCTGGATATGGACAGGATAATTTTTCTGACCATTCCATCAGTCACAGGCTCGAAGGTGAAAGAGTTGCTTAAGTCACGCGGCTGAGACTCAATCTCCTGAACGGTTTGTGTCTTTAAGAAGGCATCGATACAAGAAGGCGGTGACGAGAAGTGGCCATTCAGGGAATCCAGATTAATAGCCACTTGTGCCTCCGGTCGACATTTACCAATTCCCAACGTCCGCAGAAACCTCCACAGTTTGTTTGGGGAGCAGTTGCTTATTCCGTCGAAGATATGCCGTCGCTTAGCGTTGCGTATCGCCTGGTTACAGCGATTTCTAGCCAACTTGAAAGCGCTCCAGTTTTCCTCCGTGGGGTTCTTTTTATGCTTTCTTCGCAGGCGATCACGGCGTGCCATTAGCAAGCGAATACTACCAGTGAGCCAAGGGGCAGGAGGTCTTTTAACCCGTACCCTACGAACAGGTGCGTGCTTGTTATAAAGTTTGATTAAAGCAGTATTGAAAGCTTCTACTACCTTCAAATCTATTGTGTCAGCGTTAAGAAGCGGAGTCCAATCAATCCTGCATGCGTCTTCGATAAGCTTGTTCGTATCAACACGAGCGAGGCTACGCAGCATCAAGATTTTAGGTTTTGGCTTAGGGGTCTTAACTTTATAGGACACATAAATGAGGTCATGATAGGAAAAGCCGGGTGCTGTAAATTGACCATGATGTGCGACGTGGTCTGGGTTTGATGCTATTATAAGGTCAAGCTCCGAATGTGTATCGTTTATGTGAAATGTGGGGTCGAGTTTTAGCAAAGAAAACCCAGTTGACTCCACAATGGATCTTAATTTAGCGGACCTAGTATTGTCGCGTTCCCTAATAAGGCACGTATTAAAATCCCCCATGACCAAAGCGTGGTCATAGTTTGGTGCAAGTGACTCCAATAACTCTTCCATTTTGTCGAAATAGACCACTGTAGGAGGTGCATAGGCTACACCAAGCAGTACGGGGACAGTATTCAGATAAACCTCGAGAAAGAGATACTCTAAGGCTTTGGAGTAAGGACCAGGGGATTGTGAGATGACCTTGTACTTTAAATCAGCACGAATATAAATTGCCACTCCACCTCCACCCTTTTCAGTGCGGTCGTTTCTAACCAGCACGTATCCTGGCAAAGCAAAAGAGGTAGACGGCAATGTTGGTTTCAAGTACGTTTCACTCACCAAACACGCATGAACTGGGGAATTTTCGAAAGTAGCCAAAAGCTCTGAATGATGTGCAGGAATGCTCTGTGCGTTAATGTGACAAATATTAAAATTTTTAGGCAAGCTATTAAAGGTCTTGCACAGCAGATCACCTAGATTGTCATCAGCAGAGACGAAGGAGAAATCGTCGCTTGAGTCCAATGAGTGAAAAAGATCTGAATTGACTGATATATCCATAAATATAAATAAAATATATAAAATATATAACTAAACTTAAAATATGTAGGTATAAAATATAGTAGAAATTAAATCTAAATTATTTATATCAAAGAAGCCCTAGCTCTCGAAACCACTGCCAGACAGCTATTAGAAAATTACTATCGTTTATCAACTATGCACAATATAAAGTTAAATCTATAATATGAATAAAAATGAAAATAATTGGTACACAGAATAATAGTTCCAGCAAATAGAATAAAAACAGAAATAAAGAAATAACAATGACAAATTACAAACATAACAAGGCGGCTGCATGACTCGGCTCTTTTGCCTTTCTCTCAAGTAAAAAAAAAAAAAGGAAACAATCTAAAATACTTGACATTTAAAAATAACCTATACAGTCAGTACCTACCTACTAATAAAAAGTAATAATATTCTAGTTTTGAGGGTGAAGGGATAATATGTGTTTGTAAAAGACATGAGCTAAAGTGAACAACATTTCGGATTATTGTAGGTACTTAGTACTGAGGAAGAGATACCTGCCAATTCCGAAAAATTGGGTAAAGCAAAGCACGAGTAAAACGGAGACCAAAAGGTAAGTTACGTGTAGAGAGAAGAAATACTCAATCCATGGTAATGCTGATGGCTATAGTTTATTGATTTGTGTCTTTCCTTCTTGCAGCCCGCGCGCCACGACCCGCCCTGAAGCCTTCATGACGCGGTGTACTCCTTGCAGACTGCGACAGTTCACTCAGCTGCTGCATCGATGTCAACTTGAGTTTCGAGCCTTCGGCATCCTTGATGAATATGACGCCCTCAGAAGTCCAGCAGCGCTCCATACCTAGGGCTCTGCGAGCCTCTTTGAAGAGGTCACGTCTCCTGGCAGTGAGGAACTCCGCTATAGAGATGCCGCTACCCTTCAAGTTTCTCTTAGACTGCCATAGTTTCCTCCGAACAGACAAGTCACGGAATTTCACCAATACCGGCCTTGGATTAGTGGAGTCACCTGAGGATCCCACCCGATAACAAGACCCGATGTCAGTCACCGCGAAATCCTGAGGAGATATCTTCAGTTTGTCAGTAACAACACTGCAGACAGCGGGCAACAAGTCATCATCCTTTCCTTCAGCAATACCTCGAAATAAAAGAAATTTACGTCGGCTGCGATTGTCTAGTTCGTCAGTAACCTGGTTTAAGGCTGCAACTTGTCCTTTCAAGACCTGCAGTGCAGATTTCATCATGTCCTTAAACTGTGCAAACTCAGCTGCAAGTTGCTGCACAGTAGATGGCCTGGCAGCACTTAACTTTGCTTCAAAGGACTGCATGCACTCGTCGAACTTGGTCTCCAGGTTCTTGACAGGATCCTCCGAAGTGTGAGTGTGTTTATTAGTGGAACTCATAGTGGTTATGAAAAGTGTTGAGGTGGCAGTGGGTACAAAGTGAGGTTAAATCATATGTACACCGATGTTAAGTAAGTCTTTGCACCTTTTACTTAGTACACTATATGAGCTTGAATAAACCAATTTATTTTCTTCAAGCACTGGGATTTTAATTTATATTAATTAAATTGAGAAGAGCAATAAAAAATATGTCAGCTCAGTTTAACGTCTACCCGCGAAAAGATGGCTTATCCGGCTCAGGTGCCTTCTGTAAAAAGCCTCTAGTTAGGAAAATTACAAACCTGGGCCTCTTTGCTACGGTCTTCCAGGCGGAGATGTATGCCATCATCGATTGTGTACATCTTAACCTGGAGTATTCCGGTAAAAGGATCCTTATCCTGTCGGACAGCCAGGCTGCTTTAAAAGCACTGGTGTCCAACGAAATTTCCTCCAAGTTAACCTTGGAATGCATCAACGCCCTGAATTACCTTGGCACCAGGAACTCGGTTTGTCTGGGCTGGGTGCCGGGGCATTCAGGGATTGGGGGGAATGAAGCAGCGGATGAGTTGGCGAGGGAAGGCTCCAGTTCCCGACCTATTGGACCAGAGCCCATTCTTGGAGTGCCGAAGTCCGGTTCCAGGCGCCAACTCCTAGCCTGGGAAAGACACCAGGCTAATAAGCTGTGGCACGGATCAGCTGGTTTGACACACTCTAAGCAACTGATCCCGGGATTCCTGCCCAAATTTACTGCCGAGGTACTCAGATTGAACCGGCAAAATGTTAGGATATTAATCCGAGCCCTCACGGGCCATTGTAAGCTTAACAAGCATCTGAACAGGATGGGTCTATCTGAAAACCCTTACTGCAGATTCTGCGCAGATGACGAGGAGACTCCGCTTCACATTCTATGCGAATGCGATGCCCTCGTCAATAAGAGAAGCCGGGTACTGGGAGGACCCAAAATTGCCACCCAGGAAGCCCAGGCTTTAAGCCCCTTATCGACCGTCAGCTTTTTCAAAGCTGTTGGTCTAGAGGAGGCTATTTAACATCGAAGGGCTGACTACAATAGATCCATCTCGGGTCGCAGTGGTCATTGGGACGTAGCTTGCTCGATCCCTTCTAACTAAATCATAATCATAATCCCTCCTTAGTGAATAATTTCTCCAAAACGGTAGGTAATAAAACATGCTTATGATTATTATCATCATTGCTATTGAACAACGATACTTGTGGAGATTCTTCTTCCTTTTTTGGTGAGGAGTAAGCCGCCTCATCATGAAGCAAACTATTATGGCCTCCTTTGCATACAATGCACTTAAATTCAAAGTAACACTTGTTAGGATGACGATTAAAACATAACTTGCACCTTTTGGAATCCACAATAAATTGTAACCTGTGCTCTAAAAAAGCTGTTTTAAATTTTGGGCATTTATGAATTTTGTGAGGAGGAGAATGGCAAAATTCACATGTTTCCTTAGTGGTGAGAAGACTCGCTCTTGCAGCGCTTCGTACAGGAGCACTACCTCCGCTACCTATAGCAGTTGACTTCTTCTCAGCCGACCCAGTAGCTTCTAAGGCCACTGCCTTCTTTTCTAAAAAGGTAAGGAAATCATTAACATTAGCAGGATCCTCTTTGAAATCTTCTTGCTCAAAATAATAAGACCTAACAGTGTATTGATCGACCTTTCTGGTTAACATAGGAACCAATAAACCATCCCAGTGTTCGATTGGCTGATTGAGACTTTCCAGCGCACTCAAGCTTTGCTTTACCTGGGAAATGAACGACCTTAACTCCTCAGCAGTACACTTAGTTATAGGACTTATATCAAGGATACAATTTACATGTTGTGCAACCAGCCAACCACCTTATTTACATTATCATACCTATCAGTGAGAATTTTAATAGCTTTTTCATAGTTGTTGTCCTCAAGAGTGAGGTTTTTTATTAAACCATGTGGTTCCCCACCGAGATACATGCGTAAATAATATATTTTTTATAAATTGGACAATGATTTATCAACATGTATCAAGCTGTGAAACAAATTAATGAAAGGATAAAACTCACCATCTTTCCCATCGAATTTAATTTCTATTTTAGGAAGCCTGGCACAAACAGAACTTGGACGCTCAGGGGATTGAATCGGTGGCTCTTGCTTGCTTTGTTTGTTTATAGCTTCTTGCAACAAGACCATGGCTACGAGATATTTTTCTTCGTAGTCCTGAAAAACCGCAATGGAATCACGTCTATAGTTGGGTTATTATACTAGGATGGGACAGATAAATGAAATCTAAGGGATGGGTTCTGACAGCTTCAAAAATTTTCATACGACGGCGACGTTAACAACTTTTTTTAATAATTAATATTCAGTTTAAAAACCATAATAGCTTAAGTACTTATTTAAAAAAAGTAACTTCACCTCTTATTTTATCATTAGACAGTAGGTATGTAATTTTACTTAATAAATAAATAAACGAAATAATGTTTTTAAAATTTTAATCTGTCAGAGCTCATCCTTCCAAGTATAGTACTTCTATTTTCATCGCCTAATGCACTAAGTTTAATGTTTAGGTCTTTGAATTCAACAAAAGTATTCTTTAGGTGGTCTAATTTTACCTGCAATAGCACAAGTGGAGCACTTTCAATTTCCGAACCAACACAAAAATTTGAAATCTTTGTTATTGTGGCCTTGGCTGCGCCCCTGGCAGCTATCCACTCACTTTTGTGTTCCATTATTTGGATAAAGCTTCCTTTTATTACAAACAAACTAACGAATTTTATAACTTAATTTTACAAAATCTCGACAAGAACAAAGAAACGTACAGCGTAAGTAGGTAAGTAAACAAACAACAGTATGGCGGTGCGCCACGCTATAGCAAATGTCCGTGCGCAAGAACACCCTCGCCCAATAGCAGCGAGTTTCCGGGAGACATACCGACCAATCAGCGAAAATGTCTTGCCGCACCGCAATGTCGGCTTCCAATAGTACGTCAACACGAAGATACCCGTGAGAGCCCGTTGCTCCGCGCTTACGAATTCGTAGAACAAAATGTCCGCACCAATATCGATCTACACAACACTGTATGCACTTTTTATGCCGATATGACACTAAATTACGGCTAAACACCGTAAAAAATTACCTGCTATCAAAGTATTTATATTCAAGTCACCTGCGATTACAATTTTGGTTTTGTTTCGATATACACATCACTTAGTAACGAATCTAACTTATCCAGGAAATCATAAGGGTTAGATTTTGGTGTCCTACATACGCAAATTACGATAATTTTATTAGGTACTATTTCAATTCCACAGCATTCGAATGTATTTGGCACAGCACATTTATTGACAAATAAGAGCTCCTTGTAGAGCAAGTTATTTTTTAACCCCCGACGCAAAAGAGGGGTGTTATAAGTTTAACGTGTCTGTGTGTCTGTGTATCTGTGTATCTGTCTGTGGTATCGTAGCGCCTAAGCGGATGAACCGATTTTCGTTTAGTTTTTTTTGTAACATAGATAATTTTACCCCGAGTGTTTTTAGCCATGTTTCATGAAAATCTCTTCAGCCGTTTGAAGATCATCAGCTCTTTTCTAGTTGATGAGGGGATCTGACGAACTTCCTTATCTCCGATCGATTCGAAATTTGGTACCGTATTCCTTCAATAATATTGAAAGTATATGGAAAGGTAACCATGACCTGATCAGCCGTTTGAAGATCATCAGCTCTTTAATAGTTTATGAGGGGATCTGACTACTTTCCATATGTCCTTTCGATTCAAAGTAAAAATACTCTCCAATTTTCTTTTAGATATAACTGTACTCATATATCATAATTTATTTGTTATAAAGTTTAAAAATTATGAAATAAAAATAAATAAAAAATTTAAAAACCCCCGAAGCAAAAAAGAAAAACATTAAAAAGTAAAAAATAATACCTATTGTTGAGCCATCAAATTCGATAAAGTAACACCTATATATTTTAATTTTATTAGAGAAATTGATGGATGGCACGATTTGGTTTGCTCGTTGAAATGACGCTATAATGTCACGTCGGGGTACCGCTAAGTTTAAAAAAAAATATCGTATGAAATCAAGTTGGTCGAATATGCTAACAAATTAATAGATAGTCAATCAAATGAAACGTCTGACTTAAGCGGTACACCGACGCGACATTATAGCGTCATTTCAACGAGCAAACCAAATTTTTCGTTAGGATTGGTATTAGTGGCACTTATAGAAAATTTTGGCGGTGGTGTGAATGCGCTACGATGACATTTGTTCTGTTTCTTTTTCTTCTTTGTTGTGCTGCTGCTTGTTAGCGGCGACGAGCGGCATATAGCTTTCAACATATTTAGCTCATTCGTTAAGGTAAGGCTGTTGTTCTCGAGTATTGTATTCTCCAGCTCGTGCTGTGTATTGTCTCGGTCGGACTTTAGTAATTTAATTTCCTCTGCCACTTCCTGAATCAGCGCTAGCTTGATAATCGAAACTTCTAGATAACATTTTTGGTGACAAGGCTGAGTCGTCTGATAGTTCCTGACTAGTTAGTACAAGAGAATCATTCGAATGCATGCTGATAGGCGATATGGGCTTTTTAGCCAGGATCTTTGGTGAACTTTGAAAGCTTGGAGTGGTTTCAGTAGATAGAGGTGTATCTGGAGATTCCGTAGATGTCGGTACTGAGTGGTTTCAGTAGATAGAGGTGTATCTGGAGATTCCGTAGATGTCGGTACTTGGACCATTTTAACACTTGATGCCTTGATATTTGCTGAAGAGCGTTTTCTTATTGTGACATTTGAAGAGTTCAATTTTTTTGCCTTAATTTTCGGTTTATTTTCTAAACATTTACAGCATTTCCAATTTTCTTTATTTCTTTTAGTCATAGTAGAGTCGTATCTTTTTTCTGCATTAGTGCATGATGGGTGAAAACTCATTTTACATATTGAGCACTCTAAAACATGGTTGCCTTCTATTGGTTTTAAGCATTTAGTATTTCCACAATGTTTTTCCATTTTATTTTAGCGATATCTATTGGGATATTTGAGAACTAAAATAGTTTTGCTACTAGCTCACAGATGGCGTTAATTGATTTTTGTAGCGGCCTCTATTGAGATAGTTAAGAACAAAAATAGTTTTGCTATCAGCTCACAGATGGCGTAGATTTGGTATGGTCAATAACATAAAAAGAAATTGTTATTTACGAGTATTTATTTTTTACGTCGTCCATCGAGGTCATAGTGCGTTAATTTTGAAACAAATAGTGATAATGATGATAAAAAATAAAATAAAACAAAAACCCGGAGCTGAGGCGCGAACCATAAACTTGCAAAATTAAAGTCAGCTGTGTTTCCAACTGTGCTGTTCAGTTCTCATACGCCGCGACGAAAAACCATTATAGGTGCTATCGATTGCTTTGTATCTTAACGGTCAAGGGTTTGAATCTGAATTATAATATACAAATGTTATTGTCACTGCACTATTGGAAATTAATAAGTTAATGTTTCTTGGCACTGCACTGCTTGAAATAGTGTTCCATTTTGTATATTTATCACAATGAGATTGCTTCTATTCACTGATATATTTTTTCGAAATTGTATAGTTCATTATTAGTTTTTATTGTCTACACAGTTTTCTTTAGATTGTATAGTTCATTATTAGTTTTTATTGTCTACACAGTTTTCTTTAGAATTAGCTGATAGAAATTTCTGCAAACACTGTCACTCCTTAAACGTTACTTAACAGACACATTTATCACGTTGTTTATCAAATAATTAGCTTTTTTATATTTTTTAAAAATATTTTATCACATAGCCTATGTTTACTAGTGCACGCCCTCTGGCGGATTAATCAAGAAGTTTTAATATATACCTTTTGTCAACATTAAACTTACCTTTTCTATGTAAGTCCCCAAATTGTTCGTATACCTGAGGTCGTCGATCTCAGGTCAGTAATGTTATTTTTTTACGCTACAGTCGTCCCTAGGACGAAAACAAGCACATAGAACTGATTTTTGAAATTTATATGCCTAAAAGGGGAGAGGGGTTGAATTTAGTATAAACTCCGTCGTTTTAAACGAAATTCATACGTACAAATTGTGGGCGGAAAGCTATTTTCACCTATAAACAAAATCATCGACTGGTTTTCTCAACTTCACTTAATCGTATTCTTGCAATTACTATATTTTTTTATTCTCGAGTAAATTGAATAACAGTCCTGGACAGCGTTAATGATTGCCAAACAAAAGAAGTTAACTAAGGGGATAATAGTAGTAGTAGTACACTACTGCGACTTGTACTTTATTTACAGATGTTTGCGTTTCGCCTGCTTTTCAATTGAGTTTACAAAAACTCAAAGAAATTATAAATAAATGGAATCAATCTATCTAATACTTTAAACGAGCATATCTTGTATATATATATACCTAAATAAATATATAATGAGAATCTCTGAAACGGCTGCAACGATTTGAGAAATAGTCTATGTTAGTAGGGTAAAGACATCAAAAGTTAACCGAGCGTTTTATTAGGGTCTGCTTGAGGGCCCTGCCGTCCGTTTTGCCGATCGCCAGGCTTCACCGTACATTTACTACTAATAGCCGATACACCAAATACTCTTTGATGGTTACTACGGATACAGAAAAACAATTAATCTAGCAACGCATTGTAGGTTAACTAAAGCGAAACATTGCCGGGTGACTTCACAAGATATTTTATTTGGGGTAACTTCTTCAGGTCACCTTTTATTATTATTAGTACCTGGTTGACCGAGCTTAGCTCGTTTATTTTTTTTGTAAGACACCTACGCATTTAGATAAACTCTGCTTACTTCATACGTTCAGAAGAAAACACACGCGGCTAGACATAGTAGCACTTTATACGAGTAGCATTGACTTATGTATAAGCTACTCAATGATCAATAGATCCAGCTATCCTTTTCGTTTTTATGGTCCTTTTTTTATTGGCTTGGTGCGGTTTGCACATCATCGCCACAGTCATCTTATATCAGCTTATTAAACGAGCAAGATAAGAATAATAAGAATCTCGGAAACGGCTGCACCGTTTTCGACGAAATTTATCAATTTAGTTTCTGGAGCGATAAATCGATCTAGCTAGGTTTAATTTTTAGAAAAAATAGATTTCGCCGTATTTTCAAGCAGAATTGACACGCGATATCATTGAAATAGAAAGGTAATTTTGGCTCAGTCGGGACACCGCGAGTTTGCAGTTCAAAACTCGACAGATATATATTTTTAATTTCTTTGTTCTTTTTTATTCTTTCATTTAGTTATTTAAATACAAAAACGTAAGAAATTTAAACTTCTGATAATTTTTTTCGTGGTCTGAAAGTTTTCCATCAGATGGCCCGAGTAAACGAGGAAAGGATTATGTATTATAAAATAATATACGTAGCATATCACGTAATTTTGATGATCTTACTACAACATTGGCCCGTATCAGGCATGCACCGGAGTTTAGAGTTCTCACTGAGTGCTGGCTGGCTAAGACTCATGGTAGTGCCGGCTTTGAGTAATTATAATTGCCATAAATCCACCGACAATTACAATAAGAATGACGGGGTAGTAATGTACGCTAAAGATACTATCTCTTGCACTATTACTGAGCCATCTTTTCCCGAAACGAACTGTTTGCTTATTAAAATGCTGAACCATACAGCCATCGTTGCAATCTATCGCCCTCATTGCTTCAAAAAAATATACCGCTTTTTTGAGTTCCTTACACTCTATATTGCAATCTTTATCCACTTTTCAAATCATTGTCACTATAGGGGATATTAATATTAACATTTTATCAGATAGCGATGAAGAATACACAGATGAATATCAAAATCTTTTGGCTATGCATGGAATGACGCCCACTCATACACTTCCTACTAGAAAAAAGTCATGTCTTGATCACGTTATGCTGAAAACTAAGAAACCGAACCTACCTTTGTTATTCATTCAGATGAATGAATAACAAAGGTAGGTAGCTAGATAGCATTGACCATGATGGTGTATTGTTTTGCATTGAAAAGACCCAACCTAAAAACGTCCCTTCAAAAATAACTAGAATTGATTATGATGGTCTGGATGTAACCATGGCTTCACTTGATTTCGCTAGTATCCTTAAAGCCTCCGATCCAAAACACCAGTAACATTACTGCAAATTTACTGGTAGACATCCTTTCTCTTGCTCTCGTCAACAATACAAAAACTCTAACTCTTTCTCATCGCTTTCAACCAATAAAGCCTTGGATAAGGAATGGCCATCTAAGGGGCTGCTTAGGTGCATTCGTAACCACGATAATATGCATTTAAAGCTGAAACATTCTCCTAATAATGATACCTATACTTAAAACTACTTACCGCAGATATAGGAACTACTGCAACAATATTCTTAAAAAACTTAAACGGGGGTTTCAAAAACAGGAAATAACAAGCGCTCGTACCAATAAAGACCTTTGGAAGGCAATCAAAAGTAACGCAAATTTACAACGTCCTAAGGACTCTTCTCGTGAACTTTTGAGGGTAGCTGATTCACCAACATGCTCAGTGAATGCCATTAATAACTACTTCGTAAATGTTGGCAAATCTCTTGCTGAACAAATCAGATTAAATAACTTTGTTCTACCTGCAGTTGCCTCACATTCTTACGCGGCAGTGCACTCCTTAGTCATGCTTGAGACGGATGAAGAAGAGGTGGAAAGGCTTACAATGTCATTAAAAAGTGATTGTGTCACAAGCTGGGATGGTATCTCTTCAGGCTTACTAAAAAGATATAAAAAGTTCCCATGATCACCCACATTTGCAACTTAAGTTTGAGGTCTGGTATCTTCCCTGATGTATTCAAGATAGCTCTAATTAAACCCATTTTCAAATCCGGAGAAAGAACAAGCATTAGCAACTCGACTAATTCCAATTCTTCTATCACTGTCCAAAATTTTAGAGCGTATTATGAATAAAAGGCTCATCTATTATCTTGAAAGTAAAAATCTCTTATCACCTCACCAATATGGGTTTCGCGCTAATAAATCTACCTCGGACGCAGTTCAAGATTTGGGACTTTATTGTGGAGAGTCAAGACGAGGGTAAAAAATGTATTTCCGAGTTTCTTGACCTAGCAAAGGCGTTAAACAAGCTCGAACTCTTGGGTATCAGGGGTATTCAACTAAAACTATTTGAAAGTTATCTCACCAATCGCAAACAGAAGATCAAAATAAGTGAATTCACCAGCCAAGATCTGCCAATAACTTACGGGGTTCCCCAAGGAAGCATCTTAGGGCCGTCCCTATTTTTGGTCTTCATTAATGATCTTTGTCAAATAGATCTTACTAATGGCAAGATCATCTCATTTGCAGATGACACCGCTCTGGTATTTGAAGCTGACTCCTGGTTAGAAGTGGAATTTCATGCACAAAATGGCCTTAATAGGGTTCTTCACTGGTTGAATTCAAATCTGCTGTCAGTAAATGCCGATAAATGGTATTTGGAATACGAGCTACATCTCTACCAGAAACTTGCCCTACCTTGTCTGTCCATTACTATGCTGATTCTTCTACCTGTGTCAAACTTGCCCTACCTTGTCTGTCCATTACTATGCTGATTCTTCTACCTGTGTCACTTGCCCAACTCTACATAACGTAGAAAACATTAAATATCTAGGTGTTAATTTAGATCACTATCTAAACTTTCAAAGCCATATTAAATTAGTCGCTACGCGGGTTAGGAAATTAATTTATATATTTTAGGCTCTTCGTCATATTTCTGATTTTAATATAATTAAGATGGTTTACTTTGCTGACATTTGTCAATCTATCCTTCTATACTGTATCACGGCTTGGGGAGATGTATCTATGACAAATCTGAAGAAACTAGAAGTGGCACAAAGAGCAGTACTTAAAGTTGCTACGTTCCGAACGTACCTCCTCCCTAGTAATGAACTCTTCGAGAACTGGCAGGTCCTTTCAGTGCGAAAACTATATGTTTTATACACTATTGTTAAAAAGCATTCTATACTTAAATTTGTTTCCTCTGTATACCCCAAAAAGAGACGACATGATTAGGTTTGCTCAAGTTCTCGTTTTCGAACTACATTTGCGCACCACTATTTTGCCTTTCGTAGTTCTTATTTATGTAATCAAGCGAACAAAATTAACAACATACGAGGGCTGATTGATAAGTTTCCGAAACGACAAAGAAAAACTTTAAAAATCTATTTAAAATAAATTTATTTCTCAACGTAGTTTCCTTCTACCTCGATGCATTTAGTCCAGCGCTTCTCCAATGCCGTTACACCAGTTTGATAAAATGTTTTCTCCAACCCCTCAAAATACTCGTCCACGGCAACAGTGACTTCTTCATTTGATGAAAATCTCTGGCCACCTAACCATTTCTTTAGGTTTGGGAATAAGTGGAAGTCACACGGGGCCAGATCCGGGGAATAGGGTGGATGCGGTAGCAATTCGAACCGCAATTCATGGAGTTTGGCGACTGCAACCATTGACGTGTGTGCAGGTGCGTTGTCATGGTGGAACAAAATTTTTTTCTTGGCCAAATGTGGTCGTTTTTTCTGGATTTCTTCACTTAATTTTTGCAGCAAGCTTGCGTAGTACTCTCCATTTATTGTTTTTCCTTTTTGCAGATAATCCACTAAAATAATCCCTCGAGCATCCCAAAAAACAGTCGCCATCACTTTGCCGGCCGACAAAACCGTTTTTGCTTTCTTCGGCGCAGGTCTTCCGCTCTCAGTCCATTGCTTAGATTGTTCTTTTGTCTCGGGAGTATAATGATGTATCCAGGTTTCATCGACTGTTACATTACGCCGCGAAAACTCGTTAGGATCTCGGTTGAACAGCGCCAAATACTCCGATGAATCGTCCACTCGACGTTGCTTTTGGTCAACAGTGAGCAAACGCGGCACCCATCGCGCGCAAAGCTTTTTAACCGACTTCAAAAAAGGAGGAGGTTCTCAATTCGTCTGTATTTTTTTTTTATGTATGTTATTAGATATCTCCGCCAATTGCTAACCGATTTTAATAATTCTTTTTTCATTCGATTGGATTTACTCACGAGGTGGTCCCATATTAATTTCGTCAAGATCTGATGGTGAAACATGAGGTAAAACTTGGAAATTCCTCAACAATGTAGCATTCGCGTCGTTATTCGTCTATTCTTTTAGTCATATCTCAGTCAGTTTTCAACCGATTTTGATGATTCTTTTTTCATTCGATAGAACGTGCTTTAGGGATAGATCCATACCAATTTTGTTAAAATCTGATAATGGAATAAGAGATAAAAGCGGAAACTCCTCAACCAGTGATAGCAACATGCATCGCGCGCGATACCGTTTGTGGTGGAATGTTGCTAGGCAACGAAATAAATTTGTTTTGTCAGTTTGCTGAAAATCTACGTTTCCCTTGTTCCATTTATTCGATTTTATCACATTATTGGCGACCGTGGCAGGGCAAGAACCTGCAATCTTGTATTGGAAAAGGAAGTATTCCAAAAGGAAGTACAAAATTCTAAATATTTACTTAATACACTACCTATCTATTTAATTGAGGATATTGGCAATATTTTTTTTCATGTCCCATCTGGAATGTTATTTTATTTGTTACTTTTTAGTGGAGATAACCATATAAGGTAATTTGAAGGAGGTTTCTATTTTTTTGTTAAAATTATTTTTCATTCCCAAATGTTGGTGCAAAATATTAAAAACGCGTTCAGATGAAATGCTCACCATCTCTGCTATCTCTTGCAACTTCAAGCACCGATCATTCAATACAATTTTGTGAATTTTTTTGATCATGTCTGGATTCGTGACTTCATTTGGACGGCCAGACCTGTGGGCGTCTTCGCAGCTCTGTCTTCCACGTTTAAAATCAGTTACCCAGGTGTGAATTGTACTCAATGCAGGAGCAGAATTACCTAAAACACTGTCTAGCTTGGTTTTAATCTAGGTTGCTGTTTTCTGTTTTAAAACGTAAAACTTTATCACCGCACGAATTTCGTTTCTTTCCATTGTTAAGAAAATTTACGACAGAGAAAGTTCTACGTCCTATCAAACAAATTCCACCAGTTCGATTAAATTCAAATTTGGCGTTTTATTTTCAAAAAGATGCCAAAATATAATGTAATATTTTTTTTTTGCGTATCATTTTTTTAAGTTCGTCGTTTCGGCCAGTTATCAATCAGCCCAGGTATATCATCTTTCTGTATACAATTGTAAAATTGTGATAGCTAAATGGCTACTGAAAGTGAGTTATGACGAAGTGGAAAATCTACAGGTAGTCTTGTCGTAATTATATTGTTATAATTTTCCTATATGTATGTTGAGGTTATAATTATTAGTTCTGCACTCCTACCAAACGCGCACTCACTCACTACTCACCCTACTCTTACACACCACCACGTACATACACACATACACACACACACACACACTTTCTTTTGTTTATGAGTTTCGTTTATTTTTGGTTTATATAACTTTTTATTATAAGAATGTATTGATTTCTTTACAATGTTAACCAATATTAGTTAAACTAGTAACAGCCAGCATCTGGAGGTGGAGGCCTGGTGACCTATAGCACAGGGGTACCTAGTTTAGGCACCAGCCTCTACAAACAAGTATCTATTTGAAAATGTATTCATCACTTTTATTGACTAAGCTTGTTTGTAAAGGAAATAAACATTATTATTATTGTTTTTTAAATTTAAATATTATTCACCCGATGATTGAGGAAAATATGACATCTCCACGGACTTTTGGTCAAAGCGGAGATGAAGATTGTAAAGAAAGAAGATATATATTTATAGGTATATATATTAGGTTGAAGCAGATAGGAATTTGCGTACAATTCGGCATGTATTTAGTATGGTAGCTCTTTGAAGTAGGATATAAGTCATGGGATGTATTTGTAGGGATTTGTGTATTGGCAGGGATTTTAGACTATTGTGTAATGTTTGTGGTATAACTCCTGTAGAAGATATAACAGTTGGGATTGTTCTGACGGTATCGACTTTCCATTGTGTCTTGATTTATTGTAATATTGTCCTGTTTTTTACATTCAATTCAATGTTTTTATTTACTTTTTGGTTGACATTACTTGTCTTGTCATTTGTTGACATATTACTTCACTTTCTTTACTCTTCAAGTTCGGCATTTAAAAGTTTGTATACCTGTATTTTTCTAAAAGAGATTGTGATTTAGTTCTTTTAACTTATGTAATCCTAGTACTTTTTTATCGAACTTAGGGCTTCAAACCTAGCGTAGGGCTCCGCTGGCTGTCTTGGAACACTTGGACCTGCAGGACCTGTTATGTGGACTCTGTGGACTGAACCTGGTTGCTTGATGGCTGACTTTACTTAGAGTGCCTAGCTGTTTATCTACGACTGGCTGGAAATATTACTGTCTGGATTTGGATTTTGAAAATGGATATGGAATTCAGAAGTTCTCGGATATTGTTATGAGAATTGATGGCTATATAAGCCCATACATTCCGATTGGATGGCAGTCATTTCCCCGCTCTCTAATTGAGCGGTCGAATAAAAGGCCTTGTCCTGGGGTTCAGCTGATCCCGGGACACCTTGACTCCCTCGTTAGCTTGCTACAAGCGAATAACTTCCCTGTCTACTACTACGAATTCACTCTTCCCTCTCTTCAAGTCCCCCTGCTAA
Source organism: Carpatolechia fugitivella (assembly GCA_951230895.1). Lineage (NCBI taxonomy): Eukaryota > Metazoa > Arthropoda > Insecta > Lepidoptera > Gelechiidae > Carpatolechia > Carpatolechia fugitivella. Next base: position 4,234,396 of record OX579645.1, on the reverse strand, counting down.
AAGATCTTCATTTCGTCATCTTATTTAGGGTTTTAGATTATTAGCTTGTGCTAAATTTTGTTTGGTTTTTTATAATTTTCTGTCCTGTTTTGTAAATATATTTTCCCCTTCAACTTTATTCTTTTAATTTAAGTCAATAGGACCTCCTCGGAGGTGTTACGTGACATTATATAGATCGGAATATTTAGTAACTTTTTCGCTATGTGTAGATTGGAGGAACGGCTATGTCAATTAAGTAAACAGTTTTTTTTTTACCGTGTAATGGAATATCTGGTCTATTGCAATGTACTGTTTTATCTGTAATGATAGTACGGTCCCAGTATATTTTAAATTCATCTGCATCAAGAATTATTTGTGGAGTGTATATATAATACGGAATTTTGTCTTGTAGGAGTATGTGTTTGTGAACAAGATATTGGTGGATGATTGCGGCGACCTGGGCCTCGATCGCGTAAGTCGAGCTTGCTTCGTTCACTTGGCTTGGCTTCAAGCAAGTTGAACGGTATTCCGATTCCGATTGTAGGAATTGTCTAACTTTTGGGACGGTAATCGTCTTGGGGACAAAGAGTAAAAATATTTTTTTCTTGCATGAATGAACGAAATGTTTGCGTTTAGTTGTTGAGATAGGAAAACGTGTTAGAAAAATCAATTTTTATTAACTGTTGTGCAAACATGTCAATAAAACAATGATAATAACTCAAAAGTGATAAATGAACAGTAAAAATTATTTTATTTCATATATCAAACACAAAAATATGTTAGTTGTAAGTACTTAATGCAAATAACGAAACTAAACTTTCTCATTTATAAAAAAAAAAACAGTGCCGAAATTGTCGTGTGTTGTTTATTTGTGATATTCAAATTCAATGACTTTATTAAGTTTTGTTATTTAGTTTGATAGCTTATGATCAGAGTGTCATATTATTAATACCTACTACAAGCAAAGTAAGTAGATTTTTGTCTTTTGAGATACATGAATGTGTATTGTAAGTACACAAAGTTGGCTAATTCAGGCCATAATCGCTATTACTGACCATTATGCACATTTCAGAATGCCTGCTCACAGACTGATTAGCGAGCAACAGCTAAAGCTGTTGCTGATGTTCATGGAGAACCACCGTGACTTCCCTTGCGGGCGAGTAACTAATAGAGACGGGGCACAGGCTAAGCAGACAGCTCGAGAGCAGTGGAAGCCCCTTACAGAACGGCACAATGCAGTTGGGGTTGGTGCCACCAAAATTGCGGTGAAATGGAGAGATGTAAGTTTACTGCCACTCTATTTTGTTTTTACTGCTTCTTACTAACTACTTAAATATCCATTTTCATTTGTCTGCACTTGCATGGATTTTATGTGAGACATTGGTTGGTCAACTGTATTTAACCACTCCAGACTTGGCAAATTCTTGATATCCTTCAGTTGAGTTGAATGACGGGATGGTTAACATTAGCACTGGTGAACTACAGACCGCATTGGTAGTTGCGGTTAACAAAATAATATGGGGAATTATAAGTCAAGAAAGCCACAAGGCCACGGGACCCGACCTCTAATTTACAATTTACTTACTCAGCCACAGATTTTACAACTCTATAAATAAAATAATGTGTCTATGTGCTTTGCAGGAGTCTGTTGAAGATGTCTAAGCACTGCAGGCTTCTTCCTCAAGACCTCAGGAAAGTGCCCCTCAATCACTACCTCAATGGTACCCAGCCAAGCCCTCTGCCAAAGGTAAACCCTGTTTTTTAATTAAAATTCAAAGTTTGTACAGTGAACTGGGGTATCTTGCTTGCGCGTTGGTAATAACAACTAGTTTGCAAAAAAATATATAGCTTGATGAGCTGTCTACCGTACATGCACCTGTGTATGTTTGTTAGTCCATCATGCTGAAATGGCTAGATGGATTTGGATGAAATTTTGTTTTTGGTAGACAGATAAGTACTTGATTCACTTTTTGTAAAAAGAAGTCGATATATTAGCCCAGTGCATGATCTATCTACTTACCAAATTTCATCCAAATCCGTAAAGACATGAAAATGGAACAAACAAACATCCATACTTTTGCATTTATAATACCTATAGGTAAGATATGATTAGATGAACCTGAGAGATGCTGGCTGCATGTGTCTAAACCTGTGGGCAAATTTTCTAAATGGATGGATTTTGTGTAGGTAGTTAGTAGTAGAGGAAGAATAGTGTGTCTGGTCTAGTCAAAGTTTTCAATTCAATTCAATTTTTTAAATTAATGGCATTCCCAAAATGATTTCGCCAATATCAAGTGTTTTTCAAAATTTTATATAAAACAATGCAGACGTCCGGATTTAGTATATAACTACATCATCATCATAATTCGTTACTTTTAGTAATAATACTGTTATAATTATTAATTGTCTATGTCTAATTGTTATATTTTTATTTTATTTTTAGAATTTGCTGTCAGTGAGCCGCCTGCTACTGCTGTTGCTGCTGTTCCTGCTCCTGCAGCTTACCTCAGACATTTATTTTCTCATTTTTTTTATACTTCAAATAATCAAATAAAATATTATTCTTATTGCTTAACTAACAATGACCAAGAGCATTATTTTATTTTTATTGATATTTTTTTTTCTAAATTTTAGGTTTTAGCTCATCATTTGCCCTAGCCTTGTACAAGCATTGTACAACAATATTGTAAATAATAATATGTTTCTTTTATTTTACCTATGGTTAAATGTAACTTTAGTGTAATGTAACGGTATGTAACTATAGTTGTTTTATATTTATAACATGTTTTTAAATAAACATTGAACCTCTCTTATGTTGTGTTTTGAATCATACCAATTAATATCCCTAATCTACGACTACAATAGATCCATCTTAGGTCGCAGTGGTAATTGGGACATAATTTGCCCGATCCCTTCCACCAAAAATCATCCCTAATTTAATTATGCCATTAAAATAAAATAAAACCATTTTGTAATTGTACTAAATGAAAGCTATTTATTAAATTTTACAAACAAAACAATAAATATAATTCAAAACTTGTGTACTATACATATTGAGATACTTTATTAATCATAATGCTTGTGATGCTGAAAGTGAAAATATATTAAATAATACACTTATTTTGATCAAGTATTTCCCTTTTTTTACTTAACATGTGAGCTGCTTCATTTCTTTTTGGTTTTTTTTGCAATTTTGTTTTCTAGGTTTTTTACTTTTGAAGTCTTGCTTTGAAACACTGAAGTGCGGCCCGAATCTGAAAATAAATTTGATCAGTTGTACAAAATAATAATTATAAGCTTTGTATTATGTTACTGTTCACTTTTACTGACATATGTCTTGTGATAGTGGGTGTACGAAAAGTTAATCGCTTGAACAAACCTTGATGTCTGGATGCACTCGGTTTCAGTATATGTTCCCTTCTTCGTGAAGCTGCTGCATAAATTGCTTCACTCCTGCCATTCCACACATGGGAATCATGGCTCTGTCCTCCAAAGGATGGATCTACATATAATATGCATAGATCAGCATCACAAATCTAAAAAAAAAAACAGAATGGTTAGCCCATTTTATTCTAAAAATTATTCAATTTTCAACTCCAAAATGACTTCAGAAAGAAAGTAGATTGGTCCTACCAAATTCTACAATGGAAATAGTCCATTCAGGACCATATTCTATGGCAGCAAAAGTTTATATTATATTATGTTGCTATGCTCGACAGGGCCCATGTTTTTAAGCACTTTGGGGATTAACTTGTGATAGTGGGTGTATGAAAAGTTAATCGCTTGAACAAACCTTAATGTCTGGATGCACAGCAGTACTCCTCTGACTCGGTTTCAGTAGAGGAATCAAGTCATCGCATAGCGCCAAAAAGTCGTTTTTCGACAATAGAAAATTGTCCTTGAACGACTGTTTCGGCATCAAGAGAGGTCGGGACGCCTCTCGCAGTGTCCTCCGCTCGATGATCTCCCTCTTTTTCAGCCGTTCTTCCTCTGCTGCAGCCAGCAGCAGTATATGAGCCGCATCCATCTCGTATGCCCGTGTGCGGCTTTGCGCTCAGCGGTTTTCGAGTAAATGTCACTCAAATATCTCAATAATATTATAATTTAATATACCACACTCAAATAACCCACAACACAAAAGAAATCAGCAAAATCTAAACGATTTTACCAAGACAGCAGCTGAACCAAGGTACTAAATTTGCACCTTGCTTCAATTGACAGTTGAATACGGTTGAGCGGGAACCACTTTTTTTTTTAATTTTTACGCAATAGCTGTAATCGGTTTCAAATGTCAAATTGTATGGACATTATTCGTTCATTGTTCAGTCAACGTCATTCATTTGACGTCTCACTTGTAATCGTCTTCGTTGACTTGGCTTGCTCCTTACGCGGTCGCTTGAAAGCCGCTGGCGGTCTTCAAACCCGCCCCAAGCAAAGCAAGTACGCTTACGCAATCGACCGGCTGATCATGCCTATGCTTGTAGTCCGTCTGTGTTATTAGACTTACAGGCACCTGTTATGTGCTGAATTTATTATTATGAAAGTTGATGGCAGAAAGTTATCGAACAAAATGGCACCTACATACTTTAGTTAAACGTAAATAAACTTTATTAAAAAATGTTTTGAATTTTCATATAAAATGCTAAGAAACTTTTTCCCCAACCTATTATATACAAGAATTGCTCATTTAAAGTATTAGAATTAGTGTTTTTTTTTACTTATTATTTTAAAGCGTCAGTAAAAAATGTGAGGCATCTGTACAATAAAGAGTACCTGATATATCGGGTTGTTGCTCAGCTAGAAACTTTAACGACTTCCTTATGCGAAGCCGTATCAAACCTTGGATCCTTACATTAATTTGGTACATAATTATTGAAGAGTCAGTCGTTTTTCAGGAAAAGGCGTCTTTTATGTACAATGTCTTTATTTTAAAACACAACCTTTCGTTCGAAGGTCAAGTCTACACTCAATTGTCTCGTCAGGTCGTCGATCTGTTTTTCTATGTCTTGTCTGTTTGTCATGTCGAAGGCCAGCACGAAGCTGTGCGAGAAGGCCGCAACAATTATGTTTTAATAACCTGAGCAATACAAGTGATATGTAAAAACTAAACTTAAATTCGCTTATTTACTTTGATTTTCTTCATCTTCCGTACCGTGATCATTGCCAAATTCTTCATAAATAGGTATCGTCTGATGCTCATTTTCTGTAGTCTGCATATCTTCTTTTTGACCAAATTCACTAAAATCCCTTGATTCTTTTGAGTCTTCCATTTGGTTAGTTACATCTAGAGATGTATTGTAAACTGCATCTCTAGTACTTTGCATATCTTCAGAGTATAAAATTTCTCTATTATTTTGCATTTCTTCAGCGTATAAAACTTTTTTCATTGGTGCAACAGTCTTAATCATGCGACGATTTTCCTCGTTAAAGAATAAATTGTTTATAGTGTTATTTTTTAAACTGATTACGTAAATTTTATATTTGTTATCGTTCGCTTCAAACTGATCTTTCCATCTTCGTTTGGTGATTAACCTTTTTAATGGGAAATTCAGTGCCCATTGTTTTATTATATCTCGATTTGATTTTAATTTAATGTGTCTTTTTTCGGGATCTTCGAAACTCCATATCTTGCTGAAATCACGCTGTGAAAATACCTCTAACGCTGACAAAATAAATATTAACGTGATTTTATTCATGATTTATTTTAGCACAATAAACAATATCAAGAAATAGCGAGTTTTGCGTATGCAATAAAATATTTTTATTACCTGTTCTGTGAAGTATGGCGTTTTAACATATTGAAACAGTAGAAAACTAATAAAAAAAGAATTGTTTTCGTTAAACCAACAACATGTGGCAATTTATTAAAATAACGAAGAGTATGTATATATTTTAAATAATAATTAGTATTAGTATTTTGAAGATTTCTATAAAAAGTTTCATTCAGCCTGCGAGGAAAAATTCAATTTTAATTTCGTAATAATTACCAGAATGTTCCATCTTGGGAAACTTCAGTGGATAGCACTGTATATACCTATAGGTGTTGGTATAATATAAAATCAAATACAGTATTTTTTACAAATATTATAACACCATTGTAATATAAACGTAAAAGAGAGAACAATGCCCGAAGTTCAAGTCACTTTTAATACGTCCTTCATAATGAATTAAGTTTGTTGTCAAATATTCCAATAAAAGATGATCTCCCTTACAGGGCTTTTTCAATGGAAATAAGAGCAATTTATTATCCAGAATAAAGCGTTGAATCAATAATTTTACTTGCTTTACTCTCATAAATATCAATTAATTTGCGGTTTAATTAATTTACTGATTAAATTGATTTTATCAATCGCGATAAAATGACAGTGTACGACAACCACTTTAATGTCTCATATCATTCATAATTTCATGTCAGATTTCATTACGTTTATGCATATTTTTCTGAAACGATCTGACCCTTATTTAAACCCCCGTGAGAGGGTCGTCATAATATGTAATAATAAAACACGCCACGCGTATCGCTGCGCCACCGCCGGTTTTGATGTATTCAGATGATGTGGAAATAGATGATTTAATTATTTGAAAAATACTTAACAGTTGCAGCAGGGAGTAACTCATGTGCGAAACCAAACAAGAACAGGCGGTATAAATTGAAGTCCGTATTCGAGAAATAGTAGATGGCTTCGTATGAGGAGAAGATGGTAGGTTTTGTTTTTTAAAAATTTATTCTAATAATCGAAAAAAAATTGTTTCTAATCATTTAAAATTTTCTCCATGGGCAACAACACCTTCAAGTATGTATAAACGAGAAAGATAAGATATTTTTATTTACGACTTATCCTACTAATCCTACTAATATTATAAATGCGGATGTTTGGATGTTTGTTGCCGAATCACGCTTGAAACACTACTGGACGGATCGGGATGAAACTTGGCACACATTTAGGTTATGCCCTGGAATATGACATAGGATACTGTAACAACTCTCTTACTGAGAGCTGCTACTTATGAATATAAACTCACTGTTTAAGAGACACGTATATTTATTTACAATACGAACAATACAATACGAACTTTTGTATCGTAGCGTTCGTAGCATTAGTAATAAAAACAACGTCCGCACCCTAGGGCGGACGGTAGGTAAGAACGTCAAAACTCCCCGGCCGAACCCGTATAAAGTTTCTATCGCCCTCTTTTTAAACTAGGTAGTTAAAAAGAGAACGAATATATTCTAAAAAGAATCACACCGCCGCCAGCACCAAACTACATGGCACGAAGACCAACGAGGCCCGATGCTACGACTACCTCCTTACTCTCTTTTTACCGCGGTAAAACACTTCATTCCCGTGGGAAAACCAATTAAACGCGGATAAAACTGCGGGCGGAAAGCTAGTTTATAATAGATTGCATATTTTTTGTGAAGAAAATAAATTACGAAAATATTATTTGTATCTTTTTATTTGAACAACTTTGGGTCTGGGTAAACATAGCAATAATGTTTCGTTTACATTATTGCTATTAGAAATTAGAATGCATAACTCGAATATTTTCATACTAAGATTTATTATTTTACTTCTGAAATAAATAAATAAGTCTCATGCCACACTGAGCCTGAGCTTCATTATTATAAGCGGAGAATCTAAAAGGTTTGACAATATATTCATACTTTACCCATTATCTGTAGCATTGTGGAACAAATCCTTCTTACCTAGATTGAGCGAGATTGTTTTGTCTCCCCTCGGGCGCGGAATATCGCCTGCCGCCGAGTTAAGCAAACATTTAAGGTATATTCCTCTAGAGACCATATAATAAATTATTTTTAAAAACATTATTTATAGTAGTATTTTTACAGACTAAATTTGTTTACACATATCTAATTAAACGAAGCTAAATATAAAAACATGATTTTTATTCTCTTGCCGTCGCCCTTCACATAAGAATTCATGTAAAAAATACGTATTGTCTGTAACTATGAATTTTCTTTTTATTTATAGCTCAGTTCGTCTCACTGCCCTCCCTCCCCTTTCTTTCTCCATTGATCTCGGTCCGGTCACATCCCTCAATTACTCTTCGAATGCAGCCTAGGAGAGGTACTGTGGTGAGCGTCCTCCTTTATGGATGCTGGCTGGTTGTTCGTCCGTTTCGTTCGACATAGTTTATAATATTTGAATATCGAATGGTTTCTTTTTTTGTTATGGAGTCTGGTCGCCGTCGTATCATGGACCAGATGTCTTTGTGAACCTTGTTTCTTCATGATATTAAAAAGAAATAATTAAATAACTAATACTATATTGCACTAGTGTTCTTATTCATAGCAAAGGCTCTTAGAGCAACGCCCCCACGATCTTTATTTGGTGGAGGCGCCGCGAGATTCATTTCTCGATATAGTAAGCTTAGTTTTCAGCTCTTGATGCCCCATTAGAAAAGGGCACGGATGCCTCAAGGAAAAATACATGGAAGCAGGCTGTTGATACTACTAAAAGTGATGGAATCACAAATTACAATTAATTAATTGTCTCAAGTCATTCCATCACTCTTAGTAGTATCAACAGCCTAATCGAAGAAATCGACTTAACTATGACCGAGTTAACCGACAAAGTAATCTTCAGCCGGTTAATAGATGAACTGCAGGTATCACTCCGCTTAGACGACCCGAGGAGCACCTGGCTTATGGGACTAACAATCTCTGAGCGAGAAATGATTATATCTGGATTAATTTATAAACAGCTAGATCTTTACACACGCTCGGAAGAAACAGATCCAGATGATATATCTGATGAATTGATCGCAGCGTCCAGAGGTGAAAGCTCTTCAAGCATCTCCTCATTTAGAACCACATGCGGACGAAACCCAGAAGATGTTGCGTGATGCCTCTAAATATTCCATGTCACGAAGATGACGACGGTCAAAGAATCTATGAAAGTGAAGTATCGATTAGTGATGAAGAAAACACGGCACAATAAGAAGACAAGACATCAAAAATGCAAGAGAAATCACCTAAGCAAAAGGCAGAGGAATACTATTCCAAATATCCAAACCTTCAAAAGAGTTTCTGTCCCAGGCAATTATATGTTAATACATTAGACCGTCGATACTTGAACTGCCTTTTCATTAGCAACCCGGATGCATATCTTCATTCTTGGCATAAGCTTAAAAATGGGGGCCCAAACTAGGCATGGGCTGCTCTTAATCAGACAATCATAAAATATACTAATGCTAAGTGGAAAGAAATAAATATACAAGGCTCAGAAACGAGCGTCGATTACTACAACATCTGTGATCTCAAGAAAGTGATCCACCAAACCATTGCCGATAATTTACAAATTCACTCCAATCAAGACTCAGGCTCTAGTTCTCAGTCCCCAAATTCTCAAGGTCTTACTTCGGACACTCGTGAACTGCATAATGTAATCGATCAGATGAAAGAACTCGTCAGAAACCTTTCATCTATAATAGTTAAGAAAACTGGAGAAGAAGTGTTCAAGCAGCCGATTCAACGGATATATCAACCAAGTCTCAGAGGACCGGCAGTTCCCAGCTCATCCAAAGAAACCATTCGATATTCAAATATTATAAACTATGTCGAACGAAACTGACGAACAGCCAGCCAGCATCCATAAAGGAGCACGCTCACCACAGTACTGTGGAGTTTGTATGCTCTGTTTGCAAACTCCGCGATATTTACTTCTTTTAAATATGATTATTTTTAGTTGTTACTGGCACTCGAGAGTCGAGAGTGGCTGGATTTTTGGGGAAAAAGATTTGTCAGTTATACAAGAGTTTCTAATATCAAGCGAGTGCTCCAACACGACTGGGCTACGCCAATAGCCCCAACAGTACCCCCCACTGTGTTCTGGCGTCGTTTCATCAGACTGAATCTAGTAAAGAAGATTTTTTTTTAGAATAATTAAATCAAAATTACAAATAAAGTTGGCAACCAAGATTCGCAACCAGCTATGATTTTTTTTTCTATTAATTGCGACAGGAGATTGGTTTTCTTTAGCACTGTAGCGCGCGACATCTGCGGTGTCGTGAAATGTGTTAACAATAAATTTAGTTGACTGATTCAAATTCCAGCCGAATCCAGGAGATTACAATATTTACAACAAAAGTACAAAAGTTATAATGCTGGTAAACGTTCCCCTATTTATAGAATGTGTAAAAGATATAACGACCACTTCACTAGTATAGATCTTTTTATTTAACACTAGCTGACCCGGCAGACGTTGTCCTGCCATTTTTCCCTACACCTAACCTACATTTACCCTACACCTACCCTACACCTACCCTACACCTACCCTACACCTACCCTACACCTACTCTACACCTACTCTACACCTACCCTAAACCTACCCTACTTCCCTGGACTTCCACGAATATTTCAAGACTAAAATTAGCCAAATCGGTTCAGCCGTTCTCGAGTTTTAGCGAGACTAACTAACCGCAATTCATTTTTATTATATAGAAGATAGAAGATATCATTATATACTCGTAAGTTCAAAAAAGAAATCTGTATTGAGAGATGTTTCATCAAACTGTTATGTTTTTGTTTTCCTTTCACTTTTCATTGCATGCAGTGCACAAGCCTTAATTTTGTAGATAGCCAAAAACATTTAATGCTGTTATTATCTGTGGAACATGTCGCTGGTGTGTACTTATCATAAACTAGTCGTTATTTAAGTTGAAATAGTTGTACAACACTGTTTATGTTCATCTTATTCTACTATTCTACTAATATTATAAATGCGAAAGTTTGGATGTTTGTTGCCGAATTACGCTTGAACCACTACTGGACGGATCGGGATGAAACTTGGCACACATTTAAGTTAGGCCCTGGAATAGGACATAGGCTACTTTTTACCGCGGTGAAACACTTCATTCTCGCGGGAAAACTCATTTAACGCGGGAAAACTCATTTAACGCGGGTGAAACCGCGAGCGGAAAGCTAGTAATAAACAAAAATAAAATAAAAGTACAATGGATTGCATTCTAAGTCAACTACGCGACTCATTTATTTTTCTAATAATATTATGCATGCTCGTTCCTGGCACATTTGGTCGTTGATTTTATGCTATTTTGTTTAGAAAAAGTATATGTTGACAAAATTGAAGAAGAACGAAAATTTCATTTAGAACAGCGATTTTGTGTGATCTGGATGGTTAATTAAAATACAGAAAGTGACTTTCTGTATATTAGATGTTTTAATGTAACGCCCTGGAGCCGCGATTATCACTGTACCGACTATTTCTCTGTGGTACCGACTGTGTTCCGTGCTACGTACATGAAGAAGGATGACGAAAACTTGAAAGCAGAATTCCATATACATGTCACTTGTCTTGCACATGGCGTCAATAGAGTAGCAGCTGACCAAATTCAAGTACTCTACCCATCTCTGTGGTTATTACAATCATAGCAAGCGTCTATAATAGAAAGTTTTTTAGGTATTAAAAGCAGCATTCAGAAATTCCACGAACTACTACCAAATGTACCTCTACCGCCACAACCTGCCATTGGTGGCTGAAAGCAGCAGTTTATTTTGCTCAGCATTTACACGATATCCGCAGAGTAATTGATACTGTTACGTACAAGGGTTCGATAATTTGGATTAAAACACCAATGACGTAATTCGAGGGTTTATTCGACGATGAACAACTGGTTCCAGGGCAAATCACACTATAATCCAATTCACAGAGTCACTCGTAATCCGTAGGTATCGCTTAGGTCGCAGGTTTCTTCGCTCTTGATCGCTTTGAAGTTTTCACTCTGATAGCTCACTCGAAACTGAACTGAACTCGCGCAGAGCCGTCCGCCTTATATATGCGCCGAAATCGGGTCTAGAATCTTCCAGAAACTACCAGTGCAATCCCACACTACGACGAACATTCCGGAACAAAGCCGCCATCTAGCATCGAGTAGACGCATTACGTAAACAGTTATCGAGCGTCTTGAGATATCTAGATAGTTCCCGGCTCTGTGGATAGATGGCGCTAGTTGCTACTGCTAGACCGTAACAATACTTTAGATTTAAGAAGCAGTCAAGATATAGTAAACCCAAATTCTCCACTACAAATGACTAGTCTTGTAACAACATTCGCTTTCAAGAGTTATATTCGATGAAAAGGGTTTCTCTAATTTACATATTATGTTTGCCTATAAAATGGTCACTGACCGCCTGCACAGTGATTCGTTCCATACAAGGTAGATGTAAAAAAGTCGGGTCAAAATCGAAGTATATAGCTAATGCCAACAGGTTAAGGAATATATATCTATTAAAATTATGTATAACACAATGACTCAAGTGGTCAGTTTATTATTTTCTAATCACTCAAAGTCGATATATGAAGAAATGCACAATTTCAATCCACTGCATTTCACCGATTTCTTCCCACCAGTTTGGTCATTTTCTCCAGTTTCGAGTGCTTTATTGATATTTAAAAAATGGGTGATAATCTTGAAGGTATGTAGCATGTTTACACATAATATTCGCCTTATAATTTTTAATAGGTCTTCGGAAATAAATTATCGTAAGAGACTTTAAAAAAGGCCTAAAAACATGAGAATTTGTTTTTCTATGGAGAATATTTTTATTGTACCCTCTTGTACCCTTTTTAGAATACGTACCAAAACGTTTGTTAATTATCCTAGTTTTGAAATATATAGGTCCTTAACATGACACGGGTTGCCATATTATTTTTTTTAGGTCGAAGGTATCTACCAATATTTAAATTAAAATAGCTAATATTTCGTCTAAAATGGAGTCAAAATGGAAGTCGGCGGGGCATAGCAAAGATCAGTTTGTAATGAAAAATAAGGAGTGGCTTGACCAACATGATTTTTATAGAATATTCACAATGAAGAATACGAACCAAGTACCTAGATTTAAGACCTGGAAGACCACAAAAATTGTTTGCTGAATGTGGCATAGCGTCTAAGAGAGCAAAGGTTCGTGATCTAATGGAAAATTACCAAGCGAATGAACTGGTTGCAGCACAAGTGGCAGCACGTGCATCTGGTAGTCATACTATAGCAGAAACTATAAAAACTGTTTCAAAATTTCCAGAAGAAGCAAAGAGTTTCGTTCGTGCCAAGGAGACTATCAACAAATAGCAGACGTTAGCCGGAGAGGAAGCTTTAACTTTAATTATTTGGAAAGTGTATAATGAATTTGTATTAGATTAAGTATTTATTAGTTTTTTATTTATTGTAGATACGTACTTACTTGAAAAAATATATAATATTTTATTATTTTTCCAAAACCTTCCTTTTGCATAATTTTTTTTGTAAGTAAGTGTAAGTGTAAATTTTATTTGAGCGTGAAATCGCAAGAAGAGTACAGTTGGGCTGGACAACATTCGGGAAACTGATATGACGCAGTTTCCCGAATGTTGCCCAGCCCAATTGTAGTACTCTTCTTGCGATTTCACGCTCAAATAAAATTTACACTTACACTTCTCGTCACCGCTACCGCAATGCCTGAAAAGCAGGGTTTATAACCAGCGTGTCCTACCCGTTTTGACACACGGAGCCGAAACGTGGAACATGACGGTGAAGCTGGCCCACCGGCTACGTATCACTCAGCGAGCTATGGATAGATCTATGCTTGGTATTTCGCTACGGGATAAAATCCGAAACGAAATCATCCGGCAGAGGACCGAGGTGGTGGATATCGTCCAGAAATGTAGCAAGCTGAAGTCTGCCCTCTCATGGTAAAATAACGCAACCCGGGTTACGTTGTTTTGTCGTGCACTAGCTCTTTTGATTCATCTAACCACGGTCTATCATATATACCAAGATTTTTTTTTTTTCATTTCCAGTACGAAAACCAAAATAACGTAATCCCAAATTTTGCCGAAATATTACAATGATGTCACAGCAAAATAACGCAACCCATGGTTGCGTCGTTTTGTCGTGATCTCGTTCGCAAATCGATACAACGCAATCCATTTTCCGCGCTCGAAGTGACAAAATAACGTATCCTAAGCTTACGTTGTTTTGTCACAACACGTCCGGACCTGCAGATGATCGGTGCGGCACGAGTTCGGTTGATTTTCTTTATTATTAGTTCAGACAGCTACCTAAGACGAGGTGTCAAGTTATTTTTTCTGAAAAGTTTAATTGCACTTACCTTGGACAAAGGTATATTCTATTGAAAATGTTGGAGAATGAGGTAAGTAATTACGTACCTACTTGAACAATTGTACCTTACCTTACCTTTGAAACTCGTAAACGTCCACTGCTGGACATGGGTCATCCCGAGGGCGAACCATTGGGGGGTTATGGACCATCACCCACCTCTCTGCTCATACCTGGCTGTTGGATTGCCAGAACCTTGTCTGATGGTCAGCAGGGTAAACCGCAAGCAGGAGAGGTCAACTTTGGCCCCGAAAAATATGGTGTGGGGTACACCCGCGTAAGTAGTTATACCTATTACCTATATTATGCTTATGTAAATAGGTTATTATTTGTTTTACTCAATGTAGGTACAAAACATTTATTTTAAATTCTAGGATAAACAAACAGCGTCACTCCTAAGATAGCCTACCTAAATCTTGGTACGTAAAAATCATTTACTGAATTTAGTTGTGCCAACTTGTGTGTTTTTCTATGCTTCATTGTTTAATTTATCTAATTAAAATCGAAATAGTAACACCTTTCTCATTTGGACTTATTAAAGGATACATACTCTTACACCTTAACTAATGCTGTGGGAAAAATGGAACCTTTTTAACTAACAAGACTTGCTTAAAAAATATTAAGCTAATCTTTGGAACGGGCTTGATTTTATTTAACACTAATTTAAATTTACCTGCTAAAAAATCATTTATCTTTATCATTTTTACATACACCTACCTTTATACCTACCATATTATATATTTCATATACCTACACCTATCTTTAGACCTACTTACCTAAATTTAATATACACTTTTATATACCTACCTATACGATTTGAAGTGTAAGTGTGCCTTACACAGTGTGTCATCGGAAATAATTGTGTGTATGCAACCCAACTGAACACGAACTATTTTTTACAAGTACTTAATAAAATTATTTTACACAAACAATAGGCCCGTGGATTTTAACATTAAAATCACAAAGCACGATGCAACGTTGCATTTTTGGTATGTTGTAAAGACCCGTTGGTTAGTGTAAATCAAATTTTGCAACTTCGAACAAGTTGTGCTAGCTCCGCAATACGTGAAAAACTGTGTTACTTTTTGCTTTAAAGGTCACAAATGGTGCTTTTTTGTTAGAATCTTAAATAGAGCACTTTAACACCTTTCATATAACACCTCAAATATACAAATTGGTTGAATAGATCATAACTGGTCCTTATAACGTACGAAAAATGCAACGTTGCATCTAATCTTGCTTTTTTATTTTAGTATTTTTGAATGTCGTTTTCCACGGGCCTACAACTACAATTCTAAAATGAAAAGTTGAACCTAAATATTTACGTATAACGTTGCCTAGCTGACTCGATTTTCGTGAAAATACCAACACGCAGCTTTACAAAAAAATTAAAGGATTATCGTATACAAAAAATTACCAGATTTAGCTAAATAAAGGACTTCAATTTTCCATTGGTATAAGTAGCTCGTGTTCATAAGGTAAAGATGGTTAATGCATGTGTATGTATACAGTTTGGCTTTATTTACTTTGTTTTAGGACGAATTGCCTGGATCCCGCTTACCATCCCCGAATAATTAGTTGTCATATCTGCGACCAGTTAGTCCTTCCCTTTGCAACTACATGGAAAACCACTCTTCTCAACAGCGTGAGCGAGGTAATGTCAATAACAGCTGTAACGAATTATTATTTACACCAAGATCAGGGAAACGTCTTTTGATCGAATCTGATGAGTTCTTGGACGCTAATCTTCCCCAACCTGAAATAGATGATAATGACTTCGTGACGGAACAGCGGGCATCTGAAAGTGTTCAACTACAGGAAAATATATCGAATCTCTATACTGCAGAAAAAAGTGACGATGATGAGACGTTTGCTGACTCAATTGAAAACCTGATAAAAGATTTAAGCACTGATGTATCCCGAAACGAGTCTCACGAAGTTGAAAGCACAAGCACATTGGCCGTCTCTGTTGATAGTATCCCATCTAAATCCAGTGAACTGAAAAAAAGAACACGCAATCCTGCAGATAGACTGGCTACAGCGCGTCAAAACCACCCCTTGCTGCCAATGTGTAAACTCAACTGCGCGATTAAGTGCTCCTCCAAGTTATCTGAAGAACAAAGGTTTGAAATTTGGGATCAATATTGGCACTTGAACATTCAAAGGCGAAGAGATTTCATAACTCGAAATGTAAAGCTGCAGAAAGTTGCAGTAAAGTACGCACGAACAAAAAAGAGGAACAATACCATCGTATGGACACTTGCTGGTCAAAAAGTTTGCAAAATGATGTTTTTGCATACCATTGGCTACAAGCACGATGCAGTTGTTTTTTCTGTATTGCGAGCTAATATAAAAAGTGGGCTGGGGTCTACGAGCACTGTTGCGGCTGCACCTGATCTCCGTGGCAAGCATAAGCCACCTCACGTATTCTCTGAGGAATATATCAAAGAAATTAAAGAAGTTATAGAAGCTTGCCGACCAAAGCATTCACATTACAACCTGAAACACGCACCAAATCGCCGTTATTTTCCCACAGGCTGTAAAGAAAAGGACGTATTTGATTTATTAAATAACATTTTACAAGATAAAGGACTCAAGAAATGTGGTTGGAGTTCATTTCGTAAAATTCTAAAAGAAATGAATATTTCTGGATCTGAACCGGCACAAGACATTTGCACTAAATGTAAATCACATGACGTTGAGCATCCTAACGTAGATACTGAACATGATTGTATTATTTGTGATTGTGCAGCCTGTAAAAACTTCCAAGCACACAAAAGAAACAAAAATCTTGCAAGAGCTCATTTGTTGGCCGATACAGATTTGGCAGAAAAATCAAACGGAAAGATTTTAATTTACACAGCAGACATGCAGAAAGTTATTACAATGCCCAAAATGAATATAAAAGATGCTTTTTTTTCCAAAAAATTGGCTTTATATAATGAAACTTATGCTCCACCAGGTAAAAACCAAACATCTGTAGCTGTGCGGAAGAGACTGGAAGGAAGGCCTATAACATTGCCTCTAGTTTGATTAAATTAATACAAGCACACTGTCGTGATGCAGAACGTTTAATACTATATATGGATAATTGCAGCTCACAAAATAAGAATAAGATTCTCTATTCATCCCTTTTCAGGTTTATAAATAATTGTGAATCAAGTCTCGATTCTATCAAAATAGAGTATCTAGAACCTGGACATACTTTCATGGCTGCAGACAGTGTGCACGCGAGTATCACTAAAAAAATCAACAAATCTGATGACTTGTATGATTTTAAAGATTTTGTCCAAGCAATACAAACGGCACGCAAGAACTTAGTAGTCCAAACCATAACGCATAGCGACGTTATCCTCTTTAAAGACGAGCTCAAAAAAACGTTTCCAAAGAATGTGAATATTTCAAAGCACAAAATAATTGAGATCCGACGAGGAATTTTCAAACTCTACGTAAAGACTCAATATGATCAAGAGAACTACACTGAATTAGCTATTCTTGGGGTAAAATTGAAGAAAGAACTTGCTAAATCTTCTCACACATTAGACTTACCAAGACAAGAAAAGGAACTAGGTGTTAGTCAATTGAAGAAGAACGATTTGCTGAAGCTCACGCCATCAATGCCTCAACAAAGGAGACTGTTTTTTGAAAATTTGCATGTCCGGGACTCTTCCTCAGAAGATGAAACCGATGAGGATTAATTATAAAATTTATTTGTTTCCATACAAATCTGTTGAATTGATTATGCATGTTTTAAGTAATATTTTCAGAATGTGAATTCCCTTTGATAGCTTTAATTTCATACATTTTATGTCATAAATAATTAAATAATACCAAAAACATAAAAATAACTTATAATTTAGTTGAAGCATTCCATCATCATTATATATAAAAAAAATTGTAACGATACGTTGACTACTTACGTAGTAAAATAAAAAAAACTAAAGTAGCACTTAAAACCTTTTAAAAGCGTTTTACTAAAAATAGCTACTTTTAGGTTGCGTTATTTTGTCATAAGAGGGCAGAAGTGGCAGTGGGCTGGCCACGTCTGTCGCAGACCCGATGAGCGTTGGAGCAGACGGGTTCTCGAATGGAGACCGCGTCTCGGGAAACGTAGTGTGGGACGCCCTCCTGCCAGGTGGACTGATGACTGAGGAAGGTCGCTGGTGGTGGCTGGATGAGGAAATTGGGTGACCGTGCGCTTTGGCGTGCCCGCAGTGGACTGCAATAGGCTGATTGATTAATTGATTGATTATTGTAAGTATGGTTAAATTCTAATCTACCCTTCTTTATCAGAAAAAAATCATGTGTAGGGGTTTTTTAATTTTGATGTAGTTTCGCCTAAAGTTTTTAGGACTAGGGAGACTAAAACGTAGACCAATAGCCTAAAAACTAGGTATTTTGAAGATAACACAGTCTTAACATAAGAGCAACAACTGGTGTTTATCAAAAACAATAAATTATTATTAGAGAAATCCTTTAAAGTATAAAAAAATAATAAAATATTTTTTTTCGTCTAACTTGTATGGAACGAATCACTGTGGCCTGGAGGTCTACTACTTGTACCTTCATTGAAATGTGTATTTTTTTTTGTTTTGTTTTTACCTAGGGTGCTAGGTGTATTAAATTTATATTTGTTACATAGAAAATAGTATTATCTTTAGGAACAAATAAATACAAATATGAAATCGCTGAACAATATAGCAACGGAGACGGAAATAAATATATGTGATAAAGATTCCTCGTCGAAAACATAGGAATATGACGCACCAAGTTTTTTTTTTTTTATAGTATATGTTAACGTAGTTAACAAAGTGGCTTGTCACGTATTTTTTTAGAAGGTGTGTCTTCGCAATAAGTTCCAAAAAAAATAAGCGAAAAAGAAAATTTACTTTTTTCATCTAAGTTTAAGGACAAAGTGTTCTGTAAAAATATACATTATTAACTCCATTCTGTTCTCATCTGTCCTATTTTTTTTTTCTCACTTGCATGTTCTTGCTAAAATAACTAAGATACTTAGTAAAAAAGTCACGCTATATAAAATTAGAGAAGCTAAAAATACCAAAGGACAGTAGGTTGTACTTGTGACGCACGCAAATAATAATTATTTGTAAAATTCCATCTTCTAAAGAGGAAAAAGGATGATAAACGTTTGTATGAAAATCTTTTTGAAGTTTTTTTTTATTAGTACCTAATGAGAAATCAATTGACACTCATATCTTAATATAATACTAAATACTCTGTATTAATTTATGAAGGGGGACTTGCTTTGCTACTTACACCCCGTATCCTGAAACTGTATCAGCTGCTTTGTAAAGTATTAAAACCTTTCTTGCCGTGACTGTGATTTATGCAGAATTTTTGTCTTAATTCCGCCTCCATCACGAACCTCTGTCGCAGACAGATTTCTTAATCGCGCGACCATTTAAACGTCAACCTGATAACTTCTATATTTCTTTTGTGCGCTGTCACTTCAACTTAAAAGCTATTTCATCTGAAACCACAAATTGAGCTGTAGTATCTAGAAAATTAATTAAGAAATTAATTTAATTTTGTATTACCTCTTAATAAGGATAAAGCGCTGCTCGGCGGGAATGGAGCTAGAACGATTGAACAACTCCAAACGCGTGTTCCTAATTTGAAATGCAAAGGGACGTAATGTAGAACGTTTAGAGAGCAAGATTGAATTCAATCGACCTAGCGTTTGAACGAAATGGGGTTTAGTAGGTATGCCGAAACCACTAACGGTCTTGAATTCTGAATTTTCAGAGAGCAATTTAGGTGCAGTACAGTAACTATTTTCTTTAATGGTACCGGTATCCTTCTTAATTGTAAGTACATAATATTTTAATTCATTATGTTCAGTCAGATGCAAGGAAATAATATGACCCCCACCCCTCAGGTCCTCCGCACGACTGGCCTTGCTCCGAGTTTCTAACCTGGCAAATACGCCTACCGGGTGTGGAACCGATCAGCCAATAAATAAATAATAAAAAATGTGCAGAATAGTGTATGTTCTGATGTGGACATACTTGGTTGTGGTCTGTATGCCTTTAAAAATAGAGCACGTAAGCTGAGGAAATAGATGACTGACTGGTACCTTTTCTCATAATTTTCGTAAATTAAGATTTTATTGAGATAAGTTCAAGATATTAAATTACGAGTGTTGTGTACAATTTTAATTGGACTTCAGGTTTAAAGTGTGACATAGTGTACTTTTTGTCTACTTTTAAATTATTCTTCTCTCTTACTACATGTTACACAGTTACATGTACAGGTTGGCTGGAAGAGATCTCTTTGTAGAGATAAGCTCGCCTTTGCAATGTAAATTTTTAATCAAATGTATGTTGAAATTGTGTGCTATAAAGAATATATATATATATATAGGTAGTTTTCTTTTTTTAAAGTGTATTTAATCTGTTGTCTGTTTTTGTACCTTTTGGAATAAAATAAACTAAAATTAAAAATCCTTTTTAAACAAGCTTTTAAAGCCGTGGAGTGGAGTATCCTTGTTAAGACAAATCCAATAAGCCCAAACACGACTAGATTGTGCTGTGTATTTAAGGAGTTCCTATGGTCACCTTCCGGATCCATCATGAGCCCCGGATATCACGTATGACTAAAGATTTTGTTAAGACAAATCCAACGAGCCCAAACACGACTAGGTTGCGTTGTGTATTAGAGGAGTTCCTATGGCCACCTTCCGTCTCCATCATCAGACCAGCTCCATGGTACCATAATATTGCATTGTCATGGCGGTTACATAAGTGTACCAAATTTCAGCAAAATCCAATGGCAGCAAGTGCTTCAAAATTGAGTTGCAAGATTTCGCCCGAACATAAACCTACATATTACAGTGCAAGTTAAATAAAAGCTTGTAATATATATGTCGCAGTCATCTGGTTGAATCTCCTATTCAATTGAATGACTAGCGCGTTCATTAAATGACAACATTCAATTAAATGACTAGGCCAAACGTTGATTGAACAAGCGTCACTCAACGTCCAACTAGTTAGCGGATAGTAACATAGCCCTTTGAAAAGAGCGGACGTAAAATCAGTCAGGTGATTCAAATTAAGTTCATTTTTATGTTGAGAAGCACAAGCAGGAGATAGACAAGGGGCGCCGCTTTTACAATGCTACACCCGGTAACACAGCGTTCTCGCTACCGCCACAGCTACTGAGGTTGCTCAGAAAGGCAGGACGAGTTTGTGGCGAGAAAGTTAAGCTCTTACGTATTTATTTTTAAAGACCGCCGCCGTAATTTATAATGGCCGACTGTCGTGATACTAATCTAATATTTTGTACTTTTCTTTATTATGTTTTGTACTCTCTTTTTTTTCGTAATCTTTCATATTTTTATAAAATTGTGTAGGTATACGATGTACGATACAATGAATCTACACCATGAATAGCCAAATGGAAAGGGGAAAAGGAACTTATTTTTATTATTATGACGACGGTCATAAATATTATTTTGGAAATGTGGAGATGCGTGAATCGGAACGAGTGCAACGATTCTCTGACTCTGAATGTAAAAAGGAACGGTATGCAAGTATGTGTGTTGAACAATCATTCACAAAATGAAAGAGACATGGTCATTGATGCTTGCAACGAAGAGATATGCACTAAAATGACTCTAATGAAAAAGGTTTTCGAGGAAAACAAGCTAGCAACGATAAATGAACACTGTTATACAAATACCTTCGTACGAAGAGAAGACAAAACACTGTATAGAACAAGACACCGGTTTTTGGAACCGAATAATACTGAATTTGATTACTAAGACGTGAAAAAATCCAACAGTATTAGCGAAATGTATCCTCGTGGCTGAAGATGGAGAAACAGATAACAATTTTGATTTTTTTTTACCAAAAAATGCTTTGAAGCACTAGAAATGCCAAATCGAAGCATTTTTCAGGAGGATGGGACATTTAAAAGAGTCCCACAACTATTCCGCCAAATATACACTTAGATTTAAGCATGAAGTATCTAAGTGACGTAAAATCATTCAAAGGAAAAATAAAATTTCTGACTTATGCATCATTAAACATATCACCAGTACAACGTCTTTAAAAAGTGGCACAATTAAAAATTGCTTAGGACAGCGAACTGAAAAAAGAAACCCTTTCAATGGTTTGTTTTATTTTATTTTAATTATGAAAAATCAGCAATAAAAAAAAAATGAATGGTGCCAAAATTCAACAAGCATTAAAATAAGTTAGTAAGTGCTTAGATGAGAGCGCTAGAAATAGTTTTTATTTGTGAATGAAAACTAACATCAAAAAGTCGTTAATTGAATTGTGAATTGCCTAGTTGTCTTTTTGCTTTTGAGGTATTGAAACTTTTGAACTGAATAAACAAAATTTCAAGATTGCTGATACAAGAACAAGAATACATAAGATAAGACCAAAAAGATCCAGATACATCTTCTGGTACCAGGACACATGCAGTGCGGGCGAGCGCAGATGCGGCGCCCCGCGCGTGCGCACCACGTGCTCCACCCAGTGAACCAGCTCAACGCCGGGCGATACGGGCCGGTTGTGGTAGACAAATGACAACTCTTTAGCCCTATCACGATATCTGAAAATAATGAGAATACTTAGATGAAGTATTCAATGCTCTTGCAGTAGATAATTTTCCAAGAAGAAAGAATATGGAAATAATCCCGTTTCCATTTCTGAGATATTGTAAAATAATTTATTTTTCATGTCCAAGCATTACGGGTAGCAAGATAGAACCCTTATCCGATCTTATACAGCTTAATCTAAAGTGTAATCTCGAATGTTCATATCAGCATGTATTTACCTAGAATCGCTAAGTATTTCCTCGATAGCTGCTTTTAGATTGACAGGGGTTTCAAAACTGAGATCGACCTTCTTTCCGAACCCCTTACCCACGGCTCTGTTGACGTTATTAAACTGGTCAGCAAACATCGGGATACCAACTACAGGAATTCCAAAGTTCAATGTCTCAGTCGTGGACAAAAGCCCTCCATGGGTGATGAAAAGTACGCAATTCGGATGAGCTGTAAAAGAAAGAGTATTAAAATATTTATAGAAACAAAATGTTTGCGTGAAAATGTTAATTGGTAATTCAAATATTTCTATTTATAGCCTGAAACTCGGAACTCGTTCCAGGACTTGCGAGTGTAAATATTTCTGGTAAAGATACTTTTGTTCCTTTATTTATTATAGGTACATTCCGATAAAACCGTAGTTACCTACCTCTTTTATGGGCAATAATAAATCCAAAGAATAGGTATATACCACTTTGAATTATCAACTTACCTAATATGCTTTGTTGAGGAGCCCAATTGACAATGTGTACATTTTTAGGCGTATTCAGTAACTGTTCCTCGAATTTCCAAATAACAGATTGCTTCAGTCCAGCGAACACGTTCAATATACCATTTTTAATATCAGTTGGAATATGTTTACTCTTCAGTAAAGATCCCATACTAAAGTAAATAACGCCATGTTTTGCTTCGTCCATAATATTTTTCAGACCCTATTTGAAAGGAAATATTTCGTATGATATTTATTATTTCGATTTAGTTTATTTTGGAGCATAGGTTATGTAACAAAGGTGTTCATGGTTGCATGGGACAGATTGCTAACATAGCAATAAGGTCACCTGTTGACGACATAGTTTCAACTGTCTTGTTTGATATGTTTTGGTGTCAATGCTATCCTACTAATCCTACTAATATTATAAATGCGAAAGTTTGGATGTTTGGATGTTTGTTGCCGAATTACGCTTGAACCACTGAACGGATTAGGATGAAACTTGACACACATTTAGATTAGGCCCTGGAATAGGACATAGGATAGTTTTTATTCCGAAAAAACATCTCATTCCTACGGGAACCGGAAAAAAACGAATTTGCTTACAACGATGGCGCCACCTTGTATAGAATTATCTATAAATAATTTCGTACTGGTCTACGGTAGACTCGAACGAAATGCACATCAAATTGAAGAGCGTAAAAAAATAAAAAAATAGTCAATCTGAGTCGACAACTTACCTACAGGCGGAAAATTCGGATTAACGAGTATTTTCAAAATAAAAATGTATAATTACTTTTTTATCATATCTTTATGTATTGATTATTTTTTATTTATTTACGCAGATATTGACTTTAAGGTCAATTTACTTAAGTTGGTCATGTCACAAAAAGAGTATTTTCGAATGTTTCTTTTTAGGTATATTTGGGAGATATTTGCATGATCGAGATGGCAGCAAATACAAATTTTAAAACCTATTAGGATAGCGCGGGTCTCAATCCATATTTTAAAAGAAAATATAGAACAATTAATTGTGTGGCTGTATGTCCGTACGTCTGTTACAGCCGATTTGCTCGGAAACTACGGAACTGATTGAATGCAGTCAATTAAAATATACTTTATTGCACATCAACAAACATTCGTAATCGTATAAATTAAGGAAAGGCAACAGGAGGCCTTATCGATCTAAGCGATTACTTCCAAGCAGCCATTGGGCAAAAGAAAATCATTAAGAATAAAAGGCGGGTGTACAAAAATAAAAGAATTTACATATTATAATATAATAATTATTTAGTAGTTTATTTAAGTATACACCGTGAAACTTGAATTGCAATTTGGCCCACATACTTTCAAAAATTTTCATGTCTACTGTGCCGATGCCATTTTCGTAATTAACGTCCCCAAAAACCATAAAAACGACACCCATATTGATATTTAGATATTTCAACGCCACTGCGCCCCAATAGGCGATGATGGTATTTCACATCCACTATGAAGTATTTTAAAATCGTTATAGTTTTCGTAATCAACGACCAGATAAACTATACAAACGATACTTAATAAGTATCATGTTGATTTTTAGACTTTGTCACCCCATTTCCCCCTGTTAAGGGTTGAATTCAAAAAGTCGGTGTCTGGGAGATAAATTTTGCGTGTCAAACCAAGTAATCTGCTTGAAATTACATACTAGTGGCTCTGTGAGCAGTAGACCTCGCGAGTCTGTATATCTTTTCATATTTATTTTTATTTTTTCTCCACAAACATCCCCGACCCCCCCTTAATTTTTTTTTTTAATTTTTAAACTTATTTTATTTTATCTTATTCTTTTTATATTTTTTTATCTTATTTTATTGGTTAAGAAATGTGACCTGTAGAGGAAAACAGCCTCAGCGGTAGATCTCTACGTAGAATCTTTTCTAAATTCTAAAAAGGCCGTTTAGGTTGCTCTGGCCCTCCCTTTTTCGGTTCCCGTTTGGCTTTCACTCTCCTAGGGAACTCCGCGGATTTATATACATTCCTACATCGACACACACAACACAACACTAAGAATACCTAAACTTTATCGACGGAGTCCCCTCAGGACCCGACCCTCTGTATTTCCCTTTTTCAATTTAATCTTTGGCAATATCTTTACCTATTTAAATTTTAATTATACTGTTTGGACAAATTTAACTCAATCTTTCTTTATTCTCCTAAATTACACGTTTTACCTGTGGTCGATAACCACAGGTTAGCTAGCCCTTTTTTAAAACGCTACAGTAGATAGTAGGGCACTGTTGTATAACAGATTAGTTTTTCCTGCTAGAATAGTATTTTATAGGCTTATAGGGAAGAACTTTAGTGTCCTAAGTAGTTACAGATATTAAATAGCTTACAGTTTTATATTCTCGAACTTTACCCACCGTTTCGCCTAGTCTAGTTGGGTAAAGAATAGTATAGAGCCGATGTTTTTTATGTTGTTTATGTTACTCGATGTTGTTTACATTCGTCACAGTTAGCTAGAATATTCTAGAAAAAAATAGGTAGACAACCCATTGTTATTTGCTGTAAACAACTATTGTTTAATAAACAAACAGCTTGCGGCATTTCTCAACGAGGAAGCGTCGCGCTGGGCACCGTACGCAAAACCAGAGTTCGTCGCTCCGACAACATTGAACCGCAGCGCAGCTATAGCCGCTCCTGCGCGCAAGTCAGCGCACAGGACCTACATAAGCTATTCAGTAGCAGCAACAAAAACTGTCTTTATATAGTACTATACTAGTGGCTCTGTGAGCTTCTAGACCTCGCGAGTATTTTTTTTTCGTAATAGCTGATTTATGTTTTTATTTTTCATTTTCAACTCTCATAGCTCCGTATTGTTTTTTTTAATTTCCAAAAACTGACTGCAAAATAATCTATATATTTATCGAACTTGCTCAAAAAAATTGACGAGCTTCGGTTGAGAAACCTGTATATGAGAACAAACAGACAGATAGACATACAAAAGCAATTTTGGACAAGCTGAAACGGAGACGCTTCGCGCTAAGACTACTTTGGTTTGTTCAAGGTAGTTCATTTTCGTTTTGCTTAGTTCAACACTTGAATGTGATCAATGGTGAAAAACTAGGACGAAGGTCGCCTGCGCGGATGTTTATTTTGATATTTATATTTTTGTAGGTTTTTGTGACTGATCTAACAGTAGTAGTTATATTAGATGACCTGCTTATTTATTTTATCTTTGTGAGACACCAAAACATAATGGTGTTGAGAAAAGTTTTGTGTCTACCAGAACTTCAGATATGCATAATGAGCATCTTGATGCAAAAACAATAAAAGAGGAAGCAAACCTAGCATCAAAACGCTACATGGCGAGACTTGTTTCTCATGACAACACTCTTGCAGTCGCTCTGACAGAAACACGCCAATATACGAAAAGACTAAAAAGGCACAACATTGATGAACTACCAGAAAGACGGTGACCGCTGTCAGTCAGCTAAGAGCCCTCCAATGGGAGGAACAGTCTCACACGCCACATCCGCTAACAGAAATTCTGCTTATAGTGATTGCACTGATTCCAGGAAGAAAATAAGAAAAAAATGGACTAGATCTTACATTTTATAAAAACATATTGCTTATTAACACGTCCAACAATAAAGATTTACCTGTGGAAGTGGTTGAACGTCTTTGTTATCTATGTGGTATCCACCTATAGGAATGTAATTTTGTGGCAATCGTAAAGATTGACCAATAGACACATGTGAATTGCCGAACATTAATGATCCATTATATGCAATTTCACTAAAAGGGGGCAGTAAGCGACCTTTTTTTAAAACAGCTGAGCTGTAAGCTTTTTCATAAATTTCGTTTTCTATACCGCTCATTAACCTGAAAAAAAAAAAAACATTTTGCATTGAAAGACGACATTTGTTTGGCCAAATTAAGAAGGTAAGAAGTGAAGCCCATTTCTAAATAAAAACTATTTTTAAAAAATCAAAGACCTCCTTCAAAAGTAAAACACATTTGTTTGCACAAATGTGCAATGTGTTTTAAAGTGTTTTTTGCAGTGTTTTTTGCAGTGTTTTTTGCAATGTGCTTTTTGCAATGTGTTTTTTGCAATGTGTTTTTTGCAATGTGTTTTTTGCAGTGTGTTTTTTGCAGTGTGTTTTTTGCAATGTATTTTTTGCTGTGTGTTTTAAATAGTTTTTATTTTATTCTTTTTAGTGGGTACTACTGCAGCACGTTTGCAAACTTTTTGGATTATTTACGATAATCGTAAATAATCCAAAAAGTTTGCAAACGTAGTACTACAAGTAGTGTGAGGTATCGTTGGATAGGTCTTTTAAAAATAATCGGGGTTTGCTGAAACCATTTTTCGATGTTAGCGTAAGTTTTAGAAATATTTCGTTTTAAAGTGCTTATTTTTGTTAGTCAAATTCCCCCCCCCCCCCCCCTCCCTACCAGCGAAACCGTTATAATTATATGGAAAAGTGAAAAAATCATGGTAGTAGTGCATATGATGAATTTAAAAGGAAAACTATCAACATCAAGTAGGCTTTACAGTTTATCTAATAATAGACCAACTTATAAAATGTACTTGTACAAATATCATAGAAAAATATTATTTTGGTGGACGTTAACTGTCTTAAACAGTACATAAATTAGTATGGGACAACTACGGAACCCTACACTTTGCGTGGCTCGACACGTGCTTGGCCAGTTATTTTATTACAGGACGAACCGCAGGACCTTCAATGGCTTCAATTCAATGTTTTCATTCCTTGAAAAAAATAAAGTGAATTAAATAGGTATACTTAGTTAATAAACCGTTTACAAATAAGACATCATTTCCCAGTTAAGAAGTGACAATAATAAAACTTAAACGTGTACACGTGTTTTTTGGTTAAACGTTAATTTTATGATGTTTGTTGTAACAATTGTTCCAACCTAAAGGCTTGGGTAACAACTCATCAAACAGTCTCAATAACCACGTGGTATTAAGTTTGATCTGGGTTAAAATTCCGGTGGGGGCACTGTAGAGCTAAAATATATTTGATAGACTTACACCAGTTTGGCAGTCTGAATCACCTGTATTTTTGAATAATAAAGCTGTTTCTGATTTTGAAATATTTTTTTAATTACTACTCCTAGGTATGTTAAAAACAACGATCAAATCAATATAATCATAAAGTGCACAGTTCCGTAGTTGCCGTATATAACACTTAACGTTCATCCAAATCATGATATTTGTACCGAATTTATTACTAATACAAACAATTACATTTTGTAAGTTGGCCTAATACTCATTAACCTGTAATAATTAAGTGATTCAGGCAGCAATGTCTTAACAAAACTAGAGAAAGTCTCACAAGAACAGTCTCCACCGGGATTCGAACTCGGAACCTCCGTAAAAAGAGTCAAACACTAGACCGCTCGGCCAGAGAGGCTATACTGTTTGTATTTTTTTTTTATTTATTACAATACAACAAAGGTATCGCGATGCATGTTGCTATTACCAGTTGAGGAGTTTCCGCTTTTATTTGCTATTTCACCATCAGATTTTAACAAAATTGGTATGGATCTATCCCTAAAGCACGTTCTATCGAATGAAAAAAGAATCATCAAAATTGGTTGAAAACTGACTGAGATACGACTAAAAGAATAAACTAATAACGACGCGAATGCTACATTCCGTTGAGGAATTTCCAAGTTTTACCTCATGTTCCACCATCAGATCTTGACGAAATTAATATGGGACCACCTCGAGAGTAAATTCTATCGAATGAAAAAAGGATTATTAAAATCGGTTAACAATTGGCGGAGATATCTAATAACATACATAAAAAAAAAACAGACGAATTGAGAACCTCCTTCTTTTTTGAAGTCGGTTAAAAAATACAATTCATAAGCTAGTACGATTTTAAAGCCGTAGTTATTCTGTAAAAATTAAATCAAACTAATAGTTTTTTTGTAATATCAATCAATCAATCAATCAATCAATCAGCCTATTGCAGTCCACTGCTGGACGTAGGCCTCCCCAAGGGTACGCCAAAGCGCAAGATCACCCGCTTTCCTCATCCAGCCACCACCAGCGACCTTATTCAGGTCATCAGTGAGGGTTTGTAATATACCTCATAGTCTAATGACCTATGGTATTTTATTGTGGGGTCACGCTGCGAATGCTAATAGTATATTTATTTTGCAGAAATGGGCTGTTCGTGCAATTTATAGATTAGGGCCTAGAGTGTCACTGAGGGAAAAGTTTAAAGAAATCAATATTCTGACATTTGTGTCTCAATATATCTATGACAATCTTGTGTATATAAAACGAAATATAAGTAATTTTCAGAAGCACAGTGATATACACAATTTTAATACTAGAAATAAAGACAAGTTGGTTGCTTATGTCAGCCGACTACATAAAATTAGTAATTCTTTTAAAGGCAATTGTATACGCTATTACAATAAGGTCCCTACTGATATTAAAAACTTGCCTTTAGACAAGTTTAAAATAATTATAAAACAGAAATTGTATAAAAAGGTTACTATAGGATATCTGATTACTTAGAAGACAGGTGTCCATGGGAATAGATTGTTTGAGTAGCAGGCTTTTTCGATATGTAATAAGCATTAATTTTGTAATTGACAATATTTTATTTAAAAAAGGAAACGCAAAAGATGCGACGACTGTGGAGTTTCTTCGGTGAGCTCTTCTCCACAGATTCCGCCATTGTGTTAGTGAACTCACCCAAAAAAATGTAATAACGGATCTAAGTGATGTAATAACATCCTATGGAAATAAATTATTTTGACTTTGACTTTGACCTTTAAATAACTAATCGATAAAATATACTAGCTATCAAATGCAATTCAGTTTAGAACCAATCGGGTAAAATAGGTTTTGGAATGGCAGCCCTATCGATGCGTAGAACGGGACGTAATTGAGAACTGTCACTGGACTTAGCTGTCATCTCATTTTCATGGCCGCTGCTGGTGATCTTGCGCGCTCGCAGGGTTTTGTACGGTTTTCTTGCTGTATTCAATATAAAAAAACAGGGAGTGCCGGTGGAGTATTAGTGGATTTAGCTGCCCGGAAACGTCGCCACTTCTTCGAGTTGGTAACGTACAGCTAACACCTCTCACCCATATTTTAGGGGCATTTTTTATTAATATGCCATTATAATTATAATTAGAAATGCATGCAAAATTAAATTTATTGTTGTAAGATTATTATTTTTGTTATTCTTTATTGATTGATTGAGATTAATTAGTTTTAGTATACTTAAATGAAAATTAAATTTATTGTTTGCTGTTGTACTATGATTTTGATACATTTGTAGTTTTATTAGCAGTATTAGTTTTACCTACTTGTATTCTTATTAATTTCCGACACAATGTAATTGTTATGGAATAAATAAATAATAATAATAATAATGTCTTCTCTCCATCTCCCTTATTCCATTTCCGCTTAGCTGGTATGTCTTCTTCGCCACGGGAATTCACTTGTAAGTGTATTGAATCCTTCTTTACATAAAAGTTAGGCTCCGCGAATCGCGGACAGTTCGCGAGACCCTCATGGCCGACACCACATGGTTGATGGTGTGCCCATCTGGCACGTGGTCGAGGGTCCGAAGCGTTCAACTACGAACGATACCAAATGCCGGTTTAAAAGGTATGCCTGCGAATTTCAGTGTTGTGGGTTTGTTTTATTTTTCTTACTTATTATCTCCTAACAGATGTTAACGTTTTCTTCCACAGTCGGTTATATAAGGTATACAACGTGTAACAAAAATGACCAAAAAAAAAATATTTTTGTCAAAGGCATTTAATTAAAATTTTCCCATCTCTAGTGATCAACTGTGTCAAAGAATATTCGGATCAGATTTGTAATTTTAGGTCAATGTGCCTATTTTTACCGCTATGGTTAAAAATGTTTGCGTACAACTTGTACCATAACATTCACATTAGAACAATTATATTTCAAATTAAAAGACTACAAATAAATAAATAAATAACTTTGTTAAATAATTGTTATGAAATAATAAATTAATGAAATAATGAACTAAATATTTTTAAATAATATTTATGTTTCTAAATACGTAAACAAGATAATTAAGGCAAAAAAGAAAATGTTTTCTAACATAAATCGACTTAAGTACATCTCTTTTAAAAATGTAGGCACAAATGGTGTACAAATACTTTTCCGTTCTGATAATCGATAGTCTATATTTTAGGTGTCAAATGACACTAGAGATGGGAAAATTTTAATTAAATGCCTGTGATGAAGAATATTTTTTTTTTGTTATTTTTGCAACACGTTGTCGTATAACGCTTTTTAGGATCGAATTGAATTGAATTTCATAAGATATAAAACAATAACTTATAATCCCGGTGTAAAGTCCCCGTCTAAACAATTAGCTATTACTAGTTTTTAAGGTCTATTTTCTTATAGCAATATTAGCGACAGTTAATGTAGGTAATTTAAAATACTTTTATATTTTTCGATAAGTATTTGTTTTTATACCAGTGAAGGTAGTGTGGTTTTTTGGCCTCTCGCTAAGTGTCAATTCAGCTCTCGTTGACTGCGCATGTAATGAAAGCGCAAATCGTAATTTCTTCGTTAAATATTACAAAACTTTGCCAGAAGCATTGTTATCGCTATTGATGATGTGCCGCCGCGGATCCGCATAAGGCTGAGCTGCAGACCCTGGACGCTATCGGTGAGTTGGCTTTTGACTTCCTATTTTTCACTGGTATCGTGTTAATTGTAGATTATCATCATAGCTTTCGTTTCGCGTCACAATTCCTTGATTCGCGAGGGATTGTTCACCCGGTATGTGTTGTGACACACACCTACCCAACCTGTGGATGTCTGGAAACTGATGCCTTCAAAATATAAGTAAGAAGTGTTAGTACTAACCATTTCTTGTATCTTGTTGTAAAGTACGACCAAAGTTTAGACACACGTTGGACAAAACTGTAAGGTGGAGAATCGGCGATAAATATGTCCGCCGTATAGGTGGGATTCACGTCTTCGTCGATAAGAGACAACACCAAGTAGTGGGGCTCCATAGAAGAATACCATATCATTGGACAATTGAAGACTGACGCAAATCTAAAACAACATATGAATACTATTATTACGTTAATGTTATAAAGTTAACCAGCATTTTGGATTATCTTTATTACTTCTCTCTCATGAATGAATTCCGAATTGATGTGAGAAATAATCCCAATTCAAAGCTGGCTACAAAACGGGAATCCTTCAGTCCCATCTTGTAGCCGAATTTGGTAGCTAGCTTCTAAATGGAATAAATAATCCATATTGGAACCTAGCCCCATCTCATAATCGGATTTAAGAAATGGTGGTGAATGGTGGTGAACTTATCCAGACAAATAAAAAGCTTGAAGGATGGCACGTTAGGATAAGTCGTTTTAATTCGCACAATAATTCAAATAAAATTCTGTCCTTTTATAAATATATCTGTAGTTACCGGTTTCACATTGGGTAATACGAATTTAATACATTTAGTTTTCTTTTCATTTACGTCGTCATATTTTAACTTTAAATATCAAAGAAGTATCATCAGCAAACAATACTAACCCATTTTTTTATTTAACAAGATAAAGTAAATAATTAATATACCTAAATACCTAAGCTAAAAACAAGAAAGGACCAAGAACTGAACCTTGCGGGACGCCCATACTTATCGAAGACCCGGATGATCTTTTCCCGTTAACATCGATATCTTTGTAACCATGCCATACCATTTGAGGGTCAACATCATCATTATCAACAACTCATATACGTGCCCGCCCACCGAGAAAGGTCTTTAAAAATTATTTCTTGGCTACTTACGAGTAGGTATATTTAATTACGGCATCAATACTGCTACCGCGATTTCCTACATATGTACAGCGATATATCGCAGTTAATTAAATATTAATACAGAATAAAAAACACATGAAACGCTCCCCACTCGCACATACATAAATATTAGGTCCTTACATATGAAATTGGCGTTTTGTCGTACTGGCCACTTTGATCACAAATTTCTCCTATTTGGTTAGGAATTCGAAATTCAAATTTATACAGCTATTTCCACATGTAGTTGTGTTTCGTAAACCGTCATTCATTTGTTTTTTTACTTATCTTTTTTCTGTTTGCATCGCTCGATTTACAAAATGGAAAATTTGAAATATCGCGTTATTTACGAGTACGAGTTCCACCGTGGCACCAGTGCTGCGGAAACGGCTCGAAGGGTTAATGATGTGTATGGCGGTTGTGTCGCAAAAGAAAACACAGTGCGTTTTTGGTTCCAACGTTTTCGTTCTGAAAATTTCGACCTGCAAAACAAGCCCCGTGGACGGCCGGAGACCCAAGTTGATAATGAAGCATTGAAGGCTATTGTGGAAGCGGATCCATCGCAAACCACGTCCGAGTTAGCTGCAGGCTTCGGTGTTAGTGATAAAACTGTTTTAATCCACTTGAAGCAAATTGGGAAGATTAAAAAACTTGAAAGGTGGGTTCCTCACGAATTGAGTGAAGCAAACCGGCAAACGCGCGTCAACTGCTGCGTTACATTACTTGACCGGCACAATAACGAAGGGATTTTAAATCGAATCATTACCTGTGATGAAAAGTGGATTCTCTACGATAATCGGAAGCGCTCATCGCAATGGCTGGACCCTGGCAAGCCAGCCAAAGCCTGCTCCAAGCGAAAATTGACCAATAAAAAGTTACTTGTAAGCGTTTGGTGGACTAGCGCCGGTGTCGTTCATTACAGTTTTCTCAAATCTGGCCAGACGATTACGGCAGATGACTATTGTCAGCAATTGCAAACCATGATGGAAAAGCTAGCTGGTAAACAACCGAGGCTGGTCAATCGCTCTACGCCACTGCTGCTTCACGACAACGCTAGACCACACACTGCACAACAGACGGCTAGCAAATTAGAAGAGCTTCAATTGGAATGTCTAAGGCATCCACCGTACTCCCCGGACCTTGCTCCAACAGATTACCATTTTTTTCGATATTTGGATAACTTCTTGCAAGGGAAAAAATTCAACTCAGATGGGGCAGTCCAAATCGCCTTCAAAGATTTTATTGATTCCCGTCCGAATGGTTTTTTTAGTAAAGGGATCAATGAACTACCTATGAGATGGCAAAAGTGCATAGATTACAATGGCTCATACTTTGATTAAATAAATATACTATATAAAAATTTTTCGACTTTTTGTTCCTCCCATACAAAACGCCAATTTCATATGTAAGGACCTAATATTATCACGCTCCTAGCCCTGGAGCTTCCAAAGAGCGAACACTAAAACCAACATTGGCAATATTTTTGGGTTAAGATTCGGCGCAGGTTGCCAGTACTAAACCCAAATCCTTTACCCACCAGGAAGACGGGTTGGTCCAATTATAATGCCGGAACCACATAGCTCATAACTCACCCCGCATAAAGTTCATTATACATCCATTCGATGATGACAGCATCAAATGTTGTTTCAGGTTCTTGCAACAATTTCTGCACATTGTTATCCATTAGAGTGTTATTGGCAATTTTATACATAATTTCAAATACACGAGTCATATCAAACATATCCACTTCCTTTGTCATAAGCTTCTCTATGTTCAATACTTGTTCTGAAAACAAGAAATCGTGCAGTTAGGCCCAATTTCGATTTGTTCACATAATGTCAGACACGCAAAATGTTAAACATTCAAAATGAAAGAATTCGTATAAACACGGGCGCGTACGCGGATTACCATACAAAAAAATTACAATGGATTGCAATTAGGTGACCAAAAACCTCAGAGGAAATAAGAAGATCGCTTCGCTCCTTTGTAGAGATAATATATATAAAAACACTGTTCAGGATTTTTTCATAGAATCGTAATGTCAAAGGTTGTCAGTCACGTCAAAAATGGTTTTGTTTGTATGAAATAATTCTACCGAATTGAAAATATATTGTCTATGGATATGTATCAACTTAATATTGTCGTACGTACTGTGATTTGACTGTAATTGCTGAACTGCTTTACAACAAGGATGCACAAAATGTATAATTTTTTGGTGAAAATATAAATTTAAGAAATACAATTTGATGTACAGAGTGCGTAGTAAGGCGTGAATCCTGTGGCCAACATCGCATACATCGCGAAACAAAGATACAAATGAAATCATAACATTTCATCGGTGAGTTTTTTGTAAATTTTCCATATTTTGTTGTGTCTTACCTATTAAAATAGTCAGAAAATTGTTTAAAAATTACGTGATCATATTTTCTTACATCAATTTCGGTGTATTTTAGTAATTTTTGTGCATTATTTAAAATTCATTTTGTTTACCTTAGCGACGTGATTTTTTATCGATACTTCTAAAAATTTTAGATTTCCTAAAGATGAAAATTGAAAAATTGATTGGTTACGGCGCATTTCGAGGATCAATTGGACGCCGAAAATGCATAACCACATATGCTCAAAGCATTTTACGGCAGATTCATCTGTACCTACTCTCTACACCAACGAAACTAACAGTATGGTAATGATGTGAAACAAACAGTATGGTAATGATGTGAAACAAACACGCGAAATAATAAACCGTAGCAAGGAAAGTTTCTGCATTTTTAAACCGACTTCAAAAAAAGGAGGTTTCTCTATTGAGAAACCTCCTTTTTTTGAATATATGTATATATTTTTTTATTGAAAAATATTGGGGTTGTTGGAAAGATACATGTACCTATTTTACGTGTCATTTTCAACGCTAGTTACGAGTAAAGTCGTAAAGTCCGTGCAGATCTGATTTATTATTAAAATGGTCATCAATTTATACAATTTGAACCATATGACAAATATACGAGCTACAAAAAACTAAGACGTAGCGATACCTACAAGCCTTTATGTATTTACGTCATAAACGACAAATATTGAATTTTGCATCGAGCATCGCGTGACATGCGTACTCACGCACGGCATGCGTGATGTATTTAAGTTTTTTATTATAAATATTTTGCTAGAAATAGAAATAAATAACACACACAATATATTTTTTTCAAATTAATGAGTTAGAATACTTGCCTACAGGTAATACATGAAAATTTGAAGATACGTCTATTTGCCGAAGATTTTTAGGCACATTTGGAATCAAGACTGGAGTTATATAAGTTACCTGTAAAATATTTAAATTTACTTCATTAGCAATTTTAGCCCACATTCAGTCACTGCTGGGTTGCCTCTATCTTCACGTACCTACCTACCACTAAGACTTCTGTGGAAGAACCATGACGCTTTGTGTTTAGTTTTGAAGTTGTTAGAAATTATGCTGACGTCATCCAAAAACTATTATTATTAACATTTCAAAATAATATTTGGCTTATATGGTAACTATATTGTTAATACAGTAAAACAATTATTTACGTAAATCATGATATTATATTAACAATATAGTTACCATATAAGCCAAATAACTTTTTCAGGATAATAAGTGACAGCCTTTCCGCATTAGCTGGTTGTAATATAAAACTATTTATGTTAAAAAAAAGCGGAAACAGTGAGACTTCTTCTTCGTGCTAGCGTTTTCCCGGCCCACTAGTGGAGACTAACCAAATAAAAAATAAAATGGTTTTTCCGTCTATTTACGATTATTTTTATTTATTTTTTGGCTGATACAATAGGGGATCGGACTGTTCACCATATTTTATGAATTATTTTTAAAATTAGCAGACGATTAGCGAAGAAAATAACAGAATCGGTTGAAAAACGAATTTACAGTGATTTTTTTTTAAAGTTTCAATATCTCTCGTCTCTTTCAAAAACGATTTTTTGTATGGACATTATATGGCGTTACTAACAAATGACGTCACAAGTGAGTATGTGCCTCTCTGTCTAATCTTGAATTTCAAACCTTTATAACTCGGTCAATTTTAAAGATAGAGCAAAAATTCTTTTAGTGTTCAATAGCAGAAACTAAGAAGTTTGGATGCAGAAACTAAGAAGTTTGGATTTATAAAATAAAAAAAGTAGTCCGATCCCCTATTAAGACCTATTTTACAACAATTGCAAGTTCGATAGCAGAAACTAAGAAGTTCGGATTTATAAAATAAAAAAAAGTAGTCCGATCCCCTATTAAGACCTATTTTACAACAATTGCAAAATCAAATATTTGAAACTAAATACTAGAGTTAAAGTATATATATATATATATACATATATATAGTTTGACTTGAATTTGTATTATTATATATTTTGTGACATTATATATATATTATTTAAGCAGGCAAACGAGCGGACGAGCCACAGTGGTGGTAAGTAACTTCAAAACTAAGCATAAAACATCATGGTTCACAGAAGTTTTAGTTTTGGTGGCCGCAATGAAGGCAAAATTCCAGTTTGCGAGGGTAAGGAGCCGTCAGTGCCAAATCCGACTCGTATTGACTTTTTTTTTTCATCAGATGTACGAAGTCCAAAAATTAAATAATTATTCTAAATATTTTTAACACAACTTTATCGTAATCTTACGAGGTCCTTGTAGAATATAACAGACCTCGTGTCCAGCCTTTAGAAGAATATTAACAAATGCTTCAGCGAGAATTGTATGACTTTTTCCCGGAATTGGAAACACTAGTAGTATTTTATATGCACTACATAAACCACACATGAAAACAATGAGAAAATAAACAATTCGATTATTTTGCATTTTAACGAACACTGTTGCTTCTTACAACGGACAATAAGTGACTGTAAATTGAATACAAGACCCAACATTATGTAGCGGAGGAAGTCTGCCCAAGAAGGTCATATTTAATACCTAGTACAAAAAAGACTACAAATAATGGCTTCACATAAAAAGTGTAAAAAGTTGATACCGGGATATAAGAATCTTGCAGCCACTAAAATCGTAACTAAAAGTAAAATATAAGTTTCTCTTAATTAATTACTTACTTAAATATAATCAATCTAAATGTCGTTTATCTCATCGTGGGGAACTGTCAACAATGACCAAATTGAAGGTATTTTTCGACACCAGCTGCGCATCAACGTTAGGGAGGTGACTAAATGATATCCAGTCAATATAACTTATTTTCAAAATAAAATTTTTACTTTTGCTTTGCTTCAGATAGACCAGGTATGTCGAATGCCTTAACGACGAGGAAAACAGCCGACCAACATGACTTGCAAACTGTAAGCCCGTTGTTCCACTAAGCGTGTATCAGATAGGTTCAAAGACCAATATTGCCTGGCTGCTGACGCGCTTTTGCACCAAACTTATATCGACGATATATGTTTAACGAGTAACAGTTTCGAACAGCTTTTAGAAACACGTAATCAGTTAATTGAATTGCTTAAAAAGGGAAGCTTTAAGCTGCATAAGTGGTGTTCAAACGATATAAAATTGTTGGAAGGTATAAATGCTAATGAGCAAACTAAAAGTGATGTATTATTTTCTGATAAAGTGAGTTTTGTTATTAAAAATTTAGGATTGACATGTAAAGTTGATAGTGATGTTCTTGTTATTACTGCACCCGAACAAACACTTTCTGAACGCTATACAAAGCGTGATGTTTTATCATTTATTAGCAAAATTCTTGACCCCTTAGGTCTGGTTGGCCCAATCGTTGTTGCTAAATTATTAATGCAAAGAACATGGTTAGAAAAAACCGGTTGGAATTCTATTTTGCCTGACCAGCTTAATGAGGATTTCAGAAATTTTTCTAGCAAGTTGAATTTGATGAGGAATATTGTAGTTAAACGAGATTTAAATACTCATAATTCAAAATGTATCGATATTATCGGTTTTTCAGATGCCTCAAATAAGGGGTACGGTTGCGCATTGTATTTGAGAACGGTAGACGCTGATAACAAGGTATTATGTTCAAAATCACGCGTCAACCCGATCAAAGCAATGAGCACACCGCGCCTTGAATTAAATAGTGCGTTATTAATGGCCAAGTTAGTCAAGTTCATAGTATAATTTCACAGAAATTTAACAATGTCAATATTTATCTTTACTCTGATTTGCAAGTAGTACTTGCATGGTTAAAAACCAACCCTGTTAAATTAACAGTTTATGTAGCTAACAGAAAGTTTATAGTATAATTTCACAGAAATTTAACAATGTCAATATTTATCTTTACTCTGATTTGCAAGTAGTACGTGCATGGTTAAAAACCAACCCTGTTAAATTAACAGTTTATGTAGCTAACAGAGTAAAAACAATTTGTGACTTGACCAGTGACAACACTTCTCAAAACCCCGCTGACTGTCTCTCACGAGGCGTGGATCCCCACTTGATGTGTAAGCATGACCTTTGGTGGCATGGCCCATCCTTTCTTTAAGAGTCGGACTTTCAGTCAAAAAATGAGAAGTTTGAAATGCCAAGAGAAATCCCTGAGATGAAAGTTTCATCTAATGTTGTTAGTTCAAAAGAAGAGTTATCTTTGTTTCAGAACTTTCTGATATTGATAAAATGAAAAGAATTGTTGCTTATGTATACAGATTTTTTAATAATTGTAAAAGTAAACTTCAAGATAGAAAATCAGTGTCTCAATATATCTTTGTGTCTCAATATATCTATGACAATCTTGTGTATATAAAACGAAATATAAGTAATTTTCAGAAGCACAGTGA
The DNA here is from genome assembly GCA_951230895.1 of Carpatolechia fugitivella. NCBI lineage: Eukaryota > Metazoa > Arthropoda > Insecta > Lepidoptera > Gelechiidae > Carpatolechia > Carpatolechia fugitivella. The sequence goes on along the minus strand of OX579645.1, from coordinate 4,194,391 downwards.
TATACACAATTTTAATACTAGAAATAAAGACAAGTTGGTTGCTTATGTCAGCCGACTACATAAAATTAGTAATTCTTTTAAAGGCAATTGTATACGCTATTACAATAAGGTCCCTACTGATATTAAAAACTTTAGACAAGTTTAAAATAATTATAAAACAGAAATTGTATAAAAAAGGTTACTATAGGATATCTGATTACTTAGAAGACAGGTGTCCATGGGAATAGATTGTTTGAGTAGCAGGCTTTTTCGATATGTAATAAGCATTAATTTTGTAAATGACAATATTTTATTTAAAAAAGGAAACGCAAAAGATGCGACGACTGTGGAGTTTCTTCGGTGAGCTCTTCTCCACAGATTCCGCCATTGTGTTAGTGAACTCACCCAATAAAGTTATAAAACATGAACTCTGCCAACAATATCCGCGCGTACTACAGTGTTGTAATGTCGTGTGTACTAATAAATGTAATGACGGATCTAAGTGATGTAATAACATCCTATGGAAATAAATTATTTTGACTTTGACTTTGAACGTTGGTTTTCCACCATAATACGCTTAAACCTTTTTCTTTACGTGTTTGATATCGTAGGTAGTACTAACTAAACTTGTTATGGATGGGCATTGGCACTTTTTCTATGAGGCCAATTAGGCTGAATCGTGTCATGACCACTTTGCCTGTCCTTTTAAATTCTTTTTATTACTTGGCACACAGATAGACTAGTGCCAGTTTAAAAAAAAAAACATCTTTTGGTAGGTTGACATTTCTAGTGTCAGGGAAAGTGTTTATTTAGTTAAAAATGTTATTTGTGTCTTTGTGAATTATTTAATCAGTGAAAAGTTTCAGATTCCTTTTATATCTTATAATTATGTCTTCGTGAATGTGGGGGATGACCTCTTCGTGCAAAATCTGCTACTCTGCTAATGGTATTCTGTAAACAATTTTTAGGGTTTTATATCTGAGTATTCAAGGGATAGTCTGTTTGATGTCGAACCTTGTGTGCACATAGTGCTATTGGGGGACCTTTGCTGGGTCCTTGACATCAACCTTGCTGCCTCTTGGTTGCTCAAAAGCTTTCCCCCTCGCGTTTTCAGTTAAGGTTAGGTGGTGGAGCAGACTTTGTGACGATGTCATGTTTCCTTCTTTCTTAAAATCTTTTATTGACGGTCTGTCTGTCCGATATTCTTTATTTTTCTTTCTTTGTTGTTCAAATTTGAAATTGTTTGAATATCTGTGTTCTATTTTTGGCTTTTTTGTCTCAGTTCATCTAGAGCCTTGGTGGCTACAACATCAATCTTTCATCTTTAGTGTTTGTAGTGCAGCTTCGATTGGACTAGCTTTGCTAGCAGTTTAAAAATAGTGTTACGTTCCCTTTATGGGTAAGTAAATTTACTTCTTGTAAAAGCATCACATCATTGCTCTCGTTGAACTGTGAATATTTATTTGAATTTACTTTGTTTGTTATAGGAACCTATTTACCACTTCGATTTGTATCTAACCTTTCCCCTCTCCTCTTCTTTAAATAAACCTACTCTCTAACTGTATCTAGCGTTTACTTATCTACGACCCTATTAGCTTTACTATTTCTGCACTAGCTGGTGTAGTGGCGCCCAACGTAGTTTTAACCTAGATACAGTTATTTAATACTAAAATTCCCCAAAAAATTCCCTAAAACCACGACGAGCCTGTGCTACTTCGGATGTCGGACAATCTGATGGATAGTTGAAGACATCGTAGTTCAAAATTCAAGATTCAAGACTCAAGATTCAAGATTCAAGACTCCAGAACTCAAATAATAAAACAAATAATCAAAAGAATATATTTAAATAACAGTAGTTAGAAATAAATGTGTTTGTCTATTTAAAATTTTTCCCGATCACAGGCATGACATCTTCTATTTCATGTTTACAATTTTTATAATTTTTCTTCGTATTCTTCAGATTATAACATCATTACGTATCGTAGTTGTTGTACCTAGAAATAAAATATAATATTTATATATTTGTAGTTTCATCTACGTCTACAGATCTCTACAGTACTCTTACAAATCATAACTCTTTCACAATTTACATACAATAATACTAACAGGCTGTACATGACAGTTACACCTATCTTTTGCAACTCAGATTCAAACCCTCGGGTTATCTTTATTTGCCTAAGATAAATTCAAACTCAACTCAGGAGAATATCCGCGGTTGAGCACATACATAGTAGTTAGTAATCGTCTAGGGTTTCGAACCCGACTCGACGGTTAAAATACATTTACACATACATACCCTGCATTATATATTATATAGATAGCTGGATCTCATTAAAATAGAGATCATTTAATATTTTATATTATTATAAATCATAATTTGTTATCATCAAGTTTGTTTACATATTTGACACAAAAGTCAGAAGTCAATTACCACTTTTTTTTTCCTAACAAGTAAGTATTTCATTTAAAAAGACTTTACTGTTGCTTTATAGTCAAAACCTCTTCAATAAAAACTACATAAAATTATGGATTTTTCCGAGCTTAATAAGCCTGAGCTCATTTTTGAATGTAAACTACGAAACATTGACTTACAAGGCAGGGCGGGAGGGCAGTTAAGCGGGATTCACAAGGGAAACCTATAGGGCGCCAAGATACAAAGGACAAGACACAAAATATCTCACAATACGGACTCACCAACCAACACATACCATTGTTACAAGGAATCACAGTCGCTCCTGAAAGACGTACAGGGATCATCCGTAGCCTGGGGCCGTTGGCACAATGTATTCTACTCATCATGGAGGATAAATACTTTGATAAAATGTCATCAGCACTTAGTCAAAGCTTAATGATGTTGCCTATGGCTACAGAGATCGCAGCATGCTTTAAAGAGTCAAACTCACCAAGGAGGGCGGCAGGTGTGCTAAAAGAATTAGGTGACATTTTACTCTTAACAACGGCCAGGTCCACCCAAAAGTTTTTCTTTCCACTCCTGGCAACTGTGTCTCTTTGGTCACGGACCAAGCCTACAGGCTTCAAGTGGAGTTTCTCTGGAGTGGAGATGATGAAGTGGTACACCACTCAAATTAATGAAGGGAAATTGGTCTACTCTATTAGATCAGGCGGGTCTGCATCTGCTACAGGTGAAGCAGTGTTTCACGCTATATTTGGAACATATCTGGAAGACCTAAAAGTACTGGAGCAAATTACTAGTAAACAGAGTGCCTGGTGCACAAGAAGAGAGATGAATAATGTCTTCTTAAAGCGCAATTCCCAAAAAACAATAAAGCCTGAAATGATCAGTTTTAAACTGGTGTCTAAAATGGCGCAATCAATGCTAACCAAGTCTTTGGGAAACGTGGAGCCCTGTTATACTAGTCGCCCATCCTTCTCTGGATTCAGGAAAAGAACTTTTTCGCAGGAGTTTTTGAACTACCTAATGACAGGCAAAGGCGCTCAGAACTATAGCTCGGATCCGATGCAGTTACAATATGCGCTGAAAAAAGTAAAAGATCACGTCGGGGTCACCAGTTTACGGGTTACTAACAAGGGGCTCTGTGATCCCTACTTTGGAGATAAAAGACACTCGGGAATAAGTTCACTATCCTTTATTTACGACTCTACAATATAGGTAGCTACAGAAAGGCAAGACACGGGTGGAGAGAGCGCGGTGTGGGGAACAACTGAATGTCGAGGCGACGCCACTGAAAACCGCTGATTCAGATTAACATATCATGTTTCCTGTGTCCCCACAGCCCGAATAAAAAAGGCATGTAATTTTCAAATCCACGGCTCAATTCCAGAGTCGTATAGAGTCAGCGAAGCAACCAGTCACGCGCGTTGTTTTTTTGATTGACCTAAGATTTGAGTGTCGGCATTCCGACACTGAGGGGGAGGATGTAGAGTAGACGATAGAAAGAAGAAAAACAGCGCGCGTGACGTTGCTAACCGCGCCGCCCTCAGTAGCTAATCCCCGCGCGGCGTGCGGGGGGTCTCTCTCGAACTCACGAACGAGCTAGCGCGAGGCGCTGAAACGGTTCAGCAACTTAGAGCTAAATTAGCTAATACTTTGACTAACCCAGACAATTTCCCAAAAAATATTCATAGCCATCACTCCATACAAGACGACTTAGACGAAATAACTCATTGTATTTCTATTTTAGAAGCTTGTTTGTCCACTTTCCCTTCCCGGAAAAATAAAATTCCACCATTTCCACCATATATGACTCATATTCGTACTCGTTTAGATTTAATCAATTTAGACGACGACTTAACTTCTGACCAACTTAATACTTTTAACTCGTTAGCTACTAAACTTACCCAACTACAAAATAATTACTATACCATTATACAAACCCCAACCACGTCCCAATATCATTCTGCAACATCATTGACGAATCCTCAACCTGTCCCATCATTACTTCCAAGTCAAACTTATTTCGATACCCTTACCCAAAAACTAATTAATTTATCAGAGACTAAATATGATAAAGATCTTAAAAGATTTATATTTAGAGGTGACTCTTGCCCTATTGATTTCATAAAAAACATTGAAGACTTTGCTTCCATTAGGAATATTCCTCAAAATGTCTTATACAATCATATTTATGATATTTTATCTGGTACAGCTCAAAATTGGTTCCAATCGCGCAAAAACAACATTTCGGACTGGTTATCATTCAAAAATTTACTCATTGCTGACTTCGAAATCGTGAACCATGATTTTAATCTTAAAAAGGTAATAGAAAATCGCAAACAAAATAACAATGAACGCGTTATTGCTTATTTTTCAGCTTTGGAGAATTTATTTTCTAAATTACATACACCTCTCTCTGAATCTGAAAAAGTTGATATTTTTCTTCGAAACTTAAATCCCCAATACTCGATGCGTTTTTCACAAAGTGATTTATTCTCGGTTGCATCACTTTTGGAATCTTGTAAGTTTTCTGAAAAACTTTTACAAGTTAATTCTAATGCAAATTTTCACCCTTCCCTTTCTTCTCCTTCAAATCAAGTTCACAAACAAAACGATATTTCTCCATTTATACCAAAATTTCCCTTTTCTCATAATGATGTTTTAGCTGTTAAAAGCACATCCTCACAAATACAGACTTTTTCTTGCCCGCGTTGTAGGACTAATACACATAATTTATCTGATTGTACAAATACTCAAAAAGTTTGCGATCGTTGTGGAAAGAAAGATTATACCGTTTTAACTTGCCCTAATTGTAAAATATCTTATTCAAAAAACTAGTTTCTGAAGAGAATGTACGTTACATAAAACAAACTCGATTAACAAACAATTTTGATAAAACCGATTGGATCAATTGGTTAACTTCTGTTAATTTGTTCTTTAAAACATATCACGTATATTCTCTTCTATCTGAAAACCCGAACGATCATTTACGACCTTTTTTACAATTTAAAGTAAATAACTTGTTACTTAATGGACTACTAGATAGTGGTAGTACCATATCTATTATCGGTAAAAATTCACATAAAATCTTATTACAACACGGTTTTAAGTTACAAACAAATCTGAAGAAGAACGATTTCATTACCAGTATCTTATAATAATAAATTTTCAATTATAACTTTTCATGTAATCCCTGAAATATCGGAATATTTAATACTAGGTATTGATTTCTGGAAACAATTCAATATTGCCCCTAGTATTTTACATAAAATTTCTACTGACTCTTCACCTCACTTTCTTTCAGTAACAACTTCTTCCCAAGACATGTCTCAAATCCATTCTTTTAATCATCTCACTGAATCTCAGCAGACGATTGCAAATTTAATTATTGACAAATTTAAGAACATTTCCACTGTTAACCGACCGTTAGGAAAGACTCATCTTGCTGAACATCACATAGACACTGGTGACCATCCTCCCATTAGACAACGTTGTTATCGTTTATCTCCTGAAAAACAAAAAGCTTTACATAAAGAGGTTGACGACATGTTAAGTTTAAAGGTTATTGAGCCTTGTGAAAGTCCTTGGCTTAGTCCTGTACTAATCACTCCTAAAAAAGACGGTACTTGGCGCTTTTGCGTTGACAGTCGAAAACTTAACGACATTACTCTTAAAGATGCTTACAAATTACCATTTATTTCCGACATTTTAGATAATTTAAAAAACACAAAATATTTATCTTCTATTGATATTGCTAAAGCTTTTTGGGAGATTCCACTTCGTAAAGAAGATCGTCCTAAAACTGCTTTTCATGTTCCCGGCCGTGGAATGTATCAATTTGTTGTTATGCCTTTTGGTTTAACAAATGCCCCTGCTACTCAACAACGTTTCCTTGACACTTTACTCTCAGACTTAATGTGTGATAACTCAGTCTTTTGTTACCTTGATGATATAGTAATTGCTACTCCAACTTTTGAACGACACGTCGAATTGCTTGACAAAATTATAACTAAACTGACTAACGCGAACATTACTGTTAATTTTCCTAAATGTTAATTTTTCCGTGATGAATTGAAATACTTAGGTTACATTATTAACAGCCAAGGATTGCATACTGACCCTAAAAAGGTCGAAGCAATTTTAAATATTCCCCAGCCCCGCACTCCTAAAGATGTTAAAAAGTTTCTTGGTACAGCTAGTTGGTACCGTAGATTTGTTCCCAATCTTAGTACCTTAGCAGCCCCTTTAACTAAGTTGACTTCTACAAGTAAGAAGGCACCTCCTTTTAAGTGGACTCTTGAAGCCGAAAACGCTTTTAACTCCATTAAAAAAGCTCTTGTTAGTACTCCCGTACTTGCTTGCCCTGACTTTTCTAAATCTTTTTCTGTTCATTGTGATGCATCTTCTTATGGCATTGGTGCCATGCTCACTCAAGACTTTAATGGTACTGAAAAACCTATAGCCTATATGAGCAAAACTCTTTCTGGTCCTCAAAAAAATTATTCTATCACAGAACGTGAACTTCTCAGCGTAATTACAGCCTTAGAACATTGGCGTTGTTACTTAGACAACGGTCTGAAGTTCACAATTTATACAGACCATTCAGCACTTCAATGGTTTCAACGTCTTGACAATCCTACTGGACGACTTGCTCGCTGGTGTATACGTTTATCAATGTTCAATTTTGATATTAAGCATAAGAAAGGAACTGAGCATGTAGTTCCTGACCTTCTTTCTCGTATAAATTACGATGTTTGTTCCATTTCTCACGACTTTTCCGACTCCAAAGATCAATGGTATGTCAATTTATACAATAAGTGTAAAGCTTATCCCTCTTCAACGCCTGATTATATTATAAAAGATAAAAAACTTTTCAAATATTCACGCTCTAACACTGAATTCAACTCTGAATTTAGTTGGAAACTTGTAATTCCTTCTGAATTTCGTGACTCTATAATATCTGAAAATCACGATACCCCAACTTCCGCCCATTTCGGAATCTTTAAAACATATCATAGAATTAAATTAAATTACTTTTGGCCTGGTATGTACAAAGATATTGCTTCTTACATTTCCAAATGTGATATTTGTCTCGCTCACAAACATCAGAACCAATTAACTTTCGGTTTAATGGGTAAACCAAAGCATTATTCCAGACCATTTCAATGTATTTCAATTGACTTTATTGGTCCTTTACCTACTACAAACAAATTGAACAGATTTATCCTTGTTGTTACTTGTTGTTTTTCGAAATTTTGTCTACTTTATCCTATTAAAAGAGCTACTTCTGCTATTATCGAGCATATCCTTGAAAATCTTGTTTTTATGAATTATGGTATTCCTGAGACCGTCATACTTGACAATGGCCCGCAAATGATTAGTTCTCAATTAACCGATATGTTTCATAGATATCACATACCTCATATTCATTATGTACCTCGTCATTGCCCACAAGTCAATACAGTTGAACGTTACAATAAAACAATTATAACTGCAATAGCTTCATTTATCGACAATGACCACAGGACTTGGGACAGACATATTCATAAAATACAATTCGCGATTAACTCTTCAGTAAATGAATCGACTAACTTTACTCCTGCTTTCTTAGTTTTTGGTCGTGAACTCGTTCCATGTGGTTCTGTTTATACTAGTAAAGATACCACAGAGGACTTGATTTTCGCACCTCGCGATATTTACGCGGAAAATCTTGGTTTTCTAATTCCAATACTTTCTGAAATACAATCTCGCTTAAACTATGCCCATTTATCTCAGTCTAAATATTACAATAAGCACAGACAACACTTTGAGTTTTCTCTTGGTGATATTGTTTGGAAGCGGAATTACCCCATAAGCGCTTCGAACAAACATTTTTGTGCTAAATTAGCACCTAAGTTTACTAAATGCATAATTTCTCAAAAATTGTCTCCATTAGTTTACAATTTAACTGATTTTGATAACAAAGATTTGGGCCGTTGGCATATTAAAGATCTTAAACCGCTTCATTACGTTTCGTAATTCTCTCTAAATTCCAAAAGCATTACGCGAACGTGTACTATTTATTAGGTTTTATTTTTGGCAATTATAAACTTTTTTTTTTTCCTTATCTCTACATTTTATTTATTTATTTATTCTAAACTTTACGCAAACGTAAACTCTAAATTCGTTTTCATTCGCTTTACGCAAATGCGTACTCTCTTAAGTTCTAATTTAGGCCCTTTGAAACTTTTATTCTTTTAACCTCTGTGCTCCATAAACCTTTCGCTTCTTTGGTAAGATTTCACCTCTTTGTCTAATTTTGTATGATAACTTTTTGTATTCATCTCATTACTTTTTCGGCTTCATTATGCCTTGACATATGTCAACCTTTTCATCTATCATCTTTTCTTGTAAATACTTTTTATTACTTTGACATTGGCTAATATGGCGGCAAATGATTGCTTGTCGTATGCCATTACTTACGAAGTTTGTGACGTAAATAAACTTAACTTCGAGTTTTCTTTTGTCTATTTTGCGACTTACGTCGTTATCTCCTTAATACTATGAGTTAGTATTACTTACCCTTGACTTTACCTTTATTACCCAGTTTCAGAGCGGTTGAATACTCTTTAAAAAGGCCCTGTTCACTATCCATGTTTATATTTACACTCATGACTTCTCTTAACGGAACGTGCGGGTGACGATAATAAACCTTAGCTTTAATCATTTACGTCTATAAATGACTTGCTTACTTGCTTTTAGCATATACAGTGCTATTTTAATTAAATGTTATTTAATTTCGCGTAATTATTTAACGCGTCGTGTTTTCTATACGTTTAGCATTTGCTGACATTTGTAATATAATTATCATCGTGCGGTTCTTAGCGACACGTAAAAAAAGCCATAAGCTTAAGCTTTGTTTTAATTGAGCGGGTTGTGACTTAAAAGCCTACACTAACTAAAGATAGTTTCTTGAGTATTGCTTATATTATTTTTGCCTTACTCTATTTTGTTTTTGTTTTAATTCTTAATTGAATTGAGACTTTGTTAGTTGACGAATGTTTGGATTGAATGTTTCGTCTATCAACGAAACTATCTTGTTATACATACACATTGTACACATTCATTGCATATCCTTTCAAATTATTTTTCACTTTCTTCATCTTAGATTTATTTCTTTATTTATTATTTTATTTACAGTTAGATGTCATTCACCTTATTTATCTCATCTGTCATCAAGTTTAATTCGGTTAACTTTACTAAATTTACTTTTATTCTTCAAAATTTACTTTTATTTTCTTCAAAATTTTCTTTTAATTTACTTTTTTTTTAATATTTTAAAAAATCTTTCAAGATTTTTTAAAACCGGCCCCCCCCGGTACTGTGACGATGTCATGTTTCCTTCTTTCTTAAAATCTTTTATTGACGGTCTGTCTGTCCGATATTCTTTATTTTTCTTTCTTTGTTGTTCAAATTTGAAATTGTTTGAATATCTGTGTTCTATTTTTGGCTTTTTTGGCTCAGGTCATCTAGAGCCTTGGTGGCTACAACATCAATCTTTCATCTTTAGTGTTTGTAGTGCAGCTTCGATTGGACTAGCTTTGCTAGCAGTTTAAAAATAGTGTTACGTTCCCTTTCTGGGTAAGTAAATTTACTTCTTGTAAAAGCATCACATCATTGCTCTCGTTGAACTGTGAATATTTATTTGAATTTACTTTGTTTGTTATAGGAACCTATTTACCACTTCGATTTGTATCTAACCTTTCCCCTCTCCTCTTCTTTAAATAAACCTACTCTCTAACTGTATCTAGCGTTTACTTATCTACGACCCTATTAGCTTTACTATTTCTGCACTAGCTGGTGTAACTTCTAGCTTTGATGTCTTATGATTGGAATAGGTAGAGATTAAGATTAGCAGATACTTGAACTGCAGATACTTGAACTTCCAACACTTTTGTATTCTTTGCTAGTTTAAATTAATCTTTGACTGCCTATTTGTTTTTTGTTTTTTTACTTAATTATTTCAAATCTTAACTGTGGGCAGTTATGGGTTTGATTTTGCCTAGTTAATTTGGATGAGGATTATGGTTGTTTCAGTTAGGTTTAGTTTCTTACTAGTCTAAATTTATAAAGAATTGTCTTTTGGACTTTGAATGTAGATGGGCACAAGTAGTTGTGTATGATTTTTTGTTGCGGTTTTTATTATGCAGGGTTTCAGCAATGCATCTTGATCATAGCATATTTTACTTTACATTTTCTTATATCAACTTCTTGCATGTTTTTGTATTGCCGCAGCTGACAGGTAGTTACTGTCTGCTATTTTGTGTCCATGTTGTTATGATATCCGCATTAGGTAGGTTTGTAATAGTGAGGAATTTTGTTGATATGTGATACAAAAAAATACCATTCAAGTAATTTTTTGTTTTATAGGAGCGCGGCATGTAAGGAGCGGTCTCCTTTGAGGTGCTGGCTGTTCGTTTAGTTTGATTGGGTTTAGATATTTTGAAATACGAATGGTTCTTTTTTGTTGTTTTGACTCGGGACGTCATCGTGTTACCGAGTTGACGATTTTTTGTCCTAGATAGTGAAAAAATATAAAATATTTTATTTAACATATATCATTCGAATTTTCTTGAGATTAGCTTAGCGCCCATCTGGCTACTGCCCCCCGCTTTTACTTAATTATTTCAAGTCTTAACTGTGGGCAGTTATGGGTTTGATTTTGCCTAGTTAATTTGGATGAGGATTATGGTTGTTTCAGTTAGGTTTAGTTTCTTACTAGTCTAAATTTATAAAGAATTGTCTGTCTTTTGGACTTTGAATGTAGATGGGCACAAGTAGTTGTGTATGATTTTTTGTTGCGGTTTTTATTATGCAGGGTTTCAGCAATGCATCTTGATCATAGCATATTTTACTTTACATTTTCTTATATCAACTTCTTGCATGTTTTTGTTTAAGATGATTGCCGCAGCTGACAGGTAGTTACTGTCTGCTATTTTGTGTCCATGTTGTTATGATATCCGCATTAGGTAGGTTTGTAATAGTGAGGAATTTTGTTGATATGTGATACAAAAAATTACCATTCAAGTAATTTTTTGTTTTATAGGAGCGCGGCATGTAAGGAGCGGTCTCCTTTGAGGTGCTGGCTGTTCGTTTAGTTCGATTGGGTTTATATATTTTGAAATACGAATGGGTCTTTTTTGTTGTTTTGACTCGGGACGTTATCGTGTTACCGAGTTGACGATTTTTTGTCCTAGATAGTGAAAAAATATAAAATATATTATTTAACGTATATCATTCGCATTTTCTTGAGATTAGCTTAGCGCCCATCTGGCTACTGCCCCCCGCTTTTACTCTGGCTGTTCGTTTAGTTCGATTGGGTTTAGATATTTTGAAATACGAATGGTTCTTTTTTGTTGTTTTGACTCGGGACGTCATCGTGTTACCGAGTTGACGATTTTTTGTCCTAGATAGTGAAAAATAATAAAATATATTATTTTACGTATATCATTCGCATTTTCTTGAGATTAGCTTAGCGCCCATCTGGCTACTGCCCCCCGCTTTTACTTAATTATTTCAAGTCTTAATTGTGGGCAGTTATGGGTTTGATTTTGCCTAGTTAATTTGGATGAGGATTATGGTTGTTTCAGTTAGGTTTAGTTTCGTACTAGTCTAAATTTATAAAGAATTGTCTTTTGGACTTTGAATGTAGATGGGCACAAGTAGTTGTGTATGATTTTTTGTTGCGGTTTTTATTATGCAGGGATTCAGCAATACATCTTGATCATAGCATATTTTACTTTACATTTTCTTATATCAACTTCTTGCATGTTTTTGTTTAAGATGATTGCCGCAGCTGACAGGTAGTTACTGTCTGCTATTTTGTGTCCATGTTGTTATGATATCCGCATTAGGTAGGTTTGTAATAGTGAGGAATTTTGTTGATATGTGATACAAAATCAAAAAATTACCATTCAAGTAATTTTTTGTTTTAAAGGGGCGCGGCATGTAAGGAGCGGTCTCCTTTGAGGTGCTGGCTGTTCGTTTAGTTCGATTGGGTTTATATATTTTGAAATACGAATGGGTCTTTTTTGTTGTTTTGACTCGGGACGTCATCGTGTTACCGAGTTGACGATTTTTTGTCCTAGATAGTGAAAAAATATAAAATATATTATTTAACGTATAACATTCGCATTTTGAGATTAGCTTAGCGCCCATCTGGCTACTGCCCCCCGCTTTTACTCTGGCTGTTCGTTTAGTTCGATTGGGTTTAGATATTTTGAAATACGAATGGTTCTTTTTTGTTGTTTTGACTCGGGACGTCATCGTGTTACCGAGTTGACGATTTTTTGTCCTAGATAGTGAAAAATAATAAAATATATTATTTAACGTATATCATTCGCATTTTCTTGAGATTAGCTTAGCGCCCATCTGGCTACTGCCCCCCGCTTTTACTTAATTATTTCAAGTCTTAACTGTGGGCAGTTATGGGTTTGATTTTGCCTTGTTAATTTGGATGAGGATTATGGTTGTTTCAGTTAGGTTTAGTTTCGTACTAGTCTAAATTTATAAAGAATTGTCTTTTGGACTTTGAATGTAGATGGGCACAAGTAGTTGTGTATGATTTTTTGTTGCGGTTTTTATTATGCAGGGATTCAGCAATACATCTTGATCATAGCATATTTTACTTTACATTTTCTTATATCAACTTCTTGCATGTTTTTGTTTAAGATGATTGCCGCAGCTGACAGGTAGTTACTGTCTGCTATTTTGTGTCCATGTTGTTATGATATCCGCATTAGGTAGGTTTGTAATAGTGAGGAATTTTGTTGATATGTGATACAAAAAATTACCATTCAAGTAATTTTTTGTTTTATAGGGACGCGGCATGTAAGGAGCGGTCTCCTTTGAGGTGCTGGCTGTTCGTTTAGTTCGATTGGGTTTAGATATTTTGAAATACGAATGGTTCTTTTTTGTTGTTTTGACTCGGGACGTCATCGTGTTACCGAGTTGACGATTTTTTGTCCTAGATAGTGAAAAAATATAAAATATATTATTTAACGTATATCATTCGCATTTTCTTGAGATTAGCTTAGCGCCCATCTGGCTACTGCCCCCCGCTTTTACTTAATTATTTCAAGTCTTAACTGTGGGCAGTTATGGGTTTGATTTTGCCTAGTTAATTTGGATGAGGATTATGGTTGTTTCAGTTAGGTTTAGTTTCTTACTAGTCTAAATTTATAAAGAATTGTCTTTTGGACTTTGAATGTAGATGGGCACAAGTAGTTGTGTATGATTTTTTGTTGCGGTTTTTATTATGCAGGGTTTCAGCAATACATCTTGATCATAGCATATTTTACTTTACATTTTCTTATATCAACTTCTTGCATGTTTTTGTTTAAGATGATTGCCGCAGCTGACAGGTAGTTACTGTCTGCTATTTTGTGTCCATGTTGTTATGATATCCGCATTAGGTAGGTTTGTAATAGTGAAGAATTTTGTTGATATGTGATACAAAAAATTACCATTCAAGTATTTTTTTGTTTTATAGGGGCGCGGCATGTAATGTGCTAGCGCCACTTGGATAAAAAATCATAACTTAGTGAAAACACAAAATATCAAAAATATGAACGATCAAATTGTTTCATTAGTCTTGTTGTATTTTTAGAATTGATAAATTCAGTTATCTATTTTTAATTGTAGAAACGCCGTTTTTAGCACTTTCGCTATCTCTTACTACACCGTATAAGATTTTATAAAATTCGGTAATTCTAAAAATACTAAAGTAAATGATCGTCCACTTTTTTAATATATTTAGTTTTTTCGGAGTTATGATTTTTTTCGAAGTGGCGCTAGTGCGCAGTCAGGTAGCCCCTTAATGCAGACTGCAGTAAATATAACCTCCATCAAAACACACTTCAAACAACCTCAAGAAAATAATCGTTATTTAATAAAACAATCAAATTAAACAAAAATAAATAAATAATTAAATAAGTAATAAACAAGCTACATACATACAATACAATAAAATATTTTTTTCAATTCAATTTCAATCCATTCAGTAATAAATAATAAAAATACAATCAAACATTTTTTAAATCCTAATACAATCTATAAATTTTTTTACAATTAGATTATTTACTATCGATACCACAAAAGTATAAAAAAGTAGTGTCTCTCTCTTGTATTGCGTGCCTGACAAGGTCCATGTCCATAGATATACAATAATCACTAACTTAACTTGTTATAACAACACCCATGTAAAATCCTATGGAATGCAATAAAAACTTTGTCTTTCTCTTGTATTGCGTGCCTGACAAGGTCCATGTCCATAGATATACAATAATCACTAACTTAACTTGTTATAACAACACCCATGTAAAATCCTATGGAATGCAATAAAAACTTTGTCTCTCTCTTGTATTGCGTGCCTGACAAGGTCCATGTCCATAGATATACAATAATCACTAACTTAACTTGTTATAACAACACCCATGTAAAATCCTATGGAATGCAATAAAAACTTTAGAGTATTGAGAGTTTTTTTATAAACACAATGTTTGTTAAACAAAGACCTCAAAACAGAACACAAGATATATCAATAAAAAAACAGTAAATAAATCAATGAATCAAGATTTATTACCATTCACATGAAAGGAACAAGATATTATTATGTGGAAGCCAAAATCTCCGACGGAACTTCCCTGGCCAAGTTCTTAAATCTTCAGTTTAGTCCTAAGATCCTTAAAGAGAAGCAAAATAGTAAATTTTACACAATATAATCTTTGAAAGTGTGTGAAGTAATGGGGATCCTCATGATTCGAAAAATCTCAAAAACCTAGGTGGCACTGAAAGTTTTTAGAACTGGTCTAAGATTCCTTTAAAACACTCGGCTCGGCTAAGAACAATTTAAATACGCCATTTGACATTTCTAAGAACAATCTTGGCTTAGTTTACGTCTCTGAATGTCGCCCTAAATTTCAATTCGAAAAGCAAATTTTACGACTTATGTGTTGTATTAACTTTTATGAACTGATGACGTAAAGAGATGTGGCTGACCATGCTAATAAATAACAATGATAGATAAGCTATATCAATACTCAATTGCTCTCATGCTATTTGATAAGGCTTATTTAATTACTGCATATTGCAGTAAATCATAATAGTTTATACAACAAAGAACCATCGGGCTCAAGCTATTGTTTTAGACCTGATCTCTAACTTAGGATAGGATCGAGCTTTTCGGTGGGAAAATTTATGTGAGTTATTCATGACATCGCTTCCTGGAAATATTACTTTAGTAGTAAAGGGGTGAAAGCGATCAATTACACCCGAAGTATTTTGGCGCACGAGCGTAGCGAAGGCGCTGATAGTGTGAGGGTGGAATTGATCTTTCTCACGTGGTGAACACTCTGCTTTTCATCTAGACTGCAAGGAAAGTAAGCAAAACAGTTTGTAAAATATATATATATATATGTCAGTGCCCCGCACCATATTTAACACACAAACTGGTAAATTTTCAGTTGGTTTTTATTGAAATCACTGCGTATTGATTTTAGAAATTCCCGCACAAGCCTAAATCAACTTATTTTTACTATTTCATGGTTAAAATACAAAACATTGATTACAAACCACAGATAGCAATATATTTTTCACCAACATTTTTTCCGCCTTTTTTAAAGGCTCGCGTTCGTAGCATTTTTGCCAAAATTTAAAAGAAAAATTGTTTTTTTTTACAATTAATAATATTTTTATTGATATTTGTAGGTAAATTCGCGAATTTTGTATTCATCTTGCTTAAGGCAAGCATATTTTTTTATCGTATACGTCCTTCCTTTGCCATTTATTATGTGCAATTTTCTATGCAAATAGTAAAAAGAAACGTTAGAATTTCTAAGTAACTTACATCCGGATGTAAGTTGGACTTGCATCCTTTCTTTGGGGTCGCTATTGGTCTACTTTCAGAGCATGAGATGAAAAAGACATTTATTTCATCATCTTAGTTGAGGAAAATCTCACAAAGATACTTTTGTTTGACAGTGATTTCCTTATCAAGATTTTAACCTGGAACCTCCAATAAGAGTTGAACGCTTGACTCGAAGGGTCGATAATAAAAAATTTGGTTCAAATGCCAACTTCTTTGTCGGTCTTTTTGAAGAATCCAATACTGAAAAAGAGAACTCGATGGTGGTGGATATGAAGTCGAAGCATTTATGCATATTTAATAAAAAAAGAAAGAAACATACACTTTCTTTTTTTTGTTTCATTTTATTATATATGAGTTCATTACTTTTGAATTCATTACTGAAGGTATGGAAAGGACGGGCCAAGTTGATGTATTATACACAGACTACAGCAAGTGTTTTGATCGGTTTTGATCGTATCGACCATTGTGTTCTCCTAACTAAGCTTCTTGAGGCCGGTATTCACGGCGATTTGTTTAGGTGATTTCAATCTTATTTGGGAAACCGTAACCAAGCAGTGGTCTTAAAAGGATATACATCCTCTTGGTCTTTAATTCCCTCAGGAGTACCGCAGGGGTCCTTACTAGGACCTTTACTTTTTGTTATTTTTATTAGTGATATCAACAAATGTTTCCTCAATTCTAGAATATTATTATTCGCTGATGATATGAAGATATTAAAAACAATTAATAGGCCAGATGATATAGATGCTTTACAAGAAGATATATTTAGATTCGAAACTTACTGCACTATAAATAAACTCGATTTATACATATGCAAATGTTATTATGTATCATTCAGTAGAAAAAGTGAAATACTAGAAAAAGGTTATACTATAAAAAATGTATCAGTATCAAAAACTAAAATTATTAAAGATTTAGGTGTATTCCATGATAGCAAACTCCTGTTTGATGTACATATTGACAATGTTTTAAAAAAGGTCAATAAAGCCCTAGGTTTTGTTATGAGATTATCTGACGAATTTAAGAACCTCAAAGTTATTAAGATACTACACTACACTGTCACCTTGAGTATGCATCTCAAATCTGGAATCCTCAATACGATATATATAAGAAGCGCATTGAGGGAATCCAGAGAAGATTCCTTAAATATCTCGACTTTAAGGCTAGACAATTTTCATCTAACTATGAACACCGCTGCAAAAGATACCATTTTCTTCCACTCGAGTTGAGACGAAATGTAAGTGATATCTGCTATCTGATGTCTATTGCTAACGGTTCTGTGGATAGCGCAGACTTGCTTTCTAAATTAGAGATCAAATATAACCAACGAAATTTGCGATGTAAAACTAAACTTCACTTACCAATGGTACGCACTAACTATAGGCTGCCCGCAAGTGCGGCGTTTAACATGCTATCGAGCGACATTGATTTATTCTGTACGAGCATCACATCACTCAAACGGCAATTTGCCAATATTTACTTCATCTCGAACTGAGTTTTTTATAAGCACTTGACTTTTATTATTATTTATTTTAACAATTTACTTTACTTACCTACGTATTTCTTTACTAAGTATCATTTATCTACTTTTTGCCTTGGACAGTCCTCTTTTAGTCCGCTAAGTTAATTTGCTATTATATGAGGAGAATTATAATTAGCATTAGTATATTAATTTGTATACATAATGTAAAATTTAGCTGTTAGTCTTCCTAAAAATGAATAAATAAATAAATATAACATTAGGCAAACAAAAACATAAACATTATTATTTTAGAAAGTATCAAAAAATCCATATCGGTAATTTTTTTTCCCTGGTAGTATCAGATATGTTTCTTTTTAATTATAAATACTTATCTAATAATATTCATAGCTATTATAAGAGGGGTAGATAAGCCCAATATTAAGTCAACTTTATTAAACTTTTCGATTCATATAAAAGCAAGGATGTGAATAATTCATTTATTGCTTAAGTATTTTTTCTACTGAATAGTGTTCAAACTACAATATGAAATACATATTTGTTTTGTTCTGTCTAGTTCAACTAGCGTATTCCAAAACATTATTTGCGTATAAAAACAGTAAGTTTTACTTTTTTTACTCGAAATCTAATAAATATATATTTCCATCGAGAGTTATGCTATACTATAATAATACGAGTATAATTATGTGAAATTTAATATTTTGTAAGCCATTTTAAGAGTGTTTGATGAACTAATCATGAAACTAAACATAGGAATATGAGTTGCTTAGGAAATCTATCAGCTGGGCGTACGGTTTTGTAAGATAGGACATTTTATTTTTAAATCGTCTGTTAGCCTAGTTGTTTTCCGTACAAATTTTTTAAATAGGCAGTAATATTACAATACTTGTATTAAATTCATTATTCTTACGCATTATATTATAATATTATACCGAGTGGCGTCCATCGAAAATGTCTTGGAAAAGACACTATCAGTTATAATTTTCCAATTTTCAAATAACTTATCCAATAATTTTCTAAAAACCTTAGCTCGGACTGTGACGGACATAGGGACAAATTGGTCCAACTGTTTTCAAACCATGCGTTTATTAACGATCAGCAGTTAATTTTTGAATATAAATATTTTTTCAATACACCTTGCTCGAAAATTTAACTTACGAAGGCAGTAAACTGTGCGATAAATGCAAAACGCATTTTATTGCGACTTTATTACAATTTTTTTTTAATTCCTACGGTCTTCAAAATTATTACTCAGCCGGGATCATTTTGACAATAAAAAATATTTAAATCGATTCATACAAAGAGAAAAGTATTTTATATTTTTTTATTTCAACAAATTGTATCAAAAATATTATCAGCCACTAATATTTTAATTATAAAAATAAAATTATCTCGATTTAACAGAGAATCAATTCGTAGAGGCTGAAAGTCCGCCAGAGCCTTTTCTCCGTAATTATGCTTATAAAAAAGAAACATACTATTGGATTGTAGTTGGCGCCAAGTTTGTAAAATTTTCATTTAATTGTTTTACATTGAATGTTGTTTGATGAGTGATTAAGTGTTGATATTTAAAAATAAATGTGAAAGGATACTCAAACTGCGCGCGATATAATAAAGGTTAGTTTTTACAACTTCTATATGATCAATTTTACCTGTAGTATCATAGCTTTTGTAGGGTGTACCTTTCTTAACCATTTCAATTTAATTATTTACTATCAGTTTTCTCACAAGTGTATTGAAAAGCGTCGTACATCACACGGATCTAAGGTTTTATAACAAACTCGTGACTCGAGATGTTTCTAAGTCAATCAAAAAATACTTCCAATGATCCCAACTAATATATGTTAGTTAAAAAGAGGGGATATCTAAAAACACAACCGGTAGGGATATATCAGTGGAGAATAAGATATTTTATTTATTGTTGCACACCCTTCTACTATCTCTTCTTAATGTACTTACTCTATACCTAGTCAGTCCCTAAATACTGTCACTGGCCCATATATTTGAATTTAGAACTGACAGGAAAAAAAAACATCAACATGCGGTTTTCAATTGTTTAAGACCTATAAAACGTAAAAATATTTTGTCCTTATTGTTATTTCGCGATGGAGTAGACGCTCAAAGAGGACCGGGTAGCAGTGATTGCATTACACCGTTGTGGGCATTCGCCGAACACAATATTCAAGCTGCTACAAAACTTGTGAAAATCACGAAACGGTTTGTGTATCGTATTATTAAAAAATACAATAAACACTCCTGTGTTGATGACAAAAAAAGATCAGGCAGACCTCGCTCTGTTAGGGACTCCAGCAGTCATCAAAGCGATCAAGGCAAGGCAAGGGGAAATCCTGTCCGCAAACAGAAACTGATCGCTTTACAAATGGGTTTAAGTACGAAAACTGTAAAAAAGGTACTCAATGAAGACCTGGGTCTGCGAGCTTACAGGAAAAAAAGTGGACATTTTCTCAACGCGCGCTTGAAAGCTATGAGAGTGATGAGATCCAAAGTTCTGTTAAGGCGATACGCCAAAAACAAGCACCGTGATATCCTGTTTACCGGCGAAAACATTTTTAACATCGAAGAGAAGTACAACAAACAAAATGATAGGGTCTACGCTACAAGTTCTGCGGAAGCTGCGAACGCAATTCCTCGAGTGCAACATGGCCGTCATCCCTCATCATTGATGATTTGGCTGGGAGTCTCTTATTTTGGCCCAACTGAAGTTCATGTTTGCGAAAGAGGTGTTAAAACCAGTGCGAAAGTCTTGGAACCAATCGTGAAAGACCTTCCTCAAACGCTCTTTCGAGGACGATTATGGATGTTTCAACAGGACTCTACACCGGCGCACAAGGCCAGATCTACCCAGGCATGGTTCGAGCGCAACGAATCAACTTGATCAAGCATGAAGATTGGCCCTCCTCCAGCCCTGACCTTAATCCTTTAGATTACAAAATATGGCAGGTGTTGGATGAGAAAGTCTGCGCTAAGCCTCATAAAAATTTGGAGAGCTTGAAGACTTCACTGCGAAAAGTAGTGGCCGAAATCGATATGAATATGGTTCGTGCTGCTACCGATGACTGGCCACGGAGATTAAAAGCCTGCGTGGCTAATGGTGGTGGACATTTTGAATAATTTTGTTTCTATCTTCAAATACGGCTAGTACTTACGAATAAAAAAAAAGTTTTGGAAACGACACAGTATGTTCGATTATATCACCTTATAATACATGTGACAATATTTAAGGATCGACAGGTTATATTTCCATGTCCATGTGTGCAATAAAGTATAGGTATAATCGATTCTGTTTATGGAATAATTCGATCTGTTGAGTAGAACCTACCTATATATAGGTATATAAGAAATTATGTAAATGTGATAACCTTTGGTACTCGTAATATTCTTAACAGACCAGAATCAACGAAGATGTGTCAACATGTGGGATGAAGGCTGCATCAACGGGCAGCTACAAGGAGCAGGTATTAAATCAGTACAAATAAACATAATTATACGTCTGAACGTCGCTCTAGTCATTTCATTCACGAACCCTCTACAACCCACATCGCATGGCGACCCTGCTAGTACTGCCTTATCGGGCAGTGCTGAGTTAGTAGTGGGAACCTAATATGGGTTGTATGAGGTGTTCCGCCCAACAACCTAGACAACCTGAGACCAACCCGAAAATTTAACTCATTAAAATTCAACGTGGAAACGGTATTATGCGATTATTCTTTAGAATCACACATGAGGGCTATTTTTTATGTAACTTATTTTATCTCTTACAGTTTGTGTCAATGCTACATAAAAATACCTGAAATTTTTGTTTTTATTTTATTTGAAGAGTACTGGTAGGAAACAGTAGATCAGATTCGTAAAAAAATGCTGAAAAATATACCACTACACGATTTCGATAAGTTTTGGGTTAAAAGTGATTCGGTAATGTCTATGCTAAATGCTGGCTAAAAGATAAAGCAAAATATCGACAAATATTACATATAACTTGCATCATCAACGGCCCGTTACAGTCCACTGCTGGACTATGAGCCTCCTCCACTTAAGTGAAGGGTTTTGTCATAATCTCCACGCTTGGCAGGCGGCAACTTGCATAGTGCAAGGAATTCTTAACTTTGCAAAAGACCAGGACTAGTTAGAAAAAAACAATATCTTTCAACAAGACAATATGCGGGTTCCACACATGCATAGATTTACATACGCGGCCTATTCGCTGATCTCGCACCATCTGATTTTCACCCGCTCATTTTTATTTTGTGTTGATGTCTAATTTTGGGATCAGATAAGGCCGTGTGTAAGATGTTCCGTCATATTTATTTATTTCTAATCATTGTTCTCAGGCAATGACGACTACTATCTAGCCGGGGGTGGCTTCAACCCCGGCAAGCGCTGCGTCAACATGTGGGATGAAGGATGCATCAACGGACAACTACAGGGCGCAGGTGAGAATTAGAGACAACATACAGATAATCAATATCGACGGCTGATCTCACAAGTACAGGTTAGTACCTGGGGGTAGTCCCCCAGCCAGCAAGCGCAGCGTAGCAAAATTGCACGTAATAGTTACTGCATGTTGTCTTTCTGTTCTAAATACTTTGTTTTGAATCCAGACACACAAAGGTGGACCTTGGGGTTGGTTGATGTGACTTCTTCCATACAGACAGGCAATCTATGAATTTACAGAAATCAGCAACTACTATTTTCAAAGAAAAATATAGAATTTACATAAGTTTCTCCATTTACTGAAACAATTTTAAAAAGTATGTCCCGATGGGCACGTAGAACCTATATCCAAACACGAAATCCGACGCAATCATCATGACAGATATTTTTACAAAATTACGATAATAACATCAACTGTTTTTTTAAGTTGATATACTTATATTATTAGATAGAGAAAGAAAGGTTCTCCAGTAGCGACCGTGTACCGTAAGACACAGCGTGTGCAAGCCTCCCTCATGGTGGACCGGCGCGGCGGCGATCTGGTGAAGGCCGCCGGAAACCGCTGGATACGGGAAGCGCAGGAACGGATGTTTTGGCTGTGTGCCTTCACCCAGCAGTGGACGTCTTTTGGCCCACTGAGCCGTTTAGATAAAGCGTCACTGAGACGGGCTGTCATGCGGGTACTGGGCTTACATGTTTGCAACCAAAGATAAAACAATAAAACAATACCAGCTATCGGTCTAGAAAGCAAATGTCTCCAGAAAAGCCTCAATGTGGTCAAAATTATAATGAAGGCTGAAAGATCTATTGCGGCTTCTTAATGTCGAATAAAATAGTTCAAATAAAATATTTTAAGGATTTGGAAAATCTTTTATATTACTTTATTTATATAAAATAGTGTTTAAGTTTTCTAGAAGAATATATAAATAACAGTAGTTTTTTTGTACTAACCAATTTGTATTTTTAGGCAACGACGACTACTACTTAGCCGGGGGCGGCTTCAACCCCGGCAAGCGCTGCGTCAACATGTGGGACGAAGGATGCATCAACGGACAACTACAGGGCGCTGGTGAGAAAGCCTCGCTATTTCAACCTAGGCAAGGGCCATTTTTTGGCAAGGACACTACAGTCGCATTACCAGTAGTGTCGTTTACAATTAACGACACTACCAAGCCAATTTTGGATTAAATTAAGTAAATCATCAAATAACAGTAACAGCAAACTTTAGGGATGTAGAGTCAACACAGAAGTTTTGGAAGTTCGAGTTGAATTAATCTATGATGAACCTCTTTTACGGAAAATAAAAACAAGTTATAAATGTGACAAAGATCAAATGACACTGACGACATGACTGATCAAAGAACCCCGCACAAAGTATATGGAAAATTTAATCTAGTGCCATAACAAAAAAAAAAAAAAGTATATGGAAAAAGCCGTTCGGTCGATTTGGCTGAAATTTTGGGAAAATATAGTACCTATTTATATTGGTGATCAATTGTGCAAAGCAGCAACCTTAAATAATGAACAGTTTTTGAAATATACATATTTAAATAAATGTTGAACATTAACATGTTCCGTCTGCACGGCGCGCGAGCCTTTCATTTATCTAAGATGATGACATTTTAATCACAGAGCTTGATGCTCCTTGACACTCAAATCAATGAGGAAGTCAATGAGATGTCAATACTAATTTTTACGTATTAGTTTCATAATAATAATAATTATCATAATCATAAAATAATCATCTATTTGAGGATTCGCTTTGCACAAATGAAATAAAAAGTGTGTCATTGAATAAATGTGGGTAGATACGATTTGTGGAGTAATAATAAAAAATGTATGTGCCGTGTTTTTAGACTTTCTGTTTTACTGGCAGTTTTAAAACGTATTTGGTTATAGAAATGGCTTTTAAAAACAGAATTCCTTGTTACATATGTAATAGTGCTTTAATACCACGAGCAATGGTGCGATTACTCAGAGAAGACAATGCCCTTATTATGGAACTAGCAATAGAACGGCGCGAAGAAGCTGGTGGATTGCAAGCTGATGTTAATGCTGACACTCGAGTATGTAATAATTGTTACCTCCTAATTACTCGGTATATCCAAACACTGAATAATGATCCTCAGTGTTTGCGGTTAAATGTTTTGCGTCAAATATCTTCTCGTACTTGTTTTCTGTGCAACAGTGATACAGACATTCACAGAATATCACCAGATTGCAGAGTGAATATTTTTCTGAAGAAAACTATGTACGTGCCCCGATTAGGTACGTGTGCTGCAGTGAACATTTAGATGAGAGGTTTTTTGCCTGAAGAACTTTTAGCGAGTTTAAGATATACTAACAGGCCGTTTTTGCTTAAAGGACAGGAATTACAAATATTTTTAAATGCATTGCGTAATGAAATCAATCATAGTGCTCAGTGTAGATACCAAGATGAGAAAGAATTGTCGAACGAGGAGTTTAAGGCAGTTGCACATTTTATTGATTTATATAACTATTGCGACCGCGTAGTACGAGTGCGAGGTGGACATCGTTATGTTCAGAAGACCTTCTATGCTTTTTATGTAAGTTACGTCAAGGAGTCAGTGACGAGTTATTGTGGGTCTTATTCCATTATGATTCAAGAGTCTTGCTATCAGTACGGTAAGACAATCTCTGATGGTACGATTTGTTCAAGAAAATATAGGCTTGTATGCTATAACAAGAGAGGATTATATAGAGAGGCATGTGACTGATTTTGCCAATCATTTGTATAACTCCACTCCACAAGAACCCAAACTAATAGTGTACAATGACTGTACGTATTTAGACATAGAAAAAAGTTCGTGTTTTAAAACGTTGCGACAAACATACTGCACTCATAAACGGAAACATTTGATAAAACCCTCATTATTTAGTTGCTCCTGATGGATTTATTTTAGATATTCAAGGTCCGTATTTCTCCAACGCTGCAAATAATGACGCCAGTATTCTTGTGAGTGAGTTGGATAACGATTTCCGTGGTATGCAAGATTGGTTACGACCACAGGATATATTCATCGTGGATACAGAGACGCCATTTCAAGACTTGCTTAAATAAACGTTGAGACAAAGATGCCACCAGCTCTGCGACCAGGTCAAGTTCAATTCCCGACTGAAGATGCAAACAAGGCACGGATTGTAATAAAGACGCGGTGGATTGTGGAAGCGCGTAATGGTCATCTAAAAAATATATTTAAATTCTTTGCTCATACAATATCGACGTCGCATGTACCGAATTTGAGTGATTTTCTTCGAATTGCTGGAGCAATAATAGATAAATATTAGGGAAATATTACAATGCCAGACGCTGATGTCCAGTTAGCTAATACAATGCTTGAACACGTTAATGTCATACAGACACGAGTAGAGGCTAAAAATCAGAGGCAAAGAAGAGCACGATGGGGTCCATTGATAGCTTCACAAATACCAGTTTCCCCGGCTAAACCTCCAGTATTTGCACTCATTTACTTTTGGAACATATCAAGTTAATCTATCTCCTGGCTATATTCAAGATAGTACATTGCGACATATTGGAGATCTAGAAGTAAGTACAAAATGGCGAAGAACGAATTTTCGAAATTGGTCTACTCAGTGAGCCAGGATTCATCAAAATAAGGGCTACTTCTAGGTTCCGAAATGCAACAACATTATTTTTTGTGGATTGCATTTAATGAAAAACACGATACTGACAGTCAGAAAAATCCCATATTAGGATATTATTGCACTTGTAAAAGTGGAGCAAGAACTTTAGGTCATGTAGCGGCAATTATATGGTTTCTAGGATTCACCCGCTACGAAGAAAACATTAAATATCCGTCCCTGAGAATACTACGATCCATACTTAACGCTGGCGTATGACAGATGTTTATGTATTGAGGTGGTAGGTACGAGTCAGCACTTTTAAGAAACCAACAATATATCAAAAACAGTTCATTACTTAAGGTTGCTGCTTTGCACAGTTGATCACTAATATAAACACTATATTTTCCCAAAATTTCAGCCAAATCGACCGAACGGCTTTTTCCATGTACTTTGTGCGGGTTCTTTGTTCTGACTTTAGACTGACATTTGATGGATAAATTATTATTATTGTGAGACTATTTTTTTTTCGTGATACCACTTCATTCTAGCTTTGAACAGAATTAAATAAAACCTATAAGATGTCGGAAGCTGGTAATAGCGAATCAGTTTTACAATTTTTGCCGATGAATGGCGGAACTGCGAACTGCTTTTGGGCAAACACAAATATCATGTACTAAAGAAATATAAAAATGTTGCAACTATTTGGAGGTGCTCGAATTATTAAAAAGCAAAATGTCTTGGAACAGTTACGGTTAAGGTAGCTAAGAAGCTACACCATGCAAGCCGACCACTTTCGTTCTCAAAATATTATGTTTACACCAAGGACATTTAAACAGTAGCCGGACAGATCGCCATTGATTGACATTTGAAGCACCCATGATAAGCCAGTTCAATCATAAATACACATCTCACACACACACTCGCACTATAATAAGCCGATCACTCCACCATTACGCTATTTGCCGGCGCCGTAACATCACGTGTTTTATAATTACGGAAATAAAGTGAAATATGCCTTCTTGTGTTGTGAAATGGTGTAAGAATAATACAACCAGACATTAAAAAAAATCTGGAAATAACCTCTCTCACAGGAAAGATCTACAATTTTTCGAGTATTTTGAAATAAAAATTTATTTATCGCTTGGAATTCAAAACCTCAACTTCAACAGTCCAGAGTCCAGTTGGTGTTGTTATAAAATTGTGGGGAAATTTACCCTAAAATGAGTAATTTAATATTGCAGTTACAAAATAAGTCTTGTCAAATACGTACGTATAATAAAAAATTGGCAGCCCTTGAATTTTGGTAATTTTTAACATTGCGTTGTTTTTTTTATGCTTCTTAGTCTGTCAAACAAACTTTCACCGAAATCGGTTTATAATCAAAAAATTATGCCGTCATCTTAAATTTTTGTAATTTTTAACATTGAGTTTTTGTTTTCTTGTCAAAATACTGACTTAAACCAAGTTTCATCAAAATCGGTCCACAATCAAGAAAGTCTTAGGTTTTTGGCAATTTTAACATTGTACTGTTGTTTTCATGCGAAAACAGTATGTCAAACCAAGTTTCACCGGAATCGGTTTATAAACACAAAAGTTGGCCGCCATCTTGAATTTTTGTAACATTGCGTTGTTGTTTTTATTCCAAAATAGTACGTCAAACCAAGTTTCACCGAAATGGGTCCATAAACAGAAAGGTTGGCCGCCATCATGAATTTTTTGTAAGCTTTAACATTGCGTTGTTGTTTTCATGTCAAAACAGTATGTCAAACCAAGTAACAGTATGTCAAACCAAGTTTAAACGAAATCGGTCCATAAACAAAAAAGTTGGCCGCCATCTTGATTTTTGTCATTATTAACATAACGTTGTTTTCTTGTCAAAATACTGTCTCAAACCAAGTTTCACCGAAATCGGTCCACAAAAAGAAAGTTGGCAGCCATAATTGACAAGCCACAATATTTTTGTTAACATATCGTTAAAACCAAATAATCATTCACTATCTCATTTGGCCATTTATTTAAACGTATTTTGCATTTTTTTCCACACTTATCGTTTTCATCCAAGAAAATAGTTGATAATGGGATAAAACCGGGAGGAATGGGTGGATTGAGTTTTAACCTTCTACCCATCTCTACCCCCACAGCCCACTATTGTGCGGTGAGGCACGTGGCTGAAAGCAGCAGTTTATTATTATATTACTCAGCATTTACACAATATCCGCACTGTAATGGATAATTAGATTCAAAAAGCCCCTTGTTTTTCTTGTTTTCCGAGGCCCCTCCTATCCAGGCTTGACATCTTTCCTTTGATGATGATTGCACTTTATTTCTGTAATTGCTTTTCCTTTCAATTTGTTTTTCGAGTACAGATTAATAAAGCAGCTAAGAAATAGAAAATGCCAAATCTGCACTACATAATAGCCAATCTTAAAACAGAGTTATCTTTTATTTCGAAAAACTACTCATGTATTATCGAAACTTTTGAACTGGTTCAAAATGAATCACTACCCTTATGTGAAACTCTAACTTACAAAAATTCTAACTCTAACAAACTCTAAATGTCAAAAATTTACAGCATTCGCTTTCAAGAGTTATTTTAGAAGTAAAAGGCAAAGTCAATGACAAATTAAAACTATTTTAGAATAAATAACGGATTTGACTCATTAAAAAAAGACTCATCAATTAATTTTGGGTAAAGAAATCACAATAATAGATAAGAACAGACTATCTACATTGGGTTATTTCGAATATTTTTCACATGCGCCAGCTACGAGTGTTGCAGTAGAACGTTCATTTTCTCATTATGTGCGGTGAAAACAAACTAGACGAATAAGCTATGTAGTCATTTTGCGACTTAGTCATTAAAGTATGTAGTCAATTAAAAGACCTAGGCGAAATGATAACTAGTCATTTTGCGACATAGTCAACAGTGTAGTGTAGTCATACTGCTATCTAGACAATCTGATACCGATCCGTTGACTCTACTATTTAATCCAAAATTGGCTTGGTAGTGTCGTTAATTGTAAACGAGACTACTAGGTAGAGCGACTGGTAGTGTCCTTGCCAAATGATGACAAGCGCTGCCTCAACATGTGGGACGAAGGATGCATCAATGGGCAACTACAGGGCGCTAGCAAGAAAACCTTGCTATTTCAACCCAGGCAAGCGCTGCTTCGACATCTAGGACGAAAGATGCATCAACGGTTTGTAGTTAACCGTACCAGCGCCCTGTAGTTGGGCGCTGGTAGGAAAACCTCGCTATTTTAACAAGATGGCCTCCTTCCTTGTCCAACGATCTGGGCAGCGTTCAACTCTCCATCGGATAAATATAGTAGGTATCTGGGAGCTGGAGTCAAATCCCGGTAGGGTATCGGAATAAAAGAAATGAGACTTAACTTACTAGAAAAACCTTGCAATTTGAATATACCTTACTTACACTAACTTATTATTATAAACTTTTTTAAGGAATTATTTTTTCGAAGCCATTCCCTTATAACTTTAGCAGCATATCATAGAAACAAATTAAGACATGAAATAAACGAGAAAGGGTTAATTAACGGATACCTAAAACCTAAAACTGGATACTTAAACTGTATTTTTTTATGAATTATTCAGAGAGCGATGCTGATTATTTAAACTTTACCAGCAGAGCAGAAAAAACTAAGACATTAAACAAGCGTGAAAAATAGTTGCTTATTATTGCGCAACACTTATAAATTTAAATGACGAAGAGCGCCGAAACTAGTTAACAAAACTTGTTGACCTGATTTAAAGTCGCAGAATCAACGGTATTTAACGGTATAAACCGTTTATAGAGTCCCAAACAACAAACATGATAGATTCCACCATACCACTAATCAGAAATATTTATCATAATAAAAACGAATATCTAGTCATCACTGTCGCCAGGGCATTCAGGGTTTATTTAAAATTTTGTGTAATTTGGTGGAAAAGCAATGAAAGAAATACAACATTACAAGTCTTGTTTTTTATCATAGAAACGCTAAATCCCTAATTATCATACTTAGTCGTTTGCTTTTTTATTCACTTTAAAATATATTTATTTTGATAATGAAAATAAAAGATTCATGTAAATGTAATAAATCACATCATATGTACCGAGTGCTACTCCGACCATCATATTTTGCCTATCCGCCAGCTTCAAGTCCAGTAGGCTGCAGGTCTGTTTAAGAGTAGCGTTATGAAGTCACTCTAAGGCAGTTTAAGGTGACGTTGACGACGACATCTGCATCAAGATATAAGAAAGCAGCGGCGTATTATAATTTTATTTTACATCTCCAAACATTTGCAAGATGTTTTTAACTTTACAGGAAACGACGACTACTACTTAGCCGGGGGCGGCTTCAACCCCGGCAAGCGCTGCGTCAACATGTGGGATGAAGGATGCATCAACGGACAACTACAGGGCGCTGGTAAGAGTTGTTGCTATACAACGTGGTAGCTATGATCTCTCGGGTGGTAGCTAGATCAGCCACAGACCTTTACACCACAACTTTTTAAATTCTCGAAAAGTATTGATTATTCACACAAACTAGTCTACTGACAGAGTTAGTTTGGCTGAACTACCACCATGGAGAACTCGTGTTATTTAGCTCACACATTGTAGTACGCCTTTTTTATTGATCAATTAATGGAATTTGTCTTGTTACAGGCAATGACGACTATTATCTGGCTGGTGGTGGCTTCAACCCAGGCAAAAGATCCCTAGAGACTCTGATGGAAAAGCTGCGCAAAGCTCACAAGAACAACTAAAGAACAACCCACATCTCTTTTCTCTAATATAAGTTTTTTTCATAGGCTATGTTTCAAAATGCTATTGCACTATTTCCTTTTATGTAAGGTACATAATCTTTCTAAGGAAAAGCGCGCAGTGCTGTTAATGCCATTGAAACGCAGCTGGAGTCAACTGCACATCTAGTCTCATCATTGTCGCTTTGAGTGTAAATTTTGTGGTTTGGTCATTAAACATATTTAACAAACATTCTATCATTCATTTAATGATTTCAGACACTTTGGTCAGATTTCGCTTGCGACAGACATATTTTGTACATATTACTTAGTGAGAGACACAATGTTGAATCATTTCGATGCAAATCAATGTAAAAAATATGTTGCAGTAAAAGAAATATATTTAAGAAACATTCTATGATTCGTTTAATGATTTGGGACACTTTGGTCCGATTCCTCTTACTTACCTAGTGAGAAATACAATGTTGAAACATTTCGATGCAAAACCAAAGTAAGATACATGTTACAGCAAGAAACAAAACTTATAACGTAGACTAATGCACTTTGGCTTATGAAACAGGCGTAAGAAGCAAGAAATCACTTCGTGAGCGTAGTTTTCTTTTTGGCGGTTAAGTTTTGTTAAAACTGCAATGTATGAGTGTACTGGAGTTTAGTTAGTACGCTCTGACGTTGCAGTTTCAACTTTATTGAATAGCCAAAACGACAATTTTGCGCTATAAAATTAAATTCCTTTTAGCTGGTGAATTTCAAAACCTTATAAATAAGGTGCCGTTATAATGTTAGAGGTTTGGACGCATTAACGACAAACACGAGATATGGTTCTTTTAAGAGGTGACGCTGTTGGTTTGTTTGCACAAACATTAATTCAAGTATTATAAAAATTCAAATAGGGCACGAAGTAATCCCAGTGTTGACGATAAGATACCACCAAATCCAGCAATGTTAAAGAATCTCTTACAGAGTAATTGAACTGAGCCAAACTGATCCATCGACCAAAGTTCACCCCGACATCGACAATATCAAGACGAAACCGGAAGAATTAGCTAGGACTTTCTATTCCGTCTACAAAAAACAAAGCGTATACCACCATAAGTGAGAGTTTCAATATAAAATTCGGTGGAGCCGAAGACTGTAAACTCGTACTTTAGAAAACTACTAACGCACATCAGGCCATTCGCACAAATTACGTAAAGATTTTGTGCCATTCGTGAATAAAATTAGTTTGTTAAAAACTACCTTTGAACGAAGAATTGAAAAAGAAACACCTATGTATGACACTGACACGTGTTAACCATTTCTTTTTCACACACGTCAGTTTAAGTTTCGAACAAAAGGAGTTTAGAGGAGCCAAAGAGGAGCTCTTCAAGTTTTATTTAAGGTGGTTCGTCGCGGTCAGCTAGGCACATCTAAAATGGATTTCTCGTCTTCTATATGCCCTGAAATTATTGATTGAGGTAAATAATAGTGCTTGTAGATGATCTGGATAAAAACTATGTTCTGTAATAAATTAGTACTGCATACCATTTGGGCTCGCTCCTAAAAAGCCTACCACAGTGAAATGTCTAAACAATTTTGATTTTTGCTAACTCTTCGAAGTACAACCTCAGGCAAAATACATTTTTTGTAAAATGTCACCAGTTTTGGTAGCATATCACTAATAAAAACTTCGTCACGCTCTATTTCCAATACAGTAATGTCATGAGTTGGAGAGATGTAGCCGACGAAGTAACATTTCTTCATTTTAGATACCCGCAGTTGGCCCTGAATCTGAAAAAAAAAAAAGCATCAAAACATTCTGTATGAATGTGTTTTGTAAATACTGTACAATGAAACAAAATATCATACTAACTGTTCAATAAAATAATCATACCAACCTGGTAGTAGAAGTTATGTTTTTTATTTATTTGTAAGCTCCCATTGCCATCAACATATAGTGGAAAATTTTTCCGATCTTTTGCAGCGGCAAACATATCTTGGTTGTTGCGAGCCAATGAGGGGAAACATTTTATTTCCAAAATAGATTTCTCTTCTTCTATAACCCCTGAAATTATTGATTGTGGTAAACATTGTTTTTTTTTTAGATAATCTGGATATAAAAATATTTTCTGTCATAAATAAATACCACATACCATCTGGGCTAGCTCCTAAAAAACCAAACTCTTCATCAATAAAGAGCCCTGCTGGTCGCACAGCTTTTTTCATGTTTTCTATGAATAATGTTCTGGCCACTGACTCGTTGTATTGGCCATATGCCATGTCATTGGTCAGAACATTGTTTTTATATAAAATGCTTTTCACGTGGTTATGGCAGGGTGTCGTCGCTTTTCTTTTACATATCTGCAACAAAATTGATGTTAGGCATATTCAAATTTACTATTCATACATAGTTGATGAGAGGAGTTGCCACAATCTCACGTCGTCATTTTCAAGCAGGTACCTATATAATAAAAACTAACCATTCCAAATTGACTGGCAGTGAGCCTGTCGCATCTGTGAGTAGTATACATGTCATTTTCATGTTGTCCAATGGTCAGATGTTCGATTTCTTGTATTTCCTCATTTGTTTTTTGGAAGTCGCGAAGTTTCGAGAGGCACGCTTCCCTTAGATCTGCTTCTACAATTGGTTCATTTGCCTCTTGCGCCTTTGGGCCATAATTTTGGTCGGGTTTGCACTTAGGAGCGAAAAGCCGTCTGCGCGTGTATTTTTTTCGCCTTTCGCGGGACTTTTCTTTTTGGGCAATATATTTTTTGAAAGTTTGCCCAGGGCTATGTTTAGTATGATTTTTCCAAGCTTGTTCATGCCAATTTTGGCCAGCAGAGTGTGAAAGTCCTGTAATAAATATATAAATATATATGTATGTATACATATCTTTATATTTCAATAAAATTTTAATTGAATGAATTATAAATAAAATCAAACAAAATATCAACTCTATACCTGCAACATATACTCTGCGTTGATAAGAGCCACCCTTGTGCAAATTTAACCTTTTCCCGCAGATGAATTTGCTCAAGATGCTCATGAAGTTTTCCACCACATTAGTAGTGTCATTTGATACCCGATGGCATTTCGACATAACTGCCTCGTTTGCTGCACAAATGAGGGCCCAAACTGTAGGTGCTTTAGTTTTAAGATCCTGTAGAAAATCCGTGTCTTTTTCATCACTGTTGACGAATCGACAGTAATATGTTTTACACTCATTGTGGCCGCCAAAAACATGAACCGGGCCATTTTTTAAATCCTCTTCATTGATTCATGATCCCCGTTTATTATTATTGTTCGTGCCACTGTGGTTAGTTTGTGTAGTTTAGGTTTTAGTATTTTTCTGCCTAATAATGGCAATTTTGTATTTGCAAGAATCTGAAAATAAAAGAGAAAATATTAACTCTACACTATAATACTTGGTGCCTATTATACAGCTAGTACAAGAATAATAGTTGCATTGTTCTCACCTTGTACAGTGCACCCGTGTAGTTTTTAATCAAATGGTTTTTACACTCTATTTTCTTCAAGTGCCGCCCATATGAGACCTTTTCTTTCAGTTGTGAATTCACAGAAGAGTCTCCATCTCCAACAAAGCTTAAATATTGGACTCCATGCATTTCTTTGCTACTTTGAAATCCTTCTACTTGAATGGCCGACTCCATCCCTGTCGACGGTCCCTCATAGTTTTTGAAGCAGGTGTGCTCTGGCACTGGCTTCTTTTCTTTTTCATAAATATGACAGTGGTAGCAGTATTTATTTTTAATGCCTATGAAAAGGCATTTTTTTGTTTCCTTGCCAATGATACAGGCCTAAAACATTCCAATGTTAATTATTACCAACATAGTTAAAAAAACAAGAAAGCAAAGTTGTCAACAGAAAAAAAACATACCGTCCGATGCAGAGCTGTAGTCGTGACCATAAGATCGCTTAGGCCAGCCACCATCCACATATACAGTCACATAAGGAATACCATCCGAATCTACTTTTTTTTTTCTATGGCAATAGCCTTTTCCAGTTCTCCATTCTTTTGTATATCTTTAGTTAGATGGTCCTTCCATACATCACCTAATAACTTCTCCGTTTTGCGGAACTTATTTGCTGATATAGTGGGGATGTCCATTAAATTTGTAATATGAGCAGCTTGTGTGTAATAGCTTCCAGCTGTTATTGTTCCCCAAACGAAAGCAGAGTTTAATTTTTCAACATTTTCATTGCTTTCCCTGAATTCTTTCCTACATATACTGCATTTGAAAATAAATATGCTGTTGTAGCCATCTTTCAATTCATCAACATATACAATACTGCTGCCATCACATTGTGACCGATGTCTCTCGAGTTTGAAAGCCCACTGAAGGACATGTGCAAGGTCAACAATTCTGTGTCCTGAGAGGCCAGCCAGATTATTTGGTGGAACATGCTCAACAGTCAACTCATGACTATTAACAGTGGGATCAATTAGTGGCCAATTTATGTCAAGATGTGTTGATGTTGAGTGCTCTTTCTCAGGTTTTTGCTGTTCATATTGTGTATAATTTGCTTCTGTACGATACTTTTCTTTATTTCCACTATATGTTTTGACAGTGTTATTTATTCTGTAAATTATAAGGTGTAATTTCAGTGTATATTGTTCAAGTGTGAATAATATGATGATTTGATAATAATGTACCTATTAGAAGGTTGGTAATGTTTCACTTACAAATAACTCGAAGGAACAACGTTGGGATTGGCATCAGTTTTCATTTTTTTACACCACACTTCATTACGACTGCAACAAGAGGTTATGTTTTTGAAACCGAAAGGACATAATCAGTAGTAATACAATCAAAGGGTTGAAAGTTTACCTTTTGGCTTCTCCATGATACCGTTTCATTTGTCCAAGAACTCGTTTGCGATTTTTCCTGGGACCAGAGTATTGATGGTTTTTGTAATCTTTTTGCGAAGTTCGAGGCTCCATCATGAATGCGATGACAAATACTTCATAACAACAACAATTGAAGCCCTGAACGCGACGCTCTAACCATTACAATAAACAAAAACAAGAAACAAAATCAGAACGACGAAATCTAATTTTGATTTGACGTTTGGATTGGTTTTTGGCGGTCGCGTTTGCTCGCATACACGGGAATTAGTGTTGCCACCCCTCAAGTTTTTTTTTTTTCACTATTCGTAAGTCGTAAATATTATGCATAGCTAACAAGCGCGTCACAAGGTGAATATTTAATATTTTCATATACGGCCACTTAAAAACTTTGTAGAAAATTCCCACGTAGGTTTTTATTTGAATTTCTTTAATGGTAATGGTAATTTTTACCACCGTTTTCAAAGAAAATTCATACAGTTGGCAGCACACCTATCCATTGTAGTAAATCGTTTGTTTTTTGAGCCAAATTATGAAAAGGAAGAGCGGCAACAGTGCACGGCACCGCAACATCGAGCTGGCAACGTAGCGCGTAGTCGCTACGCACACTAGTATCATACTATTAGCGTAAGACACTATTGCCGTTCACTTACACATTCATAAAAATGAACTAAAATATCAATAGAATTTATGCTCATAATATATTGTTTTAATACGTCAAATATATTTTACCGCAAATAAAGAACTAAATAAATGCTGACAGATGTGATTTCAGTGTAAAATTGTACTCCATTCGCCTATAAATGGTAAAATACGTTTGTATGAAAGTCGAACCACCTTAAAGCCTTAAAACGGTTATGAAAGAGAAGTAAAATAAAAGAAAAGAAAAAGAAAGTAAGTTAAATTTTTATAAATTCTTGTGTTTCGAGCTCAGCATGAACGATCCTACTACAAGAACGAAATAATTATTTTGTTCTCTGCCATCATAATACAGCAGAAGCAAAAAAATGTTATTGGAGGTAGCAAAAGCCCTAGAAGAAATAGCGATCCAGGGTTTATTGATCACTAGAGACCAGTTTCACCAAGTTCACAAGTTAGAATTGGACAGATATATTTGTCTTACTTATTATATTTTAAAAATAAATAGGTACAAACAGAAATGACAAGGGATAGTAATTGATTAATGATTTATACGATAATATTCGGTCTTATCCCCAAAGAAGTTAGAGCTGCAGTTCGCTCCCAAGGAGCACACGCTAATACCAAGTTTGGCAAAGTTGCATGCACTCAAACGAAAGTACGCCGATTTAACGTTTCTTAGTGAAACTTTATGGGGAAGAGTTTACTGGTGCACCTAGTGACAAGTAGCCAGCCTGTCGACCATCTGGCACTATACCCATTAAGTACTTATTTAGTGTACATATTGTAGAATACAGGTAAAGATTTAGGTACCTATTATAAGCACGTATTCCATTGCCTAGACCACATAACAAACAGCATAACAAATTAATTTATAAGAGCAAACAAATCAACTTATTGCCAAAAATGGACAAAGAAGTAGGACCACGGATCCGGCGGGATTATAATCATTAGCCAAAAAACCGAAGTGATAATAGTCGGTTTATTAGGTTATATAAAAAAATGCATAAAGCACATACCAGTTACTTACATAAAGCAATACTTACTATAAAATACTTCTTGCCGTTCGTCAGTTTACAGCACAATTTTGCAATTTGATTGCCATAAAATATCCGAAAGGTAAATAAATTCAATTTTCTTTTGTTAAAAGTATGTTATAGTTACGTTATAACTATACAGTATTTCATAAATTCTTTAGTTGGACGACATTTCGTTAAGGCATTTATTCAACTACTTAAGAGTTTGCTTGGCAAGGATTGTTAAAAGGTTACTTTACATTGATTTTGGCAGTCATCAAAACATTAATCACAAAAACGGCAAATTCTAAATAAAAACTTAGGGTATTTGACTTTTTAATGCAACATAATTATTATCTAAGAGTAGTCACCTTGTAATTAATTTAAAAAAAAAAAGAATCACAGTAGGTCTAAGTTACAAATCAGTCTGGGAGTGATACACTAAATTATGAAGTTGTCAGTGTATTCTTCTATACATAGGTCATTAAATACATACACCTTACCTATAGGCATATGTATTTTAGAAAGCGACAAGCTATTAGATTTTTGTGTTTCAGCGTCTCTTTAACGTATCTATGTTCTTCCCAAGCAATATTTAAAAAAAGTCAAATGCCCTATTATTCACTAAACGGTGGGTATATAAAGCATTGTACTGTTAAAATAATATATACACTAGATTAAATTAATTGTGACACGAATGAACAAGTTAAAAATAAGTAAACATGATAGTTACACTAATTTGTAAATCTGCAGTAGCTACCTACCACAATATATTTTCTTAAGATTGATCAACAACTTTAGATACTTAAAAGGATTGATCAACTTTTCTTAGTTTTGATTTTTAGCTGCATATTGAATGGTATACTGATTGCATTTACAATACAGAACAGAGCGTTTTCAATATTGCACAATAAATTCTCTGAACGAAGAATGTTGATCAACCCAGAACCACTATCACAGCAAATTTGTGTCAAATGTAAAAAAATATCCCTTCTTTCCCACCGTACATCTTCCGAGACCACCTGGGTGAACCGTATAGTTAAGTATTTTTTTACCGCCGTTCATCTCATATATCACTGAAAATCCATAATTTATATTGGTGACGGTGGGAAGGTGTACGGTGAGCAAGAAGGGTTTTGTTATTGTATTGTGATGTCTTTACAAATTGCATTACTGTTTAGTAAATTTTGATCCAACTTCCTATAGCTACCAGTCTAACACAATTTTCTTATATATTATTTACAACCAACAATTTTACTTTGATTAGGTAGCTTTTGCCCAGCAGAGAGACAGTGATTAAGCTATATAAATAATCACATTCATAAAACTGTAATGGTTTTGATTCCTTATAGTTATGATAATAAAACTAAGAATGACATTATCAACAGGTCATAATATTAAGCATGATGTTAAGTAAAAATGAGGGGCGAAAAAAAATGTGTAGGTATTAATCTAGAACCGATTAAACTAAAATAATAATCAAGACTTGTAGATAACAACATTAATGTGTGTATGAAGCGCAAGAATCTTAAGCAAACACAAGTACTATAAAACTATAAAATTTTGATAAATTAAGCATGTTTGTTTTCCCTTGATAGAAATAATAATATTCATAACAGTTTTGTTAAATAGAATCTCTGTTTTTATTATTGTAATTTGTCATTGAGGCAGTTGGTTAAAAAGAACAGTATTGCACTATAGTACACATTACTTAAAAAAAACATAAAGATAATATTTTGTACAAAAAATAGAGATCCGCTCTATTATTAATCATACATAATAGACATAAATTTTGAAAGTACCTTATGCTATTTTATAAAATTAAAATTATTGTTTATTAAGTTACCAAACTTGCCACCTTAAAACAAGTAGCATATAAAAGTACAATGCTCTAGAAGGCAAGGATTTTACTATCACTTAAATAGAATAGTTCAGTAACATGTCACAGTAGCCAAATAACAGTCGCTGTGCAAACTAAGATAAAAGCATAATTAAATAATACAATTATTTCCACAAATCAAGAAAACTTGCAATGCACACAAATAAATATTAGCAGACTCATTAAAACTGTTTTACTCAGTTATTCTGACCGTGCCACTGCTCCTGGGCATAATGCGGCAGTTCCATGGGTAACTTATTATAACTACTACTATTGGCTACTGGGTTAGGAGCTGGTGCTTTCTGTGAATTACCCTGCCTAAATTTTGTAGAATATTTATAAAAATCTGACATCTCAAACGGTTTTGTTTCTTCTCTGTAGGGAATACACTTTCCTTGTTCAATGACAGTAAGGTTTTTGGGGGATTCCAATGATACTGCACTGGGTGACAATACGGAAGGGCTGTGAGTAACTTGGTTAGGACTTTGCATTGCTGAATGTCTACCAGTGGATATCATGATTTCGTATGTCTGGGAATTTCCTACACTTGATGTTCTTTTTAAGCTTGAGCTCTTCTTCATCAACATAGGCTCCTTTGTTGGAGAATCTAAAGAAGTTTCATACCACTGTTTCTCTTTTAACTTGGAATCCATCTGTGAAAGTGGAGAGAATTTGTTCATGCTTACAGAATCAAAGTTTCCTTGAGAATAGCCTGACATCTGACTAATTGGGCTTAAAGCATCTGGATAAATTCTTCTTTCATCTCGTCCATAATCATCAGTGGAGACCTGAAGCTGTTGCATATGCGGGTTCC
Source organism: Carpatolechia fugitivella (assembly GCA_951230895.1). Lineage (NCBI taxonomy): Eukaryota > Metazoa > Arthropoda > Insecta > Lepidoptera > Gelechiidae > Carpatolechia > Carpatolechia fugitivella. Next base: position 4,154,593 of record OX579645.1, on the reverse strand, counting down.
TCATAATGTTTCGTTCACGCAGTGGCAGTGTATTTGGCACTTGGACCATTCTCTCAACAGGCACATGAACTCTATCAGATGGTTGCTCCTGAATATCTGGCTGTGATTTGTGTTGGTATGCAGGAAGTGGAGGTCTATAACTATCAGTTATATTCTCTAAATGTTGATTATAATCGCTGTGTGATGTAAGATGGTACGTCTGTGTTCTCTGTAAAGTATTTCTGCGAACACCTTCAGGTCGACGTTTTGATTGTGTTTGAACTTGATGATGGTGAACCAAGACACCTAAATGCTGATTTTGCGCTTTCAAATGTGATGCATATTGATAAAGAAGGGGTGTGTTACGTACACCATTTTGTGGAGCTGAGTACTGCGGCATGTTTCCATGAGTATAGGAAGTAGTTATATCAGGATGACTCAAACTAAAATGTGTCTCCCTTAAGCAGGACACTGATTGAGCTTCAGGCGCATTGGTGTAGTAAATCTTATTCATATATTCTGTAGTCATGGTATGATGTCTATATGGCTGTTGTATGTCTACATTTTCTATAGAAGACTCATGACGACCTAATGCTGGATAAGTATGGATGGAAAAAGTATCCGAGTTACGTTCTTGTGGTGGAGACGGAAAAAAATTGGAGCAACTAGTTTCTGGTCGTCGGATATGCCTAGAATTTGTACTCTTTGTTGATATACCTGATATTGAAGGTGTTGAGAGCCTATGTGAGAGATTTTTACGCAAGTTTTGATCACCTTCGTGAGTTCGTTCACATCTGAGACGTCTGGAAGTGTTGTCAGAGCCATCTTGGACGTCATTACCATCAGTGGACCTCTCGACGCTCTTCACGCTGCCTAGCCTTTCTCTCGGCACTTCTGGACTGAGAGGGGCTTCTGGGGGCATAATACCAGTTAATTGAACTTCTTGGACACATAATTTATATAACTCTTCGTTTTTGGTAGCCAGCATTTGCTCCAATTCCTTCTTGCGAGCTTGCAACTTGAGCAGTTTGTCCTGCTTATCGGAATGTAGATCACTCCCCATTGTGCTTGTACCCATATTCAAATTATAGCTTATTATGCACGAAACTTATGCTAGCAGACTAAGCACCGCAAATAATAAAGAATACCAGTGATTAACTTAAAATAAACAAAGAAAATCACATAAATTCAAGCGATGATTGACATGACAAGAAACTAAGAAAGAAGGAAAATTTAAGAAAAAAAACTACCTTTTTTTTTAATATTTGGTTTTACGGTTCTGGCTGCGATGCCTTTTGAACCGATCGTAAAAGGTTCCACCTATGGGTTTTTTTTATTTATTTATTCCACTCTGAGTTATTGGGCGCATTCCGAATCAGACTTTCAGCGATGTCAGCGATCAGAAAAGCAAAAAAATGTATGGCTGACAGTGATTCGGAACGCGATTACGGGTACCGTGTCTCCGAACGCAGGGATTATTACACAACAGCGTTGCCAACGCTAATATTCTAAATACCCCAAAACCCGGTTTTAATAACAATCAACAACAAATTAAAAGCCTTTATTTTTTTAAGATGTATTTAGCGTTAAAATGTATTCAGTGTAGGTACTAATTTTTTCCGTACACACACACCACACCACACAAAAAAAAACACAATAATTGTAACCTGCGAGTGAGAGGAAAACGGGTAATGCTCTATTATAATCAGAAACCACTCATTCGTATTAATTTCGCTACAATTAATCATATGTACCTACTTTGGATGTCAGAGTCCTATTTCTTACTCCTTTCATTGTACGCATATTTTGTACCTAAGTTATAATTTGTGTCTGCGGAAGTATGTAACGAAACAATAAAGTTTATTATTATTATTATATTATTTTCAATTGTCTTGAACTATATATTTTTCGTCAAAACGTATAACGGTTACACTGGTGACTGGTCTGCAACGAAATCCTCCTTTAAATAAAAATTTGATAAATATGAAGAGACTTAACATACTGAATCTAGTTCTGCTTTTCATTGTTTGCTATCGCATATAAATTTTTTTTTTTAAATCTCGAAATATTGTATTTTTTGTGATAGAACGGGATTTGTAAAAAAGTCTTCAAATAACGATTTTCGTGGGACTCACCTCCGTCATACAAACTACTGGTATGTACTTATTTGGCCTATTTTCCTGAACATAAAAATTGCAGTATTCACTTCCTAAAATTATGTTACGTCATAGCTACCCAGCTATGACGTAACAAAGATGGCGGCCGGGCCTATTCTATTAACGCTATGTTTAGGTAACTACTGGGCCGATTTACTCAAATAGGGTCCCAAATGAAAGATAATTACCTATATGAACTTTATTTTATTTTAAAGACTCAATAAACCCTAAAACCAAATGAGATATTTTCAAAAACCTACATTTTGTAAAATCAAACATTTTTTATCATGTGAGAAACTCGGAAACCGTTAGGATTATGGAAATTTAACTAATTATAAAAAATATAGTTACATTTATTAGCTTTCTAATGAACCTAAAATCATTGAAATCAAGCTATAAACAACGGAACTGCAGTCGACTAAGTGAGCGTGGGTAGCGCCGAACTGACTACGGTTCTTAGATTTTGATACGAATAATCTTGAAAATAATGTAACAAAACGGGTAGAATCACAGCAAAATAAAAAAGTGGAATAGGTAACATATCTTTTATTCATATCATGGCACTAGTTTTAATTCTTAGTTTTAACTATGTGCCTGTGCCAGTCAAAAAATTGTTCTTCATTTTACTGCGAACTAACTTCAAAAATTCTCGTAACAAATACGATAGTATCAAAATAAAACTCTTCGTACTTGCACGTACTTGCGTTATATTTTAAAACAAAAGACTCAATGGTACTGGTCTGTACTGATTGACATAAGAGTGTAAATGGACGCACTCGAGGTAGAGGCAGGTCTCTCACGTGCGAGAGTGTACAGCCGCCATTATATTTTTTACATCGCCAACACTGAGACCGATTCATTCCGGGGAATTCCTGCACCGTGAACTTTGGCGTTTGTCACTTTATTAATTTGAAATCATTGGTTACAAGATGTTACAAGTTGACACGAATATAAACTATTAGCGTTTATTTTGTGTTCAAAATGGATATAGAACCTGTGTCACCTGTGTGTAGTGTAAATGTGTTCCAAAGACCATCTTACAATTAAATTGGAAATTGTGTCTCATTTGTAATAAAAAAAGCAAAATGGATTTAAGTAAAGCCACTCAAAGCGGATTAGATCGATGGAATCCTTTAATATTCGCAAGAAGTGTAATGATTTTAATCAATCAGCCTATTGCAGTCCACTGCTGGACGGACTACCCAAGGGCACGCCAAAGCGCACGATCACCCGCTTTCCTCATCCAGCCACCACCAGCGACCTTCCTCAGGTCATCAGTCCACCTGGCAAGGAGGCGTCCCACACTATGTTTCCCGAGACGTGGTCTCCATTCGAGAACCCGTCTGCTCCAACGCTCATCGATTCTGCGACAGCCGTGGCCAGCCAACTGCCACTTCAGCAATGCCTGAAGAGCAGAGTATATAACCAGTGTGTCCTACTTACGGGGACATACGGGGCTTACGGGGCCGAGACGTGGAACATGACAGTGGAGCTGGCCAACCGGCTACATGTCACACAGCGAGCTATGGAAAGATCTATGCTTGGTATTTCGCTACGGGATAAAATCCAAAACGAAATCATCCGGCAGAGGACCAAGGTAGTTGATATCGTCCAGAAGTGATTTCCTCTATACTTAGTTTAAATTACACATTCGCTGCAAGTTATAAAACTTACGAAAATACCAGGTTTAAATCAGCAACAATCACTTTACAACTTTATATCGAACTGAGAGCGAAGAAATTACAGTGAGAACTGCAGAAGCATATGCATTAGTGTAAAAACATGCAAATATTATGACGTTGACAGGCGCACAGTTGTGAGAATTGGGTTATAATATAATATAGTTGTTTACTGAACTCTGTGTGTGTGTATATTAATAAACATTTTTTCTTCTTCTTCTTCTTCTTAAAAATATCATCATTCGATCTCTTTCTATCAACCCAAGTAATTTTTGTTTAATTTTTGTCCAGCAGTGGACTGCAATAGGCTGATTGATTGATTGATAGAGCAAAATAGAATCACATGATTAGAATATATTTAAATATTATAGCAAATTTAATTTATTTTTGTTGTAGGTACACAATGCCAGGGATTTGCAAAACTCTCCTGACGTGTTTTGCTACATTTGAGGTGAACTTACTGAAACTTAACGGAACACAATATTGTCTAGTCTGGTTATAAGTGCTTTTGAGCGTTATTTTGAGATTCCGGTGGATGATAGAGACAAAAATTGGCTCCCGAAAATATGCTGCAACAGTAATGTTCAAGGACTTTAAGAGGTTGGCTCGAAAGAAGTTATAAGACCATGGCATTCTCAAAGCCCATGATTTGGATGGAACTTCAAAACCATCAAAACGACATCTTCAACGGAAAAAGGTCAGAAGCTGTTATGTTATGACTTGACTGGACTTGAAGTATAACATGACAAGATATTTTAAATTTATTATTATTTTGTCGGTGTGGTCGTCGTTCGTGGCTTTAGTGGCCAGTTCCAACAGAAGCAATGCTTGCCGATCTTTGTTTTATAGACGTATTTCGCCAGTAGACCGCCAGTCGAGTGATATTTGTAGGTTTTAGATATAGCCTTGGATGATTATTCGGATTGTTTGTTGGGCTCAGTAATGTGATAGTACAATTACTGAAGCCACCACGAGGCCTCTTAGCATAAGGTAAGCGATTCAATTGTTTTATTAAAGTTTACAGTCCCAAAACATTCACTGGATAATGCGCTATCGAAATTATACACTAAACACTTCAATAAACTAAATAAAACGAAGATACGTCCGCCATTGTCAGATGCTCACGATTTTTGTTGGTCGATTAGTCACGAAACTCAATTAGAAAATATGAAAAGAAAAAGAAACTAAATGATATACACAATAAGTAATTACATTGTCTTATAATTTTTAATGTTCTTAGTGTAATTATATCTTATATTTTTTTGTCCTAATTATTAAAACGATGTTTTATTTTTTTATTTGTTTTCATTAAAAAATCCTTTACAAAAAATATATACGTGATACATACTTTTTAAAGCCAAGTAGTTACTGCTAAGAAGCATCACATCTATAATAATCTTGCACAATAATAAGAAATAAGAATTTTTTTTTGCACAATCACGAACATATTGAATTTCCCCTCATTGCGGGGTATTTATAACAAATTATTAACACACACACACACACACACACACACACACATACATTCAAAAATCCAGACGGACGCCGCCATTTCTTTTCCTGCGTTCCGAGACGCGCTGAAATCAATTAAAGCACCCGTAATCGCGTTCGGAATTACTGAACAAAACTCTAGGACCAAGAATCACAATGGACTTGACATACGCGTATACTAGAAAGGGACATCAATAAAGTACATGCATTTAAAAGGGTTGCCTACTGTGTACTGAATTTTACCCCATTTCATTTAAGTATTAAAAAAAACGTTGGAAATAATATGGGGGAGGCCTATGTTAGGCAGTGAACGTCTTCCAGCTGAAATGATGAAAATGCACCCTTAAAGGGACTGCTTATTTCTCAAAAAATCTATGGGTAGTAATTTGTTAGGCTCAATCCACACCGGAAGCGCAGGAGCGTAACGCGCACTTTCAGTGTAAAATTTAAATTTTATCGGTACCGTAATGTATAATACCGGTGTGTGTGTATTGAGCTTTAGTCTATGTTTTAGGTAATCAATAAGTAAAAAAATTTCGTTGAATAAGCATCTTTATTTATTACTAAAACAAGTTTGGCATAATATAGTACAAATTATATTAAAATGTAATATCTTAATTACGCAGCCTATTTATGATCCAAGCGTTTATTGGCCTTTAAATAAAATTAACTTTGTATAGAAATTTCTCACATTTTCTTCTTTTTTGTTTAAATGTTTTGTGGCATAGTGAATTCTAGTATTAAGATATTTTTTTAAAATAGATTTTAGTAAGAGTGAAAAATGGCTATCAGATATAGACCTTTCACCATAATCATGCAATAGCTCCGTGAACTGATCATGACCCATGCACATTTTAAGGCATTCTTGTAGTAAGTGGTGCATTGTGTCTTTTTTAAAACATATTTTGTTTTTTCTATAGACAATTTCTGCAATTTCACATAACTTTATCACAGATTTTGAGGGATAACACAAACCTCCCTTATCTTTTTTTAAAATAAGTGAACCTTCAATTTTTTCTGAAGATCTTAATGCAGATACACATTGCTCGCATTTTATCTGATTTTCTAGAGATTGAACAACGAAACCAGCAATGTAGGTAATCACCTGATGGGAATACTCGGTTAACCTCGTAGGATCTGCCACATAGTCATGATTTTCTGAAACAACTATTTCTGCCTCAAATCGTTGTAGAAAATCCTTGTCGTCAATTAATCTTCCCCGGTCAGTTGAGTCGTTTATTGCAACTTCTGGTTTGCTATAAGTTAAAATGTGGATATCACTCAAGGGTACGCAATTACCCGAAGCGAGATGTTTGATTTCGCCGTGTACAAGGAGTCGTTTAAATGCAGCTTTAAATTGAGAAGCCGTCGGATTGTTGTTAAATCCGCCCTTCGCCCTAATAGCACTAAAAAAAATCTCAAGATGATCTTGACTCAATTTATATGACGATAAAAAATCTAGTTTGTTTTGTTTTACTAGAGATTTGTATAGGAATAGCAAACTCTTGATACACATGCACATACCCAAAAATCCCGTTTTTATGTTTGTTTCAAAAATCAGAGTTGATCCGATTTTCAGATACCGTATATAAAGAAATACTTCTTCCAAAAAAATTTTTTTCTTCATAATTTTGAGCTTTCAGTGGTTTCTTATATCCATAGGCATTTAAATTACGGGAATTAAGTACATCAAATAGCGAATTAATTTTTCTTATAAAATCCACAGTTGCCTCAGAGTTTTGAAACAGTTCGAGTTTAAGATTGACGTTACAATATTCAATTGCATCCGCAACTGATTCACTAAATGTTTGCGCCGCCAATTTAACTTTCATAATTTGCTTTTTAAATTCAACATGTGAATTTCTTATTTTATTTGCCAAATGCAAACCTTCATTTTCTTGAAGATCAACTAAGGCCGTTATATAGAACCAGGACACAGTTCGTCCATCTCCGTCAATTAAATAGGTTTTTCCACCCAACGTGTTCCTAATTAATTTAAGCATATGTGACGGATCAGGAAATACAACAATTTTTCTTCCATTATGTGAAAAAACTGGGTTTATATTTTCACTTTCAATAGAACACCCTAACAATTTTGCCATGGAGAAGTTAGCTGGACATCCGTCAAAAGTTAAAGCTACAACATCAATATCACATTCTGAAATCAAGTCTATACAGGATTTAACCATTGCCGCTTTTTGTTCCGCGGTCACACCATTCACGAGGAAATAGCCTACCGGGATCTTCCAACTGCCATTTAAACATGTAAGCATAAACACGAGGGCTTCTTTAGCGATAGGCAACAAATCACCTTCAGGTTGGTTCCCACAATCTACAAAACCAACGTATCTCTTACCATTCCACTCAATGGATTGGCGAATAGCCATTTCGTCAAAACATAGGCCGCATACCCATTTCCGCGAGGGTGAGTTTTTTACTAAGGCTCTAAGGCAATCAAACGCTTCTGTTGAGAAACCGGGTTCACCTTCGATGGTTTGATACCATCGAGCGAGTGTTCGGGCATGCGGTAAGCATGTTTTGAATGTTTTTCTGACAAAATTATAAGCACGCGGGCTGATGAAATGTAAATTTAAAGCAAATTTACGAACGTCTGGGGAATATTTGTTTTTAATGGACTTTAAAAATCCTTGTTGCTGAGGATTAATAGATGATAATAAATCAGCTGCTTCTTGATTAATTAAATTTTTAGACTGCAACTTATAGATTATTTCAGATAACTCCGCGTTCTTTTTTATGAGCCGTCGACATTTTGACCGCAGTGCGGCCAATTTCCTTTTTCTCGTTTCCGCTACAATTTTTGTATGTTTCAATTTTAAAGCAAGTTTCTTTTTACGGGGTGTCAACTCTTCTTCGGTTCTACTAGTCATTTTCAATGCTTGAATCTGAAATATAAAACAATTTATTACTACGATTTAGCTAGAACAAAATAGAACAACATAGATGTCGACTTATCGTTCGCCATAATTTTATTGAAACGATGATAATAGTTTGGTAGTAAATAACTTTTATTTTAGATCACAATTGATTTTATTTATAATTTATCACTGTAATTATCACTTTCAATTCCTTTCAAAAAATTATGTCATAAAGAAAAACTGTAGTCCGTGCACCAAGCACGCCTGACCAGAAGTGCACCCGAGCGCTTGCGCGCAATGGTTTAAATGCAGAGTAGTAGTGGGGCGAGCGCCTCACCCCACTCGACCGCTCGGTGCACGTGCTACTTACGCTTTACGCGTGGTTTTCCTTATGTATTTCTAGCTTCGCACAAAGACGCCGACATAGACATAATAATTTAAAATAATAATCTAATATTATTAAATTCTTTAATATTTTAAACAAAGTAGGCCATAATAGTATGGCCTGTTTTTTGTGGGTGAGGGTTTTAGGCCTATTATAACTCTTGCTATCTTCAAATTTGTATGTAGTAAAGTGCCTCCCAAACTAGAAAAGAACTTTATTTTGGGATTGTTTCCTTCTGTGCGTTCACAAAAAATACTACATTGATGGAATGGTAATAAAATGGTTCAACGGTATGTGAAAATAAAAAGCTTATAAAAACAAATGATTGAGATGATTACATAATACAAAATTTTATAATTGGTATAATTTTAATATATGAAATTGTAGAAAATTTACTCACGGGATTATTTTTCTTATCAGTCTCTTCAATATTTAAAAAAGAGCAAGGGGGTGTTATCAACCGATTATGTACTCCCTAGAAGCAAAATAATTATCAGTTGATAATTACAATTTAAGATTGAGAGGGTCATGTTCTATAAAATTTGCAATCGGTATAATTTAAATTTATAAAATTCAGGATTTTTTACTTACAGGATTATTTTCCTTATCAGTCTCTTCAATATTTAAGAAAGAGCAAGAAGGTGTTATTTGCGGAATATGTACTTCCTAGAAGCAAATTAATAATCAGTTAAAAATTGAAATATAAGATTTAGAGAGGTTAATACTACAAAATTGAAAATCGATATAATTTAAATTTATGAAACTGAAGAAAGAAATCATAATTGTATTGTATTGTGTTGAAAGTCAATTTACTTACAGGACTATTTTCTTTATTAGTCTCTTCAATATTTAAAAAAGAGCAAGAAGGTGTTATCCGTGGATTAAGTACTTCCTAGAAGCAAAATAATAATTAGTTAATAATTAAAATATAAGATTGACAGGGCTACATACTACAAAATTGATAGTCGGTATAATTTAAATTTATGAAATTGTAGAAAGAAAGAAAGAAAGAATAAATTGTATTGTAGAAAAATTTACTTACAGGATTGTTTTCCTTATCTGTCTCTTCAATATTTAAAAAAGAGCAAGAAGGTGTTATCTGCAGATTTTGTCCTTTCTAGAAGCAAAATAATAATCGGTTAATAGTTAAAATTTAATTTTGGGAGGCTTGTGCTATAAAATTGGTAATCAGTATAAATTAAATTTATGAAATTGAATTAAATTTACTTACAGAATTATTTTCCTTATCAGTATCTTCAACATTCACAATATGTATGTGCAAAGTAGGGATAGATGAGGCATTGAGGAACGTCTTATTGGCCTTCGTTTTACGAAAGCAGCATTCTTTGAAATGTCTTGAGCAAATGCGTGAATTTGTAGATGGTTTCCAATTTTGACGACCAGTTGCTCTGACCCATGATTCTTGAATTGAAGATTGATTCGGAAACCTTAAACAAATGGTAAAAAAACATAAAATCGAAACGAGAGTGAAATTCCAACAAAATTAAACACTTGCTAGTAGAAAAACGGACTATTTAAATAAGTAAATATATGAGGGGAAGCTCTACGCTCGCACAAGTCAAGATTAATAAAACTATGAAAAGGTTTCCCAACACAATGGGAGTTTACCCAGTTTTTGAGCTGGCATCCCCGAAGGTGTAATGACTCGGCCATGTTACGAACACCTTTCGTTAGTCTTGACTTGAGTGACTTTTCGCACCTATTAATAATATTAGCATTTAATATTTTGTGTACATTGTTGCTAAGTAATATATTATCAACTTCTGTTTATCTATCTAAATCTTATGTATAATATTTCCTCTTTTCGTACTGTTTATTTTCCTATAATAATCCCTTCAGAAACCTATCCAAATTCCGATCCTAATTCAATATTTATAATACATTATACGTTTCCTCCTTTTTAACAAAATGACTGTGGCAATGTGCAAACCGCACCATGCCAAAAAAAAAAAAAAAAAAAAACTATGGGTGTATTACCATAACCTAAACAATACCAAATTCGAAATTAAAATTTCAATTATTGTCGTGCTACTAAAGTGTTTTCACTAGAAAATATAAAGACTGGTATGTTGTTAGAGGTGAAAAAAGTTTAATATTATAGAAAATACGAGTACTTACGAGTGAAAACTGATGTCAGGTTCTTTTCGTTCACTTCGGCTTTTACAGCCTAAAACACAACAATTCACCATCTTAGCTTCCTTTGCGCACTATGAATAACTCAATTTAATCACAAACTAGTCTCCTTTGTTCTAATTAACGAAGAATTAGCAATATTTTACCGTTATCATTACCACTGAACGATTTGTCTGCCACAAGTGCCGGTTGTGGCAAACAAAAAAAAGCGATACTTAGACAAAGACAAAAAAAATATTTTCATCTCTTTCGTTCGTAGGCAATCTTCAATCTATGTATCTTGTTTCCTCTTTGGTATTATTATTCCGTGTCAAGTCCAGTGATTCTTGGTCCTAGACAAAACTCATACGTTTTCTGAATTTTCTGATCGCTGACAGCGCTGAAAGTCTGATTCGGAATGCGCCCTTTTTTGTAGGGTACTAGTGTTGTTGCGAGATAGCGATAGTGCCGATAGTCATAGAGGAAGTAAAACTACGTGCGATAGTTGACCTTGAAATTCATTTACTATTTCGATAGGATTATCGATAATCGAAAATTACATTCAATAGTATAGTATCAATACTTTAGGTTGCAAAAAAACATGAATGCTATTGTAGTTGATACTATCGATAATATTGAGACTATCGCTAAAAAAATTTCGTCTATGATCGCAACGCAACAACACTACAGTAGTGCTACAGTCAAGTACGTCTATCTATTCCAGTGTGTTAAATTTTTTTTGTCTATGGGTCAGTTAGTCAAGTGGGAAGTCGTATTTAGATAAATTCCCTTTCCACATTTATACCAGCTACACCATCCTCCAGTTCCTTCCCCGTGCCTTTATCCTTAGCTAAAATGTCGAAAATATATAAGGTGCTAGTATCAGCCGCTGATAAAGTGGTTCCCACCGCCATGCGTCCTCTGTGGGAACATCCTGCTGGTATGTGAAATTACAATGAAATTTAATTCCTAACCAAACTTCCACAAGGTTCTTAATTTCTTACTTTGCAGGCCCCAAAACAATTTTCTTCTGGGCTCCTGCATTCAAATGGGTAAGTAAACTTCCCTATTTTCCAAGGTCAAGCTATTTAAAGTGTGCCTAAAACCTTGTATCAGGTCGCAGAGTCGCGATGGTCAATTTGTAATGAGAAATGTGCGTACTGCATTAACAATAAAATTTAAATATTGCATGATAATTGAATATTGCCCTTTGAAAAGAACAATCACAAAGTATAGAATCATAAAATGTAATGTTACTTACAACCTCTGTAATAATAAAAATAAGATGAAGATTTACGCATTATGTCTAACTGCTTATAAGTGTCGTTGGGAGATAATTAGAATTTCCGCGATAATTATCAAATCATCCTATAACATAAGTACCACTTAACAAGTTGCAATTTGATATTCATTGCGTAGTCAATTCGCCTAAACTGTAAGCTCTTATCATTGTCTACGCAATGTAATACATAGAATTGAACTTGTAATTTGTAACTTGTAGCTTCATGAAATGGCCCCCAGGTAATCAAGACAACTTTGCATGACAAGATAATTTTTTTAATATTTTATGTTTTGTTTGTTATTCTCTTTATTGTTGTGTATGATCCCTGGGCCTTTGTCCAGCTGTTTAAGCCTATCTGCTGATGATGATGAACTAGTATATTGCACTACAATCGTACTTGTGAAATTTCACAAGCTATTACCCAGACTGTACAATTTACGAAGTTGTAGACAGTCCATACATTTGCATTGTATCTAGTCAACCCATTTTAATAAATACACATTTGTTAATTGTTTGGTTTTGTTTTAATGGGGTGTCGAAGAACCATAACCATAATGTCATATCATCATCATTTGCATGAACATTCAAGTTGGTTCATGGATGGTAAAACTACACTACATATAAATTGGTTAAAAAATATTAAAACCATGTTCTCGTATCTTTTAACGTCCTATAAGTAGGTAGGGTATTTATTATAAATATATAACAAGTTCCTTTTTTTTCAGCTATTTATTATTTAAAAAAGTAGTTAGTATAAGTAGTTATTTCATTAGTTAAAAAACCTGAGCAAAGTTTTCACCTTGCAGGGCTTGGTGCTAGCTGGTATTGGTGATATAAATCGTCCTGCTCAGAATATATCAGTTTCCCAGTGTGCTTCTCTACTTGCCACTGGATTGATATGGTCACGTTATTCGCTTGTCATTGTACCAAAAAATTTCAATTTATTCACAGTCAATTTATTTGTAGCTGTAACAAATTTTTATCAGTTACTAAGAGCATATCGATTTAAGCAATCCAAATCAATCTAAAGTTACTGCTGCAGCAACTCACTGATTTTAAGCTTCCTTAGCTTTTATCTGTGATTATGATCACTGATCAGATTCAGCAGTGCTGTAACCTTTATGTTCCGTTGCTGTATTTAAAATGACAATTAGGATTTGTAATCCCGAATTTGTCGTGAGTGAGACGCGCGAGTCGTTCTAGCATTTCTTTGATAATTTATCTGATGAATGAGACAGATATAAAGAAATAGATTTGGCATGCTATTAGTATTGAGAAGCTACCTAAAGAGTAATTTGACATCTGAAGGTAAAATAAATAAAAAGTATTGTTTCAAGTAAATAAATTATTATGAGTAGACCTTTTAATAGTAGCCAATGTGAAATAGATAATTATGAGTAGCATTTTAGTTCTAATTTTTCCACTTTTGTTTCGTTGAGTTTTTGTAAGATAAAGTTAGTTTTTTAAGTAAAATGTTAGGTAGATGTTCACATTAGGAAAAGTAGACTCGTAAAACAATAATTCTTATATATTTCTTTATTTTAACCACTATTCAACTATCTTTCACTTGTGTTGTGTGTATTGTATGTTATTGTTTCGATGTTTTTTGTAAACCATTAAACATTGAACTTGCAAATATTATTGTAAAAAGTCCATAATATTTATTTGAAGAGTCAGCAAAATCAAATATTAAATTTTATTTTTACATTACTTACCTACCTACTTGAACACTTTTGACTTTTTGCAATAATTTCAAGAACTAAGTACCTACTACTAACATTGGTTTTAAGGGATTGCAGCAAATTTATAAAACGGCGACAAAATAGTACTTCTGTCTATGGGGCTCACCACACTCAAACTATTTGGCTTCGTTATCAGTTACGAAAATCCTATCCCGAGGGATCCTATGCACCATCGATAATTTTCACTAATGTCACCCTGGGCGACTAATGATCGCAGTTTGCAAAACACTCCACGTGAATTTCACTTGTGCTAGTATCCCGATCTACCAACCAAAGTCAGATATTACGAGTAGAACACGAGCACCGTCAAGCACGTTTATAAGGAGGAGGGGGGGGGGGGGGGGGGGCAAAATTAAGAATATCGAGATGACTGAATAGTGAAATTCTTTGCCTCTTGTTAGTAAAAGCGAGCCAGAAACTAAAGACCCGAGGCCAAAGCCTTTTTCATTATATCAGTTTTGTTACATATTTGTTTTATTATTATTTTCTCGCACATATATTAAAAAAACGTCGTTTGATACACCTACGGAAATGTCATTTCCGAAGATTTCTCGGGACTCGTAAAGTAATGACATATTTTCCGCACTTGCATCAAAATACACTATTGTCTGCGTTATTGCTACTGAAAAAATTCGCTATAAATGTATACCTATGACCCGTCCCCCTTCCTTAGACTTTGTAATAGCTACGTGCTTGATCACTGCTCTAACAATGACTGATCACTGCTTGGAGCAATATATGACTTGCCAGTTATCTAAATAACGCAAAACGCTTATTTTTCTTAGTTTTACGGACTATATAAAGAATCATCCGAGAGTGTTTAAGACAAATTAAACATATAGATTTTAATGTAACGTTGTATTCTTTTTTAGGTATTTCTTGGTACAATACTGCCTCCGTCTTGTTCTACAGCCCGTTGGGTCAAGTTGCATTTTTCATGTTAATTTGTTAAAATTAATTAATAAACGTTTAGTTCTCATTTCAACACATGTTTACTCACTATAGTTTTCATTTCAACACATGTTTTTATTCCATACAGAGAGATTTTGCGTTATTAAGAACACGTTGTGCTCACTGAATACCAACAATCGATATCGATCAAGCTCCCTAAGGGCGTTTGCGCACTCATCCGTATCCGATTCTCATTCGATTCTTATCCGTTTCTGATCCGGTTTGGCCATCCTAGTAATTGTATGGACGCTTACGCACCTATACGTATCCGGTTCGTTTTCGATCCGTAAATTTTCACTCCGGATCGGTTTTTTTACGGATCAAAACTGAGTCGAAGTGGCCGCCATACAAATTGTACGTACGCTTGCGCACTACACGATTTTTTTACGGATGAAGAGTGAGGTACGGGGAGGGGAAAGCTCGCGCTACTAGTGATGTGCCAAATTGACTATTTTTTGATAAACAAGTATTTTGGTACTCGTTACAAAAATAATTGAATGCACACTCTAGACAAGAGACTCCAGGATTCTATTTACGTGAAACGAACTATACGAGTAACGTGAGCGACTTTATTGCGGGATCTACATTACATATTATGTACTTATTAAGTACATAGATATAATTAAAAAAGATCAACCTAGTATTCGAATTCTATAAGTACCCGAAATCTATACTCGAGTAAAGTCAACTGCTCATCAGTCAGTGGTAAAGTGTTAACACTTTGACCTTGAACGCTTCTTGCTTAATAGCATTATGGTCGAGATCAGCTCAGTCCGTCAGCTCGACTCGGCACATCACTACGACAATATCATGCAATATCGTCTCAAATACGAATGAAAACCAGATCGGATACCCGTCCGTTTTTTTTACGGATCAAATACGGACCGGATAAGAATCGGATACGGATGAATGCGCAAACGCCCTTAGTTTGGTTGGTGACCCAAAAGTAGCCGTTTTATAAATTGACTGCGATGCTGCTTTAAATCACGTCTCGCCTACATCATTTTCATCCTTTCAGGGCTTGGTGATAGCTGGTTTAAGCGACTTGACTCGACCTGCTGAAAAGCTCTCCATTTCGCAGTGTGGCTCCCTCGCAGCCACGGGTCTCGTCTGGTCACGGTACTCCCTCGTCATTATACCCAAAAACTATAGTTTATTCTCAGTAAACGTTTTTGTCGCGATCACGAATATATATCAGTTAAATCGAGCTTACCAATATCAACAATCTCAAAAAGCAGAAACACCTAAGTAAATAATATTCTTAACTATGTCAACTGGGGGTTTCCAAAAATGTATACTTAATGGCAATTAGAACACTTCTGAAGTTTTGTCATTTTGCTGTTAAAAGGTGATAGTTTAATTTATTTGAGAGTAGTTTAAAATAAAGGGTTATTTAGTATTTTATAAAATAGTACCTATTCCAAGATTATGCGCTTGCACAGGGACAACTGGCTGTTCTTAATAAATATTACTTAAATAAGTTGTAAATTTACCTTATAGAATCTCTAAGTGTTCCAATAGTTGTTAAAAAAAGTGTAATTTATTTACGCTTTAAGTCGTTAATTTTCTGGTGTATATTTTATTTGCAAATAGGTTTAATCTGTTATAAGCGATAGCACAGGATTTAATTCGCGCGTCTCCCTGGGTAGTTGTTTTTGTATCAAATAAAAAATAAGGGTTGACGCACTATCGATTGTATGTACCTGTTTAACTTTCACAAATGACTTCCACTTCAGTTAAAATTTAGATGGTAATATTTATGTCGTTAAATAGTTATTTATTGTTAAGACTAACTATTTTTGTTAAATTATAGGTGACATGTTGACATATCTAAGTATTTTTGTAAAAATATGTAACCGAAAATATTAAATATTTTTCTTATTAATTACGTAAGTATTCTTCTTTATTTAGTTGTCTCAGTAATTCAAAATAGTTGCCCCCTAAAATAAAAACGCAAGTATCATAAAAATTAAAAAATAAGCAATAAAACATCTAACCATCATAATATCCATATTTTATTATCAGTACCTACAGAAAACTTATTCGGTTGTCATTCTGTCACCAATTCACCATAATAATTAAATATGGGAAAAATCATGTAACGTGCATGTTTTCTCATCTCACTTATCATATTATCACATCACACAGACATGTACTTACAGTTTATCATTATTCCTACAATATGATAAGAAAACTCGAAGCGGTTCGTGCTGACCTTCAAATGATCTCGGAGTTGACTTGTACCACAAATGGAGGAAAATAAGCTGCAATTAAGTATTTTAATTAGTTACTCCCTATGTCATACAGATTAAAATCATTAATGATCTACCTATTCGAGTATCCACCTCAGTCAGGGGGAATTTTCAGGCTAGATAAATTAACGGTGAAATAGCCGGGTAATATGTAGGTATGTATTTATATCCAACCATTTAGGACTGTTGTTGTGACAGTAAAAGCACTTTAATCTTGTCTGGTTAGAAAGCTGTGGAGGGTGGCTATACCTACAACTTGTACGATAAACATGCATCTTCCAGGCCCTTGTGCTGACTTCATTGGACGAATACAGGCGACCGCTGGCCACCGTTTCCACCACCCAGGCTGCGACCCTCGCCGCTACAGGACTGATCTGGACTCGCTACTGTCTCGTCATCACGCCTGTCAACTACGCGTTGGCTGTTTGCAACTTATCGCTTGGCGTGGCTAACGCAATACAATGTATAAGGGCGTACAGATATCAGAATGCCATGAAAAAACCCGAAGAAACCACAAACGAAGAGATATATTAATGATAAAACGACGCTATTTTTGTTAGGTAGTCATAGTCGGCGTCGTTTTCCATTGTACGCTGACTGACACGCCATCGTTGTTGGTGTTACTGGGAGAGAGATCTAAGTATACCAGTAGTCAGGTAGGACGTCTTGACTTTGATTTTAGTTTTTACCTAGTTCTTGTTTGCGTAGTCATATCTAGAATTTTAATTATTATATCCTAAGAAAAATTACTAACAAAATTAGTCACAATAATTTACATTATCTTGCACACTCCCACTTACCTACTATTATTTAAACATATTCTACTAAGTATCTCCACTAAATACCAAGTACTTGTAGATTATTTTAACTAGGTAGGGTTTATTCTCTGCTATTTAATCCACAATTTTTTATATTAAATCTTTTTAATTGTTATTAAAATTGAGTACAAATTTAGCTCTAGTTCGTTTGAGGAGTTTGAGAGTGAAAACCGCTGAGCTGTAAACTGCCTCCTGAAAAGTTCACACAATAATGAGGACGGAGGATGCTATCTCCTTGGCCAAGCGGTCGAACGATCGGTGGTTCAGTTCAGTTATAAATTATCATTACATAGGTTTGGCGTTCGAATCCCGGGGGACACTGATTAAACAAAGATTATTACATTATGCGACTGTCCCCAGTTTGGTCAGAACGTTAGGAGGCTGAATCACCTGATTGCCCGAAAAGTAGCATGATTCCGTGCTTCGGAAGGCACGTTAATTAAGTCATTGTTCTTCACTATTATCTTTGGATAATAATCGTTACATTACATCAGGTATATTATTATACTGGATTGCTAACCATGGCATGGCATGCCACATAGGACTCGTACTTATTTCAAGATTTTCAGTACCTATCTAGTTATATCCTGTGGTTATATCTATCTATCTTTTCAGTACCAATCTAGTTATATCTATCTATCTAAATCAAACATGACTGAGACACGAGGTTTTCGTAACTTTAGACTAGAATATAAGACAAAAAGACAAGGAATGTGTTTATGTGCCATTTATAAGCGAATTTAAACATACTTGTGCCTATTATACCTGTACCTAAATACAAACACAAAAAATTGTTTCTTTTTTCATTCCTCCCAATTTTGATTTCTTTGTTTTGCTTGTAGAAGACGCCTTCTGTAAGCAAGCTCACATACTAAAATAAAGATTATAAAATTATCCTGCATGGGTGTTGGTTGGTTGTTTAATACTACAAAGCTACAAAGAGTACTGAATTGGGGTACTATAATTTATACAGTACCTACTCTGTGCTTATACTGGCCGTGTGTGAAACTATATGGACCCGGAACAGAACAGAACCACCCGGATCCGGAAATGAACAAAATACTAAAACTAACACCATCTAGTAATTAATATAAGAACTTTAGGGGTGTGTCCCTAGGGTTTACGTGGTTTAATGGCGAACAACAGTTTAGGTCTTTCACGTGTATTTATTATTATCAATTACAAAGCGAATCTGGTTTATTTCTATAAAGTTCCCGTCTCGTTACCGCTCGCCGTGACTGACTGAAAACTCGCGGGGCGACCAATGGGGAGTCGACCTTCATTGGCCAATCAGAGTTGAACATGCGAATTAACATTATCAAAAATTTCAACAAGCTCAGCATTGTCATCTATAAAACTATTAGCATCATTAACAATCTTTACGGTACCAACATCTTTACGAGGACGACCCCTCGTGCGTCGCGGCAGTATGGGATCCGGAGGCGAATCATCTCGGTTATAAAAGCGCGTAAGCTCTGACACGTGAAACTTTCCCAAAACGAGTCCATATATTGTACATCCAATAAAGTACAGCCAATATTGTACAGCCTGATAATTCGAAGCCATAAATGGATTCCAAATATCAGGCTGTACATTCCTGCCCGTGCTTTATTGGCCGGTCTTTATCAATGCGGTCCGATTTTGTCCGCCCAGGATTGTACAGCCAGTAATGTACAGCCAATAATTCGAATCCATGTACACGAAATATCGGGCTGTGCATTACTGGACGTACAATATTGGCTGTGCATTATCGCCTGTACCGAGAATGTCCATCCAGTAATGTACAGCCAGATAAAACGAAGCCATCCATAGACAAAAGAAATCCTCGGGGCTGTCAAATGATGCTTCGTTTTCGTAGATGTCATGACATGACAGTTATTCTACCTACAATGTGTTAGCCGCACCGCACGACAAGACACCGCGCGGTTTTTTCCGCGTACTGATTTCTCAAATTCTCACTGTGGCAGAAAGAAAATGGATTGATACCCTAATAAAACTTATTTTTTTAAATGAATCTGCGATGACAGAATATCTACGACGATCGGAGTTTTCCCTGAATTTTATTCTGCTGAGCTTAGAAAAATGAAAACTGCAATGTAAGTAGATCTATCTAACTAAAGATAAGATCTATCTAATAACTTAGTTGGTTACTTTTTATAGCATAATTCTAAATTATGTGGATGATAAATATCGTTAGGTTAGGGCATTATTTACTTCTATACTTATAATACTTTTTTCCTTTGCAGGGCTGCAAGAGTATCATAAGGAGACGACGCCCGTTATAGGTTATTAACAGTGAGTTGTAATTACTAGTTCAATGACTAATTATAGATGGAATTTCTAGTGATGCTGTTATTGAAGTGAAATGCCCAACTAGTGAGACAACAAGATTTATGTCTAGCTCAATTCGCTCACTCAGCTCTTAAAAATTCGATATTGTGTTTGTTTTGATTTAGTCCTTGTATATATTTGTTTTTTTTTTGTTAAAATGGTTCATTTATAATTACTAATGCTTCAAATTTTGTATAATTTATATTTATTATAATCAAGGTGGGGTGAGTGGTGGTAATGAGATTATCGTCGCCTTAGAGTGAAAACCTCGGAAACTGATTACGGTCAAAATTTATTTCTTTTGTTTTTGGAGAGAAGAACTCGCAAAATCAAGCCCTAATTTTTTTTCTTATGAGATCATCCAATATTCTAATAGCATTCTATAATAAATTAATAACACGACTTTTTTTAAACATTAGTCCAATTATCTTACACGACGCTGTTTTTTTATTCCTCTTGAAAAAAAGATTCTTACACACTTACGAGGTTTTCATTCTAAAGCGACGTTATGCGCCACTACCCATCTGCCACCACGGTGGCAGCTGCAAAATTATAAAATAGAAAATTCCTATTTGAGAAGACTTAGACATTTATCAAAAAAATTTAAACACCTTGCAAATTTTTTGTAAGGAATAACAGAAAAATGAGTATATTTAGGAATATAATGTGAAATGTCGTTTAATAGTGAGTAATATGAGGATTTCCCTATGTAATCATTAATTTAATTACGTATTCACTATTAAACAACATTTTACATATATTCCTAAATAAACACATTTTTCTGTTATTCCTTACATCTCGCTTCACTCGCCTAGCTCCCTCCGCCATCCCCTTCTAACCTAATGTTGGGGTGCCCCGACTCCCGTGCCCGCCCTGATTAGTCTCTGTCACAGCAAGAGCGACTTTTTAGCAGCTATTATGTTTGAAAATATTAATTCTTTTGATTAGGTATTTAATAAATATATAGTAGCTAGTCCAATAAGATATATTCTACTTGGCTGTATGAACATAGTGGAACTTACTATCCACAAATGCTCTATAAAAAATAAAATTAATTGATTTTCAATAATTTATTTCATGAAAACTATAAGTTTCCTAAACATGAAACTTTGCACAAATGTTCCATAAATATAAATCTCTTTACCAAAAAATTACGAACCCCCAAAGCGTGGGCTAATAAAGTACAGTTTAGCCTTTTTCACTTCACAACTTCTTCCACAGTGATGCTGTTGTCTGACTTTTCTCACATTCATGAATGAGTTCGGTTTTAGCCATTTGACAAATGCAGGTCGGGTAGGCTTAAGCCCCCGGTGGGGACGTATATGAGCTGTTGATGATGAGGTCGGGAAGTACTATAGCATCACAGCACACATTTGTTTTCTATAATCTTGCTGGCAATTAAATTTAGAGCTCTGCTTTATTAATCTGCGGCATGGTTCTGACGTCAACATTGCTTTTGATCTAAAGCTAATGATCCCCTGATATCCCTATTGAAAGAATTTTATGCCAAAAACGCATAGTTTTTGAGAAATATGCAATTGAAATTTCTTAATATTTTTACGTCTTTTTATTTACTGTCATTAAAAACAATAAGAAATATGTTAGAATGAGACGGATTCTAGGGCGAAATGTTAGTGATTTCTCTTTCTTACATATTTATTATGTTAATCTATGGTTGAAAACTATCTGAACGAAGAAGAATGGAAAAAGAAAACACTGTTTACGCTGCGTTCACACAGTTGCGTTCACTGAAAATTGTGTTTTTATTTCATAAAGGCATTGCTGAAAGGTAATTATGCAAAAAAAGACAGGGCAGCATCCAATGGGGGGTTGGAGGGGGGCGCAGTCAGGGCGAGTGCGAGCGTAGCGAGCACGGGAGTTCGGGGCACCCCAGCTTGTGTATTTATAATGAGCCCCGTAAACGGTCAAACGGTTTGATTCAAACACGTAAAGTTTGGTTTGACTCAAACCATTTTGATCGTTTACAAAGGTGGTTTGAACGGTTTGTCAAACATTTACGTGTTTGAAGCATGTTTGATGCAATTTCATATTTTTCGTTTGATGCAATTTCATATTTGGCATCATCGTATTGGGAGCAATCCTGTAATGATGACGTCTTTTGTAATTATTAGTTTTTAATAAATAAATAAATTTTGTTGTGTTTGACGCGTCAGAAGTGTAACGACAGCGTACAGAATCAGACTGCGCAGAGCCGTTTGACAAACTGTTCAAACCGACCTCAAACGGTTTGATCAAACACGTAAGGTTTGAGTGAAACCGTTTGACCGTCTCCGGGGCCCTTAAGTATTATTTTTTGTATATCACCTCCTCAGCCTCAATTATTATTCCGAATTTAACTCTTCTTTTCCTTTCCTATCCCCGTCCTGTATCCTCTCCGACCAAATCTCCGACACGTGACATTGGCGGAATTGTGAATACACAAAAGCCACAATTTAAAAAAAAATGCTACCTGCAGATCATGGTCGCATTCCGATTCAGACTTTCAGCGCTGTCAGCGATCAGAAAAGCAAAACAATGTATAGGCTGACAGTGATTCGGAACGCGATTACGGGTACTTTAATCGATTTCAGCGCGTCTCGGAATGCAGGGATAATAACCGTTTGTAAAAAAAACTGTTAATTTGAAAAAAAAAAAATTATATAGGGCGCATTCCGAACCAAACTTTCAGTGTTGTCAGCGATCAAAAAAGCAAAAAAAATGTATGGCTGACAGTGATTAGTAATTCGGAACGCGACTACGGGTGCTTTAATCGATATCAGCGCGTCTCGGAACGCAGGGTATACTTGGGTTACTATAGGAAGAGCTCTGACAGATTAAAATTTTAAAAGCTTATTAATATTATATCGTTTATTTATTTATATATTAAGTAAAATTACATACTGTTTAATGATAAAATTAGAGGTGAAGTTACTTTTTTTTAATATTTTAGCTATTATGGTTTTAAATCTGAATACCGTTGCATAAAAAAGGTGCCACAACAGACTTGAATAATTTTAGACCTGTAGCTCTAAATCCAAACTTTTCAAAGACTTTTGAGAAACCAATGGCTAACGAATTGGTATCATTTTTCAATAAATTTAAAATAATAAATAATGATCAATATGGATTTCAAAAAGATAAATCAACTACTCTTGCGACATTTAACTTAATTAATGATATACTACATGAATTAAATTCAAATAAGTTTGTAACCGTATTATACTTTGATATGTAAAAGGCATTTGACTTCGTTTCTCACACATTGCTTCTTTCAAAACTGGAACAATACGGAGTGAGGGGTCCAGCATACAATTGGATAAAATCTTATTTGGAAAATAGGTCGCAAGCAGTTGAAATAACCCGTCTAGATTCTAAAATAGTTTCTCATTCATATAGATCTGATTATAAATGTGTGCAATTTGGAGTACCCCAAGGCAGTGTGCTTGGGCCATTGCTTTTCTTAATATATATAAATGACATAATGGAAATTACGAAATATAGAAGTATTTTATTTGCTGATGACATCACTATAATTGTACCAACCAATAAATCTCTAAACTTGACATATCATGAATCTGAAATCAATCAAGTTTTATTGTCTATTACTGCATGGTGTAATAAAAATAATTTAAACATTAATATTAACAAAACTAATAATACAAATTTTAATAATAAAGATTTAGTTGTAAGACTCAATGACATGGTGATCCAAAAAACAGACAGTGCAACATTCTTAGGTATAAAAATTGACAGTATTCTAAACTGGAAGGACCATATAAGTTATATTTGTAATAAGATAAATCGTTTCTCTTATGCACTTTATAAATTAACAAAAGTTTCATGTAAAGATACTGCGACAACTACATACTTTGCTTATGTTGAGTCAATCCTTCGCTATGGAATCGTGATATGGGGAAATAGTTGTGATATAAATAAAGCGTTTTTAGCATAAAAAAAGTGTGCCATAATGGGGGTACAATAATTCCTGTAAACCCTTGCTTACCACACTTAAAATTCTACCTCTTCCTTGTATTTATATATTGGAATTAGCTATATTTACAAAATGAAATATAACACTATTTACATTAAAAGAAGATTTCATCTCAAGAAATTTAAGGAAAAAGGATATGATAGTCTATGATGTACCGAAAAATGCAAAATTCCGAAAAAATTGTTATGCAATATGCAAAGCAGTATACAATAAATTACCAAGAGTGTTCAAAAATAATACTATAAGAAAGTTCAAAATAATATTGCGTGAATGGCTATTGAAACATATGTTTTACTCAACAAAAGATTTCTTAGAGCACCAACATAAAATTTGTAGTTATTGTAAAGACTTATATTAAAATTACAGTCATTAGGATTAAGGTAGAATAAGTTTTAAGTTGTAAAATGTTTGCATACTTCTATTTTGTTAGGCTAGATATGTGACACTGGTATTGATGCTAACATTGTAAAAACTTTTGCAACTACCATGTCTAAAGCAAATAAAAATGTTTGAGTTTGAGTTTGAATATTATTCAAAAAAGTTGTTAACGTCGTATGAAAATTTTTGAAGCTGTCAGGACCCATTCTATAATAACCCAACTACATAATCTAATATTATTATTTGACAAAAAGAAGAAAGCAAAAGATGCGAATGATCCGATGCGATGCACGTGGTGAGTTCTTCTCCACAGAGTCCGCAAATTGTGTATTGAACTCACCCAAAAAATGTAATGATGAAACTGAGATGCATAAAGATGAGATGCTAAATTTTAACAATGTAATGTTAAAATAATAACGTAATGTTAAAATTTATAAAAATTCAAGATGGCGGCCAACTTTCATGTTTATCGACCGATTTTGGTAATACTTTGTTTGGCATACTATTTAAGCATAAAAACAACAATGCAATGTTAATAAATATTAACATTGCGTTGTTGTTTTTATGCCAAAATGGTATGTCAAACCAAGTTTTATCAAAATCGGTCGATAAGCAAAAAAAGTTGGCCAGCATCTTGAATTTTTGTAAATTTTAACATTGCGTTGTAGATTTTATGCTAAATTAGTATGCCAACCCAAGTTTCACTAAAATCGGTCGATAAACATGAAAGATGGCCACCATCTTGAATTTTTATAAATTTTAACATTGCGTTATTGTTTTTATGCCAAAATAGTATGTCAAACCAAGTTTTATCAAAATCTGTTCATAAACAAGAAAGTTGGCCGTCATTAAATTTTTACAAATTTTAACATTACGTTGTTGTTTTTATGTAAAAAAAACCCCCGAAGCAAAAGAAGCAAAAATTTAAAAAGTCAAAAATAATACCTATTGTTCCATCCAGCCATCAAATTCGATAAAGTAACACCTATTATATTTTAATTTTATTGGGCAAACTAAGCGTACCATTTCGACTCGTATTAATGAGCATATAAAAGCTGTCAAGAACAACGACACACACAAATCAGCTATTGCCAAACATTTGTTAGAGTCTGGCCCTAATCACTGGATTGAATTACATAACCCAAAAGAGTTATCGATCGAACGCCACCATATTCCGAGAATGGTAAGAGAAGCTATAGAAATCTCCAAATACCGGAACTTCAATCGGGAGGATGGTTTTAAACTATCGAGCACGTGGTCTCCAGTGATAAGCTTATGCCAAAAAAGTTTTAGCGCAAATACTATAAAAAGTGATACAGTGAGTGTATGTTGTCGAGGTGACATTAAAGTGAGTTCCAGTGGTGACCGCAGAAACGAAGAAGAATGAGGGTAGACAAATATGTCTGTCCCTCCCTGGTTCTACTTGCAACGTCTCTCCAGTCTACCCACAGAGAACCTTTTTATAATACAGTCTACCCGCGACCATGGTGCTTGCAACAGCGCCGAAATATCGGGTCTCCTCAAGAAAAAAATAATAATAATAATAATATCGCGGTAAGCCCGTAAAATGTCTCATAAATGTTATGATAATGACCGCAAAAGTTTAAAATTATATACCTGTGATAAGCTGATTACTCGACACTGGCTAAATTGCTAATAGCCATAAAAAAAAACACGTTCATTCAAAACCAAACAAACAAAAAAAACTTGTTTGCATCTATTTATTTATTCATTTATTTGTAATCATGTACATAAATTGTAGGTATTAATAGTAAGTGGCATACATGAACCCTGTAAGGGTGTTGCAAAATTATTTAAGTAATTTGATTTAAAACAGAACCAAAACAATGCAATCCAAAATTAACAAAAATTAAATTGTAAAATATAATATTCTTTAAGTTATTAGATTAAAATAATTATTCTCATAGCAGTCAATTTCACTAAAAAAAAAATAACATTGTAAAATACTAAATTGTAAAGTGTATAAATTCATTAGATAAAATAATTAAAATTAAATAGTATTGCAAATGATTTTACACTTAAAATATCTATTATTCTATATCATAATTTGCTGTGTGCATTGGAATTTTATTTTATTTATCAATTAGTTTGTCATGAATATATTCGTCAACTGAGTAATAACATTTCTGTAATAGGAATGTTTTAAGCTCGCTGTAAAAGGTCGAATCCTTCTCCCTGCTTCTAATCTTGTAAGGTATTTTATTATATATAACTATCATCTTTTCAGTTCATTTATTAATCACGCAGTTTTTTTTAATAATATTTTTATTTTAATCCAGTGTGTTAATTCGAATGAGACTGGGTCATGTTTGCACACCAAAGCATCTTGCTAGGCTCAACATAGTTAACAATGACTTGTGTGAATATGATGAGCCTGGTGATATGAATCACATTTTCCTTTCTTGTCCTCTTTTCAGCAATGATTCCATATATAGTGATTTAATTTACCTTAAAGTACCTTTACCCACATCCACCCCTATCCTTCTGTCATATAATAATTACTCTATTTATAAAGCCTTATCTTCTTTCATTTTTTCTAATAATATCCGTATCTAATTAATTTTATATATATACCCACTATTTTCCTTCCTTATGAATATATTCCTATCAACTTCTGTTTATCTATCTAAATCTTATGTATAATATTTCCTTTTTTACCTACTGTTTATTTTCCTATAATAAACCAATCCTATTCCTTTTCCGAATTCCGCTTTTCCTAATACTTTGTTATGCCAAAACGAGAAAAAAAAAAAGTAGTTCCGTTTCCTCGCTTTGTAAGTAGCAATGTGCAGATAGCATGCCAAAACGAAAATGGAAATTACAATCTTTTTTTTTAATTGGTTTTCTGATCGCTGACGGTGCTGACAGTTTGATTCGGAAACACACCCTTTTACACTTACACCATTAAAAAAAAACTGTTTTTGTTTTGTGGAACCATACATATTACATATATCCTATATATAAAATCCTCTTTGTTTTGTAGTTACATCACACATTATATCCTCTTTGACATCACAGACTACTTAGAAGAACCAGGTTACATGTGCGTGGGTGAAACGCCAGTATTATAATTATCCTCTTTGCGTGGGTTGGGTATGTATTTTGGTATGTATTATTTAAATAAATTGTGGAATCTAGATAATCTTTCCAAAGCAAACCAACCAGTAAAAGATAATCGCCTACGATGCTGTCTGATCTGAAGGCAGGATCGGAAGATCTCTGCAAAGGATGCTACTTACTAGTAAACAGTGATTTTATATTTGCATACACTAAAACAACATCTCTGCTTCAAGAGGCTATGATTACTAGTCAACTAACTACGAACGATTAAGAGTTGAAGAGGTCGAAGTGGATAGAATGGTGATGTAGTGAAAACAATAGACAGACACTTTAAGCTTTCATGGCCGGCAGACTACCAGTGCAATTTAAATTACCTATTTGATATGCAATATAAATAAAAGGATACCAACTGTTACAGTGAAAGTCATATTACAGTGAGATGGAATCCAATCAATTGATTTCTCAGAACCACCATGGGATATAAGGTACAGTTTGCGCGCAATCCGAATGCAGCTCTGATAAATGTGAATACTAGGGCCATGAATACCGTAAGATCGCACGCGGGGAGTACTTATTGATTTCAGAGAGATAATCTTGAAACAGACTGTTATCATATAACATAACCTATAATGTATGTATACTGTGAACTGAACGCCCATCTAAACAACAAATATAATTATTATATTATAG
The DNA here is from genome assembly GCA_951230895.1 of Carpatolechia fugitivella. Lineage (NCBI taxonomy): Eukaryota > Metazoa > Arthropoda > Insecta > Lepidoptera > Gelechiidae > Carpatolechia > Carpatolechia fugitivella. Next base: position 4,126,378 of record OX579645.1, on the reverse strand, counting down.
TCTTCCTCATTAAGTGTAAAATGTTTTTTACTTCATATAAAAGTACATCCATAGTAGTAGGAGTAGGAGTAATAGGTCGCTGGTGATGGCTGCATGAGGAAAGCGGGTGATCGTGCGCTTTGGCCTACGTCCAGCAGTGGACTGCAATAGACTGATTGATTGATTGGAAAGTACATCCACAATAATAGCATAAACAAAGTATTTGTTCCTGAAGCTATGTTCTTGAACCTTTAAAAAAGAGTTGTTGTGAAGACTATTCTGTTGAATAATATTTGGTAAATATATTGATTGTTGTGACAATCATTAAAATGTAATGTATGCAGTGATCACTAATAAAATCTACTACAGACATAAAAGTACACAACACTGATTATTATATATAATGTTATAAAACATTTTGTATCACAATAACATTCTTTAAATTGTCTTGAACCAGGGTTCGAAAATATCTGATACATTTATTAGACATTTATTATAAATATCAAAATATTGGATATTTATGATATCCGAAAAAAATTGATATAATTCGATGGGTGCATGGAACAAAGCCGCAACCGGAGAAACAAAATGTTCAGGAGAAAATAAAACGTGAAAACTGTCAATATAACTCAATATACGATGCGCATCGTAAAGGTTTCTACATCAACAGAAAGCTAATTTTTTACTCGAAGTGGCAATAAGACGTTCATATTTCTATCTTTTACGGTTACGAAAATAAATAAGAATTTGTAAATTGCCACATTTTGTGCCAATATGTTGTGACCGCAAGCGTACATTACGGCTTTGTTCCAGAGAAATTTAGTAAAAGTATTGAACGTTAATTATTGTTTACAGCATTAAGTACGTCTGGGTCCATTACGTTAACAGAGTGTTGCTGTCTTATTAGGTAAATTAATTTGAGAGACTTTTTAGTGAATACGGTTTACGGTACTTATAGAAAGCTATATCATAAATATTTTCTGTTGTATTCTTTTATCTGAACAAAAGAAACATTAAAGACTAAGATAATGCCGGCAAACTTACTGAGAAGTTGAGTATGCTAGAAAAGTATGGATAGAAAGATCTATGAGAAGGATGAAACAAAACCCTGGTTGAACACCGGTCAACTTCTCCAACAATGATCTCTATCACAAACTCTCACACTAAGATTATATTTAAGACAAATCTTTGTTAAAGCAAACAAATATTTATTTAAGTTTATTGAATCCACTTGGATTAAGTTCCACACTAGTAATGGAAATATTTAAGATATTCAACATTTTATGAATCAGTAAGTTAATATTATGGTACCGATATTAACTCACATCTTAAGTAAAATATGTTGTACACATCTCACAACAACATTAAGTTAAGTAGTGTTAAGTAGACAGAACGGCTCCTTAAAGATAAGACAGATCCACTTAAGAGAACAACCGACAACCCATCACTCCCTCCTTAAAAATACTGAATGATGAACAAACAGTAACTAAAAATATTCAGATTTCTTCATTATTACTAATCAAAATACCATGACCATGCTACTATACTTCCTTTACATACTTCATTTATTAATTATAATATTTGCGCGCATATTAATTTAGAAAATAAAATTCATTCATACTTAGACCCTTTCATACAATCTCCTTTACCTTTCAGTCATCATATTTTAAAATGTCTTTAATGTGGAAATCCCCTAATGGTTTACCATTTACGTCTGCTAAAGTGTATACTAAAGATGATTTCTTAGCAATTACTATGCATTTTTGAAATTTTGGAGCTAACTTTGAAGTAAACTTCTTTGAAGCATTTGATAAATAAAAAGTACGTTTGTAAACAATCTGTCCTACTTTAAGTTCCACGTGCCTTTTTCTTAAGTTATAGTGTTTTAAGTTATGCTGGTGAGCAACTATTAAGTGTTTCTTCACCTTGTTATAAATTGTATTAAGTTGGGCCAAACGTTTCTTATACGTTTGTGCATCATCAGTCTGTAGTTGCGAGTGTGATACAGGCACATCACTACCACGATACAATGATCCATCCAAAATAAATTCCCTACCGTGTACCAAAAAATACGGTGAACATTTTGTGGATTCATTAACAGCTGTGTTTAATGCACACTGAATCTCCACAAGATGCTCATCCCACTTTTTATGCTCAGATTTCACATAGCAAGCGATTGCTGTGACTACATTCCTAATCGCCCTTTCAGCTTGGTTTACCTGAGGATGATACCGAGGATTATAATAAATGTTTGGGACATTATATCGTAATAATAGTTGCCTAAACTGCGCACTGATAAACTGAGGTCCATTATTCATATAGATATATTTGCACACACCGTGAACTAGAAACACACACTTTTCGATAAACTTCGCTACAGCAGCACCTGTTGCGCTCCGTATAGGATGCAACAGAACATATTTGCTGAAGTAGTCAGAGCACACAATCAAATAAGTGTATCTATTTCCTGACGATGGAAATGGTCCAAGCAAATCCACAGAAATTGCCTCAAAATGTCTTGTTACTGATTTTGGTCTAATTCAAGTTCAGTTTATGTAAAATTAACAAGTGTATTTTAATTTCTATAGCCAACACATTTAGAACCTATAGCATACGAGGGCTGATTGATAAGTTTCCGAAACGACAAAGAAAAACTTTAAAAATCTATTTAATAAATAAATTTATTTCTCAACGTAGTTTCCTTCTACCTCGATGCATTTAGTCCAGCGCTTCTCCAATGCCGTTACACCAGTTTGATAAAATGTTTTCTCCAACCCCTCAAAATACTCGTCCACGGCAACAATGACTTCTTCATTTGATGAAAATCTCTAGCCACCCAACCATTTCTTCAGGTTTGGGAATAAGTGGAAGTCACACGGGGCCAGATCCGGGGAATAGGGTGGATGCGGTAGCAATTCGAACCGCAATTCATGGAGTTTGGCGACTGCAACCATTGACGTGTGTGCAGGTGCGTTGTCATGGTGGAACAAAACTTTTTTCTTGGCCAAATGTGGTCGTTTTTTCTGGATTTCTTCACTTAATTTTTGCAGCAAGCTTGCGTAGTGCTCTCCATTTATTGTTTTTCCTTTTTGCAGATAATCCACTAAAATAATCCCTCGAGCATCCCAAAAAACAGTCGCCATCACTTTGCCGGCCGACAAAACCGTTTTTGCTTTCTTCGGCGCAAGTCTTCCGCTCTCAGTCCACTGCTTAGATTGTTCTTATGTCTCGAGAGTATAATGATGTATCCAGGTTTCATCGATTGTTACATAACGCCGCGAAAACTCGTTAGGATCTCGGTTAAACAGCGCCAAACACTCCGATGAATCGTCCACTCGACGTTGCTTTTGGTCAACAGTGAGCAAACGCGGCACCCATCGCGCGCAAAGCTTTTTCATTCCCAAATGTTGGTGCAAAATATTAAAAACGCGTTCAGATGAAATGCTCACCATCTCTGCTATCTCTCGCAAGTTCAAGCGCCGATCATTCAATACAATTTTGTGATTTTTTTTGATCATGTCCGGATTTGTGACTTCATTTGGACGGCCAGACCTGTGGGCGTCTTCGCAGCTCTGTCTTCCACGTTTAAAATCAGTTACCCAGGTGTGAATTGTACTCAATGCAGGAGCAGAATTACCTAAAACACTGTCTAGCTTGGTTTTAATCTGGGTTGCTGTTTTCTGTTTTAAAACGTAAAACTTTATCACCGCACGAATTTCGTTTCTTTCCATTGTTAAGAAAATTTACGACAGAGAAAGTTCTACGTCCTATCAAACAAATTCCACCAGTTCGATTAAATTCAAATTTGGCGTTCTATTTTCAAAAAGATGCCAAAATATAATGTAATATATTTTTTTTGCGTATCATTTTCTTAAGTTCGTCGTTTCGGCCAGTTATCAATCAGCCCAGGTATATCATCAGTCTCATGTCACTTCGATTGTCTAGTCGGTGAGTAACATTTTTATGTTATAAGTTCAGGTACTTCTTATATTAGCTTCATAATATTATGACTAACGTTCCGTTTGAAAGGTTGTATATTTTCAATTTTGAAGTTTTCAAGTACCTATACGTCATACGGTTTTATGCTGATATTGTATTTATTAAGTAGGTAGGTATACTTAAAAACTATTTAACGTATGAACAAATGCACATGTCTGTGAGAAAAAAATCCTTACTTTGAAAAAGGTAAGTACCTATTGTGTTTCATATTATAATTAAATGGACTGGTAACAACTTATTACGTGGTCGATTTAAGAGATTCATATTGGTATTCGATATAACTGTCTTGTCAACTAAAAACTCTTACCTGGAAAAAAGCCGCATTTGCTGTTACCTGAACAAAATTATGGTAAATATTTTCGCATTCAATATAGTGTTAGTATTCCGGGGGTAAAAGTCACCGTAGCTTGTTTCGAATAAAGTAGTATTTTTTTGTAACTTCATAAATAATCATAGGAATGTCACAAAAAAAATTCACTAGGTGCATTAGGGGTCGTAGATGCCGAATATGGCATTACACGAAAACTGCCGCAATAGCTATTGCGACAATGTTCCATGGACCCATCATATCAATTTTGTATGGCAGCCAAATTATTATTTTGTTGTATTATTTATGTATACTGTTTGCATGTGTTTTATAAACCTAATAAACTAGGAAAAAGAAGCTTTAATGTTTTTATTGATTTATGATAAAAATATTTAATGCAATAAACAATAATGAACTAAAATAGTTTCTGCACTTTGTCAATAACCTTCTTTGTAAAAAAATAATAGAATAAACACAAAAAAAAAACTTTTTCGTGACGGAATTTTTCATGTAGTGCACCACAGAGAACCTTTTAATAATACACTGACGTGATTGACGCCATTAATCAATCAATCAATCGCCGGTGAGATGCCCATTTAAGGATTAAAACTTTACTATTAGGGAGTGTGTATGTGGGAAGTTGAAATACACAGTAGCAAACTGCAAAAGTTTACTTAATAATAATAAAAAAATTAAACTATTTTTGTATTGATATATATCACAAAACGTCATTTGATATATATCATGATATATATCCATTGATATATATCCTCGAACCCTGTCTTGAACAGAATGTTTTTGTGTTACACAATGTTTTATATCATTATCTTTGTAGCTGCTGTGTTCCCAAACACCTTCTATGCAGTTTGGCAGAATTTATGTTTATTTAAGTACTGTTAAAAAATAACTGAATAAACTTTTTTTTTTTATATGTCATTACTATTCATTACAATTACAAACCAACTTATTTTTCTTGCAGCTTGGAAAAGATTTAGAAAATTATCAGTATTTGAAGCTAATGACGGGAGATTAAATAAAACCTAATGCTGAACTACATACCAACAACGAAATCATCAAGTGGTGAAGAAACAAGTAGGTACCCATTGAGCAAATAGATTAGTCTTTATCATATTATTTTGATAAACATAAACCATGATTTTTCTTTTAGATACTAGCACCTACCTGTTTTCAAAGAACTAATACCGGAACAGAGAATCTGCCTGATTAGAAGTTGTTGTGTAATAAAGAAACTCGCATACATACATACATGAACCCTTAACATAATATCACACTTTGGTTGGATGATCATATTACTTATACATTAAAAGGGTGAATAATTAATACTTTTTTTTACAGGTTGAAGTTGCTACGTAATTGATAAAAACTTGTTTGGCAGTAGATGGTATTATCCCCTACGCCCTCCCACTCCCAGTGTGTAAAGGATTAAGTGGTTCAAACGTAACAGCAAGTTTGTGAGTTCACATAGAACAAAATCAAGAAAAATACACATTTTTATTTATATCAAATTTTTAACGAGGCTTTAATCACTCTTGGTGACTATGCCAGCCTCATAGTTTTAGACAAGTTATAAAATTGTGTATATAATAAAATTAAAAATTACAATTAATTAATTTTTTGACTAAGCAAGATATTAAATTTAGAAATATGGTTTTGTGGAATGATAAATCTGGAGAGTCAAATAATAAAATAAGATAAAAAATATTTTAATGTTAAGTACTTATTTTCATGTTCTTGCAATAGAAAATTGTTTTTAAAAATAAATTTCTCCTAAAAGTAAGTGACTTTAGTTATTAATTCCGTGACATACTCTTCATTATGGGAATGGCCCAAATCTCATACATTAAAAACCCAGAATCGACAGCAATGATAATAATATGTGTAGTGTACCAATGGGTTGACTATAATAGACATTTGAAGGTACCAAAAGGACAACCCTGAAATCCATGGGATATATCTAAATAAAAAATAAACATTTAAAATAATGTCATAATAGTTGTAATTGTTGGTTATTGTTGTTGTATATACATTAAAAATAATGTCGTAATTGTGTGTAATTGTTGGTTATTGTTGTTTCGTTTTAATGCTACGAGTTTGGTGGAAAAAAAAGTTTGGTGGAAAAAAAAAAAGAAATTGTATGTATATCTTTCATTTATTTTTAATATGATTCTAAATCAATACACACCGCGTCTAAAAGTCCTGCAGGTTGAATCAAGTTGCCTTCATATCTGGCCCAGGACAAGTAATATATTATCAAAATAATGTGGGCACAACTGCCTAATGTGCGGCAGCCATGAATGCAACTACAACAATATTCAGAGATTGCATGGCGATTGTAGAGTATGTAGCAATAATAAGTTCTTGATTGAACGTGTCTCAATTGAATTCGGCACCTTATTAACATGTTTCCCTCTTTGTCATTGAAGTTGGAATGTATGTATGTATAAGGGGACATCTGCGAGGAGCACAGACGGGTGACCTGCTCTATATTTAAGAACCATTTCACCCTTAATCCCAGTATTGATGGATGCTCCTTTCATGATAGCGCCGCATCAGCTCAGCCGTACCACGTGATACTCTCGATAGGTGAGCTGTGTTAGGTCTATCCCTTGTTCTCTCCGCTTCTGGCATGGAAGTTTGAAGCATTTGAAGTTGGGATAGGGATGTCTATAGACTTCCATAGAATATACGCCAGTTTCTCTTACATGTTTGAAGCAGTACGATCTTGCCAGCTTCACATGGTACGTTCCAATAGCAAAAATAAGCATCTCATCGTAGGTCATTCTAGGAAAATCTTCTGTTTCTTTGTGCGTTTAGACGTCGTTCATCAACATAATCAGCTAGTAGGTTTAGCATATTTACATTTCGATCTAAATCAGTGGATTATCACTGTAGCTCTATAGGGTTGTGTTGATCAACGCTGCAGCTATTTTAAAATCCGTCAGAATAGCTTAAAGTTCTGTTTCATTTTCCCATTGATGGTTTCTACCACCCATCTGACCATAGTGGATCATATGTGGATCTGCCACATGAAATAAATCTATTCTTTTCTGCTGCATACATATGCAAGTCCTTTCTGCGAGCCCTATGTCACCGATGAGGCATAGAAGGACATCATCATCATCTTTGAATGAGTTTGTCGTAACAGCAAAGGCCTCCCCTGACCATTGTTCTCTATCTTGTGCTGTTCTTGTCCATGTCCTGCCGACCATTTTAACTAACACATCCTTCCATCTTCTTCTTTGCCTTCCTTTTGCTCTCTTTCCTTCTCTGGGGCACCACCGCAATTTCTTCAGCTGGTCTTCAGTTCTAGTTTGCGATAGGTACTATTTTGTTTGTTCATTTGTTGTAGCACTGAGCAAGTAATCACTACGTTGTTGTAGTGGTTTTGACATTCGCACTTTTTATTCTATATTATAAATATTTGTGAAATTCGTGAAAGAGATATGTAGCGTTATACAGTTTTGTTCGATCAGGAAAGGAGATACAGGTCTTTCATCTTAGCAGTATTTCTGAGAATATTTAAATTTTAGCATAGTAATAGTTCACAAACATGGAGAAACCGCATATCATTGGATAGATAACGTCAATACCAACCGTTTGGTACCTTTTTTTTTCTTTAGCTATAAAGGAAACGAAATTATGGTCAATTTAAAATAATGCGCATGGCTAAGCAGAGTCTCCGGGAACCTTTCGAGTTTTAGTATACGTGGAGATCGTAAATATTTTTTATTTGTCTTTTACTTGGAAGGATATTTCAGTAGCTACATTTTGATATGCGATTCGTTAATTAAGAGTCTTGTTAGAAACATATTTTTTAGCTGGACGAATCTGGCACCAAAAAACATTCAATGTTTATGACGGAATTTTTAGTGATTTCGCCTACTTTTTTTGCTTGTTTTTGTGTTGAATCGATATTTATGGACATTTTACTTATTATCTAGTCATTTGCCATCGATTTGGAGCTTTCTAATACCATTTTTTTCTAAACTGAATAGTTTGCGTGAGAGACACTTCCAAATTGGTAAAATGTGCCCCCCCCCCCCCCCTGTAACTTCTAAAATAAGAGAATGATAAAACTAAAAAAAATATATGATGTACATTACCATGGAAACTTCCAACGAAAATTGGTTTGAACGAGATCCAGTAAGTAGTTTTTTTTTAATACGTCATAAATCGTAAATCGTAAACCGCGGCTACTATCTAGTCGTTACACGAGCCAAGTCAGTGGCCTTTGGCGGTTAGTTAGATCTTTACCTAAAATGGGATAAATCCCACCACATTTAGGTACCTAATTATAATGTTTACTTATCATGAACTCAATTAAAAAAATACACTATTATTAAAACATCGATCAAAGTTACAACGAACTACAAGAACTTTTATGTTACTTGCTGCTACGGAACCCTTCATGGGCGAGTCCGACTCGCACTTGGCCGCTTTTTTATTTAGTTACCTGTTATTTAATTTGAAACTTGGTGCACGTATTTAAACATACAAACCTCGTTGTTAAAAATTAATCTGAATCTTAGTGGTCGGATTTTAAAAGTTGCTTTGCTTTATACCTATAACTTATGAAAAACATGTTGATCGTTCTGTGATTTGTTAATTATTTTAGTATAATTTAAATTGTTAATACTGAAATTTCACTCCTCGCATTTCAGCTGCAACGAAATCGGCATTTTTTGATAAATAATGGGCTACCATCAAACTCTCCACTTTAGGCAAATTACTTGATTGCCCTTTTTCAAAACCTCGCTCCATGTCAATAATTTAACTGTCCCTATCCTCAAAACAATAATCGGGAGCCAGACACGCGAGTGGTAGGTATAAGTATCTATAAAAGACTGATCGCGCGTGGCGGACGGACCGCCCGCGCCCGCGCGGTAGGTAAGCGAGAGGTGCGAGTGGGCACCCGTAATACGACGTCACACGCGCAGCGCGCGCCGCACGGAAATCTGAATTTTATTTCAACTTTGAATGTCCATAACTTTTAAACTATTTAGAATTTTTGAATGAAACAAAAACAGTTTTATTGTGAGACACTTTGGGTCCATTCTTACGAAGTTTTAAGCGATTTTGCGTACCTACTGATATTCTTCTACGGTCTGATATTTCACAACCGTGAATGTACAGCCAATAATTCGAGTCCATGTACACGAATTATCGCCTGTACCGATAATGTACAGCCAATAATGTACAGCCAGATAAAACGAAGCCAATCCACAGACAAAAAAAAACTTGGGACTGTCAAAGTGATGCCTCGTTCTCATCTCAGATCTCATACATGTCATGACAGTGTTGCTTTAACTGTAATATTAGAAGGAACAAAACTGTATAACGCTACATATCTCTTTCACGAATTTCACAAATATTTATAATATAGAATAAAAAGTGCGAATGTCAAAACCACTACAACAACGTAGTGATTACTTGTACCTATTGCAAACTAGAACTGAAGACCAGCTGAAGAAATTGCGGTGGTGCCCCAGAGAAGGAAAGAGAGCAAAAGGAAGGCAAAGAAGAAGATGGAAGGATGTGTTAGTTAAAATGGTCGGCAGGACATGGACAAGAACAGCACAAGATAGAGAACAATGGTCAGGGGAGGCCTTTGCTGTTACGACAAACTCATTCAAAGATGATGATGATGTCCTTCTATGCCTCATCGGTGACATAGGGCTCGCAGAAAGGACTTGCATATGTATGCAGCAGAAAAGAATAGATTTATTTCATGTGGCAGATCCACATATGATCCACTATGGTCAGATGGGTGGTAGAAACCATCAATGGGAAAATGAAACAGAACTTTAAGCTATTCTGACGGATTTTAAAATAGCTGCAGCGTTGATCAACACAACCCTATAGAGCTACAGTGATAATCCACTGATTTAGATCGAAATGTAAATATGCTAAACCTACTAGCTGATTATGTTGATGAACGACGTCTAAACGCACAAAGAAACAGAAGATTTTCCTAGAATGACCTACGATGAGATGCTTATTTTTGCTATTGGAACGTACCATGTGAAGCTGGCAAGATCGTACTGCTTCAAACATGTAAGAGAAACTGGCGTATATTCTATGGAAGTCTATAGACATCCCTATCCCAACTTCAAATGCTTCAAACTTCCATGCCAGAAGCGGAGAGAACAAGGGATAGACCTAACACAGCTCACCTATCGAGAGTATCACGTGGTACGGCTGAGCTGATGCGGCGCTATCATGAAAGGAGCATCCATCAATACTGGGATTAAGGGTGAAATGGTTCTTAAATATAGAGCAGGTCACCCGTCTGTGCTCCTCGCAGATGTCCCCTTATACATACATACATTCCAACTTCAATGACAAAGAGCGAAACATGTTAATGATATCCTTTTTACATACTGCGATATTGTGACCAGTACCGAAACACCCGAAGCAGTGTCCTGCAAGTTTAGTCTTTCTTTCGTGTAATGTTTTAATTGTCTTGCATTGATCGTTGTAATGCGCTTCTTTGCAGAAGAAGCATTGGAATTTTCTTTTCTTACTTTCTGGAATCTCGTCCCTTTTGTATTGTCCTTCCGGTTTCCTTTTCAATGGTCTCTTCTTATGGTTATTTTTATCAAACTTATTTTTGTCCCATTTTCTAAATTCAATTTTGTTTCTATTATAGTTATTGCTCTTTCTGTCTTCTTTAAGATTATGTATCGTCGGTCCAATTTTCCCTTTCCTGTGGTAAGCATTCGCATGTAAATTCTGTGTTGTATATTCTGTTTTGAGCTTATCTGTACTGAGTCTATTTGCATATTCTCTTGCTGATATTATGTGTTCCAGTTGTCGTCTGATATCATCTATGGATTCAATATTTGCCTTCAGTTTAATTTCGTATATTATATCGGATGGCATCTTTTCCATTATAAAAAATCTGAGGTGGTTGTGATTTATATCTTCACCTAATGATTTTAATACTCTCAAATGTCTCTCGATTTCACTCAATGTGTTCCGCAATTCAGTTACGTTATGTCCAATCGTAGGTTTTATGTGGTTTAGTGCAGCGTAGTGCGCATCGATTATGTGACTCTCTTTCCCATATCTAGCTTTAAGTGTGGCTACTGCAACGTCGTAGTTTTTGTTTGTTGTTTCTAATCCATCTACTGATTTGCGTGCGTCCCCGGTAAGAGATGATTTAAGATATAGAAGCTTGTCTACATTTGATAGATTCCTACTTCCTATGTTCGACTCAAACTGGTCCCAAAACTGGTGCCACTCCAGGATATCACCTCCGAACTCGGGTAAGGTCAATTTAGGTAATTTTCCGGCTAATACAGCTTTATTATCGGCTAGCGTGACTCCTTTCTCTTTTGTTATTTTAATTTTTACGCTTAATTCAGCGAGCACTTCTTCGCCTGTCAATTGTGTTTCACTAAAAGACGATATTTCATCGGCTGCCGATTGAAGGTTTAGACGGAAGTAATTATATAGTTCGGTAGTGAACCGGTTAATGGCGGTGTCTAACTTCCTATATATAATTTCCGCTTTTGTTAACTCAATTGGAGTGATTTGTTCGCATAAACTGAGAGCGCTCGACGTGAATTCGGTTATTTGAGCCGTTATCAATTCGAGACGCTTGATTAGTAAAGTTTCCATTGTAATTGTTTCTGAAATAAATTATATACATTCATAGATGCATTCATGTTTTAATTTCTTAAAACTGTTATTGATATGGCAATATTATTTAGCAAATTTTATTTATTTTTATTTATCCCTTATAGCAAATGTCAAACACTTCGAATGTTAGTTATGCATAACGTAAAATTTAGCAAAACGTCAGATACGCCAAATGCTAAATACGTTTACTGACAGGTAAGCAATTTGTTAGATACGCCGTATGCCAAATATGCAAAATGTTAGTTACGCACAAATGCCAGATACGCAATATGTTAGGTACGCCAAATGTGCAATATGTTAGGTATGCCAAATGTGCAATATGTTAGGTACGCCAAATGCCAGGTACGCTGAATTCCAGATACGCAGACATGCAGATTAGCTTATTTGTAACTCAAATTATTTTACTTTCAAATGGCGCCTTATTCGAAAACAAAACAATTTAAGCAACATGCATCTTAAATGTTATATTAACAAAATATTATTAAATAATCAATAATAATTAGCTTGGTTCTTTTCTGCATAGGTACATGTAGCATCACTACGCTACCTTGATTTAATACGCAGTATTTACGCAAAATAATTTTTAATTTATTTATGTAAAATTACAAATTGTCGCTTAAGAGGTTATTCCAGTAGTATGTAATTTTTAATTTATTTATGTAAAATTACAAATTGTCGCTTAAGAGGTTATTCCAGTAGTATGGTTTGTCTTATGTTTTCTTATTCAACTTATTTGTCCATAACTACAGCATTTTGTATTTAAAATACATATTATCTTCAATAATTGTTTATTTATTTATTTATAACGTCATGAAGATAAGTAGCGACACTATCCATTTTAATCTTTTATTTTAATCAAGAACATTTTTTATTTAATTAATATCAGAGTGGTAATTATTTTCGAATGCTGGCAACCCTATACTAGGATTGTCAGTAACTTGAAATAAGTTTTGAATAAAATCTTGGAGAATACAAGCCTTAAACAATTCAAAGTCCATACACTACACATTATGAACTATTGGTTTATCTTCCTTCTATTCAGCTCCTTATAAGCAGACAATCTTGACTGCAGTGAACAAAACTTAACCAGTTTATCTTGTAATTTTACCTTATTATGAAAAGTTTTAACTCAACTAGTTGTGTCGACTGGTCAGTATAATAAATCAACTGATTTAACCTGCTTGGTGCAATCTGCCCTGCTCCAAGCAAGTGATATTATTCTACCAACAAGTGAATAAAAGTTGATCATTTATTGGACACAAAGAACAAAGTATGGTCTTGTTTATTAAAGAGAAATAAAGATGTGATTACAGAATCAAAGTGTATTATTTATACTTAGAAGTTTTACTTTCTGGTAACTGAGCTTCAGCCACCAAAACCTTTCAAACATCCTGTATACACAAAATGTTTAAAAATATTCACAGGGTACCATCTATAATCTTGTTCCATAAATAAGGTTTGCGACCAAAACAACTAATAGGTAAATATTATCCTATTTCCCCCATTAGTTTATTTTAAATTTTCTTTCATATCAAATATGTATTAAACTATATTGTTTGCTACGAAACAAGGAGATAAAGAGAAAAAACCGAAATTTTGATATACTAGGTATAATGCTATAGGTATGTAATTAACAAAAACAGTAGAGCTAGTGGCAACGGTGGAATGCGGAATGGTTCGTTCGATGTGGGCTCTTGCCGGCCTCAGAGTTAAACTATTGACAATTGAAAATGAACCTAACGACGAAGGCAAAAGGTATATAATATTAAAATTACGATATTTACTTAAGCTGTATAGAAATTATTCACAAATGTAAAAAATATTTAAGATCATTGGCTAATTTGGCTGTGACGTTGATATGAGCTGATTTCTTAACATCTTTATAATATTACTAGCTATAGCACTACATACAAAGTTAAAGAAAAAATAAAGTTCATCTTGTCGTAGCCTACTACGGCGTAGACATCCTCCGGGCCATGGAAAGCACGTGGTGTTTTCATTCTTTCTTGAGGTCACCAGTCGGCAGCAGGCATATGCGGTTTAGAGCGCGACGCACCAAGCCACGCGCAGTGGACACGTCAGCAACGCGAGGGACGCCATCAGACCCAGGAAACACCTTGGCTACTCTTCCCAGCCGCCAGCAGAGAGGAGGGGCGTTGTCGTCTTTTAAAACAACCAGGTCGTCCACTTTCAAGTCTTCCAATCTCGTACGCCATTTAGTGCGTTGCTGGAGTTCTCCAATATTATACTCATTAGACCAGCGACGCCAATATGCCTGGCGCATCTGCTCAAGCCGCTGATGACGGTCGAGCCGGTTCATGTTGCAATCCATCAGGTTCGGTGACGCGGTGAGAGGCCTGCCAATTAAAAAATGTCCCGGTGTCAGAGGATGAAGGTCATTGGGCGAGGGACTGAGGGGACATAAGGGACGGCTATTGAGGATAGCCTCAATTAGCGAGAACAAAGAGCTAAGTTCTTCAAAAGTTAAATGTGCCTTCCCCATAACTCGATACAAATGAAACTTTGCCAATTTTACTCCGGCCTCGTGATAGCCGCCAAAATGAGGAGCGTATGCCGGTGTAAAAACAAACTCTATTCCCTGCTGAGCTGTGAAATCTAAAATGGCGGAAGAATTGTCTTTACAATTTAAAAAATCTCTGATTTCGCGGGCAGCAGCCACAAAGTTTGTTCCGTTGTCACAGAATATTTTTTTAGGTAACCCTCTGCGAGCTATAAAGCGTTTTAAAGTCATAATGAAGGCATCCTTTGAAAGTTCGCTCACTGCCTCCAAATGGATACATTTGTAATTAAAGCAAATGAATATACAAAGATAACATTTGGTTATCTTACATCGGTTATCAAAAACGGTCCAGCAAAATCTGTCCCGACGTTAGAAAACGGAAAAATCAGGATTTATGCGTTCTGGCGGTAAGTTGCCCATAATATTCGATAACGCCTTCCCTCTCAGACGACTACACACAAGGCAGCTACGGGCCGTGCGTCGGGCTAAGTTTCGCCCACCTATAGGCCAGAAGCGGTTTCTTATGGACGCGAGCAAAAGCTGTGGGCCCGCATGCATCATGCGCTTGTGCTCATGCTGAAAGAGGATATTAGTGAAACGGCTGTTTGCATGTAAAAGAATTGGATGACGTTTGTCAAAATTGTATTCTGATTTGTCAATACGACCGCCCACCCTTATAATACCTTCAGAATCTATAAATGGGGTGAGTGAGGCTATACTTGAATTAACTTTGAGCGGCTTATTTTGAGACAGTAAATTATACTCTTTTGAGAATGTAAATTGTTGTGATATTTTAATTAAACAGTTCATGGCGCTGCTAAGCTCAGAAACTTGTAGAGGACCGGTATATTCATTATTTTTATTTTCTTTTTTGGAATTGTGAAACCAGCGTAGTATTTTGGCATAAGCACGCTGTGCAATATTCAACCTGGAGACTCTGGCAAGATCAGAAGGTGGCTCCCCGGCCAAAGGGGGATGAGCTTTAACCTCAAGCTCAACTTCTTGATCCTCCAATAGCGACGACGGCCATGAAGCTTCATCTTGCTTTAAAAAGGAAGGCCCTTCCCACCAAATCTGTAAATTAGGCAGCAGCTGAGGATCAACGCCACGAGACACAAGATCAGCAGGATTTTGGGAAGTTGGTACGTAGCGCCATGAATTTTTGTCGGTAAGTTCGTGTACGATGCCAACCCTATTGGACACAAACGTTTTAAAATTCTTAGACGTTTGTAACCACGCTAAGACTATTTTAGAATCCGTCCAGAACACTTGACGATCAATGCTCAGTCGCAAAGCTTTTATGACGACTGAAGTCAGCTGAGCACCCAACAATGCAGCGCATAATTCCATAACCTAGGAATAGTGGTAGGCGCCACGGGAGCGACTCGCGACTTAGCGCAAAGCAAATTTACCTGCACAGTACCTTCTAGGTCCACCGATTTTAAGTAAATGCACGCCCCATATGCCCTCTCGGAGGCGTCACAGAAACAGTGCATTTCAGTGTGAACTGGATCATCTATTAAACAGTTCCTACGTAGTTTAAGTTGTGAAATAGTGTTTATACCACTATTAAACTTAAACCACTCTGACATTATTTTCTCAGGAACGACATCATCCCAACCAAAATTAGGTATAGCCCAAAGTTGTTGGATTAGCATCTTTGGTTTTATAGTACATAGAGAAAGCAGTCCTAATGGATCAAACACCTTTAATGTTGACGACAATATGCTCCTCTTAGTAACTTTATCAAGTGCAATCTGATCGACTGGAAAATGAAGCTTGTCTGTACTAGGCGTCCACCCAATACCTAGCGTGCTTGTAGAATTACTTATGACGAGTTCACCATCGTCATCATCATTAGAATCAAGCACGTCGGGCAGATTCGATCTGTACTTCCGTAAATTAAAGCCTCCGCTAGCGAGAGCCGCGGATACCGATTTTTTAATATGACCAAACTCGGATTTAGATTGTGCTCCTGTCAACAAATCGTCAACGTAAAAATCCCGTTGAATAACGTCTTTGATATGAACGTCACTGCACTCTTCACCTACTTGCCAGAGACAGCGCGTGGAAAGAAAACTGGCACTAGAAAATCCATACGTAACTGTATTTAGTTGCAAAGTACGTAAAGGCTGTGACTCATCTTCACGCCAAAGAATCAGCTGCAGATTGCGATCAAACTCATCGACCAAGATCTGTCGGTACATTTTCTCGATGTCACCTGACAGCACATATATGTGAAGACGAAATCGAATCACAATATTGAACAGCGAGTCTTGAATATTTGGCCCAGTCATTTGAAGATCGTTCATAGAGAATCCAGAAGAAGTACGTGCCGATGCGTCATACACGACTCGAAGCTTGGTAGATTCACTGCTTTCCCGAAGCACAGGGTTATGCGGCAAATAATATTTTACAGAAGAAAGATTCTCATTATAATCAGACAAATGGCCCAATTGAGCATATTCATTAATAAAGTTAAAATAGAGCTCCTTAAGCATAGGTTGCCTTTTTAACCGTGATTCAAGGTTAAGAAATCTTTTATGAGCTGGACGAAAAGAATCTCCTAGGCAATCTCTATCCTCACGAAGGGGAAGTTTTACACAAAACCTACCATCCTCATTACGAGTGGTGTTTGACAAGAAATGCCTTTCACACAGAGCCTCCTCTTCGGATAATACCAATTTGTCGGGAACTTTCTCCAGCTCCCAAAATTTTGCCAATTCAGTTTTGATATCATCTGTACTCTCACTACTAGCAAAATTGCAACGTATTTCTTTTTTATGAGCAGATGACCTTGTATCAAATAAAGGACCAGCCACTAGCCATCCCAACTTCGAGTTCCGTAATACCGGATAAGTAGTATTATTCAACGACTGTTGTTCGGTCTCTATAACGTCCCAAAACAGATCGGCTCCGATGAGCATATCGACGGTATCAGATTTATTAAAGTTTGGGTCTGCCAAAGAAAATCCTGACAAGTTAAAATTTCCTACGTTAAAGGAGGTTTTAGGAAGCTTGCCAGATATAGTGGACAGAACAAGACAAGTCATATCTACACTGAAAGAGCTACGCTTAGATTGTAAACGTACGTTACATCTTTCAGGAGTGCAATTTAGTGGAGTGGCGCCGATGCCAACAATGTTCACATTAGAAGGCTGAGGAGTTAATTGAAGGCCTTTAACTACACGTTCTGTAATAAAGAAAGATTGGCTCCCGCTATCTAACAGCGCCCTAACCGTCCTACAATTATTATTAGTGGGATTCACTAAATCAATTTCAGCAGTACACAAAAGTACCTCAGTGGAAGAAAAAACAGTCATAGTAGAAGAGTTTCCGCTGGGGTTCTCATCTTCTTTTTCCGTGTTTTCCTTCTTGTGCAACAACTCGTGGAGCAAAGAATTGTGTCTTTGTTTACAGATCTTACAGCCACCCGGCAACCGGCAGCGTCGAGTGGGATGACCGGGTCTCAAGCAGTTGTGACATAACTTCATTGATAAAACAAAAGTCATTCTATCCTCTTCAGTTTTGGCCTTAAATGTAGGCCATTCATAAAGGCGATGATCACCCCTACAAAAACGGCACACAGATGATGAAGTCGAAGGGGCTTGCTTGGGATCGACAGAAGCAGTCATAACGCGAGTGTGCTGCTTAGTGCGCGAAGCGTTATCTGGATGTGCTTGCGAGACGCCTTTTGTAACATATTTATTACGGTTGACAGACTCAAGAACATCAGCACGACCCTTCAAGAAATCGAAGAATTCTTCAAGTGAAGGAATTTCGCCTAACAAACTTTTGTTTTCCTCCCACTTGAAAGACGTTTTAGGATCAAGTTTTTCCGCAACAATATAAATAACTAGCGCATCCCAGTTCTCAGTTGGCAACCCCAAAGTTTTCAAAGCGCGCAAATTTTTTGTAATGTGATCGATAATAAACCGAACCGATTTCTCCGTCTCTCTAACGCTTTCGATGCTGAGCAACGCCTTGAGATGATTATTTATCAATTGACGTTTATTATTGTAACGCTGATTTAATAAATTCCATGCCTCAGAATAGTTACTCTCCGTCACCTCCAAATTGGATACAACCCTAGCTGCTTCACCCTCAAGATAAGAATTTAGATAATAAAACTTATGAACATCCTTAAACTTTTTACTATCATGAACCAGTGTCGTGAATGTGTCCCTAAATTCCAGCCATTTAAAGTAAGTGCCGTCGAATTTAGGAATTACGATAGTAGGCAATTTAAAACCTAAAGGATTACCGCAATCATCATGATGACAGTGCGCACTAGACCTACGTGAATGGGTGTCAGAGCTTTGATCATGAGGCGTAGCTTCATCTACAGTCATCTGTCCTAAGGCAACACAATAAAAATAGTCACCTTCCATAGCTTCCCTAACAGTTAACTCCTTTTCCTGATCCTCCGAATTTAATAACTCGATTTCCCCTTGAACTTCGTTAAATTCGGAAAATAAAAGCTCAAATTTAGAAAGTTTTGACCTTAGTTGCATAATATCCAAAGGACTAATAGGTTTTTTAGATACCAAAAGATCTAAAGTATTTTTAAACCTTGTGATGCGGCCTTTTATATTGCTTCGCTTTGTAATTAATGTTTTTAACGTCATTGTATCATCCCCAGACACAGACATTATAAAAAGTGATCGCAAAAACACCCAAAAATAAAATAAATTAGGTAAATGGCATACGATTACGCTCCTCGTTTTGTCGACTGCACGACGCACGGAGTAGTTAGCTATCGGCCGGCTATGCAGATAGCCGATCGCGCAAACAGCGTGGCGCTGCAGCAAACACCCAACAGTCTAGTGAAAGGATGCACGGCGCAGCGCTCGAACACTGGAACGGAGAATTGCAAAGCGCCTGAGTATTGTACAGCATAGGTACTTACGTCGTAGTGGGAAAGGAATGTGCAAGTTCAAGGTCAGCGATATTAACTGCGTTAGAAAAAAGATAGCTGATAACAGCTGCTCTGGGAAGCGTGAATGATAGATAGCATTTACGAATGATAAAATGTATGAAATACCGCAATAGAATACTTTACATTTAATTACTTTAAGTAAATAAGCAAGATTTCTAAATATTATGAATACGGTTAAGCTAAAATTTAATTATGTAAGTATTTAAAAAAAATATTTGCAAATTTTAATCGAGAGAAAGGTGAAAATATCAATGCATTTGTGTGCTAAAGTGAACTTATGCGCTTACAAGCCAGCAAAAGAAAGGAAAAAATATGCGTCTTTTTTTTGGGAATAAAAAATATGCGTATAAAAACGGAAGCACAGATTGATTAGGCAGAGATTTTTTTAAAGAACTAGAACTCTCGGTACTCGCAAATTAAGGGGGAAATCTAATGGACTCGGTAGGAAAATAAGGAACGGGCTCACTTTTTAGGGCAATGTGAATCCAGTCACGAAGAATGTAGCCGATGTCCTGTTTTCCTTGTGGTGACTCCGTAGAAATGCCACCGTGTCACCTCGTCTGCTGGTGTCGTTAAACTTGCAATTATTTGGATGAAAACTGCGTCGTGGGATCCACCTTCTAGTCTTTCAGAGAAGTATAAGCTGTGAAGAAGCTTCTATAGGCCTCCTTAGACCTCAGGAACTAAAATGGAGCGCGCTTGCACGTGGCACGCGCAACTGCGTCACAGGCACGACGAGAACAAAGGACTGCAATTTATCTTCTTATAGCAGTGTTTTAAAAATTACAGGAAGAGTCCTGTCACGGTCGCCAAAAAATCTTGTTTGCTACGAAACAAGGAGATAAAGAGAAAAAACCGAAATTTTGATATACTAGGTATAATGCTATAGGTATGTAATTAACAAAAACAGTAGTGCTAGTGGCAACGGTGGAATGCGGAATGGTTCGTTCGATGTGGGCTCTTGCCGGCCTCAGAGTTAAACTATTGACAATTGAAAATTAACCTAACGACGAAGGCAAAAGGTATATAATATTAAAATTACGATATTTACTTAAGCTGTATAGAAATTATTCACAAATGTAAAAAATATTTAAGATCATTGGCTAATTTGGCTGTGACGTTGATATGAGCTGATTTCTTAACATCTTTATAATATTACTAGCTATAGCACTACATACAAAGTTAAAGAAAAAATAAAGTTCATCTTGTCGTAGCCTACTACGGCGTAGACATCTATTATTATTTATGTTATGACCATAATTAATTTTAATTTTATCCAAGTAATTACTATAGTTAATCAAATTTTTAGGTATGCTAATGTTTGGACTATATTATTGATCTAAATGAACATGGAGTTACTTATAGAAGAATGTATATCACTTGTATGATACACATAGTATTATACCGGACCGTCTAAGAATTAATGTGAATAATTTTGTGAAATATTACCATTTTTGTTCGCATTAACTACTTTTATTATATACACTGATCTTATGTTATTACACAAGCACAAGTGTCACTGTACACATGAAATGTTTGTATACTTTGACAGCTTTTCACTGTTTCTCCGGATCATATGTTATAAGATTGATCTACTAAAACTAAGTTCACAGCGTTGGAGAGAAACAAGAATCTATGTCTAGTTACTATGATAGTTATGTAACATACCTGACTCTTCCTTGGTGTTTTACTTGAAGTATAAAATATCAACACCTGCCTAGTATTGTTCTCCTTTACAGATTACTTTGGTGCCTGTTTGTAGGTAATAAAGATAAGCATAACGTTATTGATAAAGTTGTTATTTAATTTTGACAAGTAAAACACCGTGTTAGCTCCAAGCTACGTTTATTGACTGAGTGCATGATACAAAACACCTTCAACTGCAGATTATAAGTAAAACTATATCTACCTACATAACACCTCCCCTTTTAAATTACAACTCGTCTTTAAAAAAAACCCAATATGAATTACAAACAATAACTAAAAATATACCTACACCATTGTTTCTATAAAGCATAACTCTTAATCTAAACACAGTACAAACAAGACTTAGATACTTTTAAACTCATACAAACTCATCAAAACCGTACCGGACAGGTGGCCTACGAACCCTATTTTGTCTCGTGGTTGTTTCACCCGCGGGTGGACCAGCCACCCCTGACTCTATGTGAATATCACACCCCGTCCCCGGACCGGACCCTTCGCGAGAGGACGAGGGCTCTCTCTGCGCCGGCGCCGAACCCGACGCCGCCGTCATCTCCTCCGCCTGAACGTCCCCGGCTGGTGCTGGTAAAAGTGCAAACTCACTAGTAACGTCACGGTTATATGTGCTGCTTAAGCTATTATCTTCATTTAAACAACGCTTCTTTAGTTGATCTATATGCCTGTGTTTGACGATTCCATCTGTGGTAAGTACATCGTAATCAGTATCTCCTAATTTATCTATTATCTTACCTTTTCCCCACTTTACCCCAGACCCAAATTGCCTAAACCATACTCTATCCCCCATTAAAAAATGCCTTTGAGCCCCCCCGGCTGCTTGCTCATTTTTACGCTGTAAGCCTGACACTCGTTTCTCCCTATCAGGTTTAATGCAATCCAATCTGGTCCTAATTGACCTTCCTAAGAATAACTGTGCTGGGCTTTCCCCCGTAGTGTTATGTACTGTATTCCTATATACTAATAGAAATCTACTCAAAGCAGTGTCTATATCGACATTTTGCAATTGTGCTTTTTTGATAACCCGTTTACAAAGTTTCACCCCGTTTTCAGCAGCTCCATTTGAGGCTGGGTGGTACGGTGCTGAGAAGGTTTGTACTATTCCATTAGTCACACAAAAAAATCGCATTTCTTCACTAGAAAAAGGTGGCCCATTATCACTTACTAATTGTTTTGGAAGGCCATATCTTGAAAACATTTCTCTCAAAACCTTAATCACTTGCTGGGCGGTAGTAGTAGTCATTTTAACTACTTCTATCCACTTAGTACATGCGTCTACTACAACCATATACTTAGTGCCCGTTAATGGTCCCAAAAAATCTAAATGCACCCGGGCCCACGGTCTGGCGGGCCACGGCCAACTGCGAGGCACGTGCGCACTGGGCGCGTCAGCCAGCTCGGCGCACACGGCGCAAGCGGCGCACTGCCGCTCCACCGCCTCGTCGACGCCTGGCCACCACACATAACTACGGGCTAAGCTCTTTGTTTTGACTATACCCATGTGGGTGTCGTGTAACTCCTGTAATACCCGGGTTTGTAGCTTTGGTGGTATTACTACTCTGTGCCCCCACAAGATGCAGTCTAATTCTGCATATAATTCTTTTCTCCTGTTGTAAAATGGAGTGAGTTCCCTAATTTCAATTTCTTGCGGCCAGCCGTCTTTAACATAACTGAGTACCCGACTATATAAAGGGTCTTTTATTGTTTCGTTTCGTACTGAATTATAATCGAGTAATAACGCTTCTGATGCGAAATGCAAGTATGTCTGCTCTGGTATGTCGTTCTCTTTTCCCCCGTCCGCTTTATATGCTGCAATAAGCCTTGAGAGCGCATCGGCTGTATTTTCATCCGACCTCACGTATTCAATGTCAAATTCATAAGCCGACAACGTTAGCGCCCATCGCTGCAGCCGACTAGCGGTCATACATGGTATGCCCATATTTGACCCAAAAATGCTCACCAGTGGTTTATGGTCGGTTCGCAGAATAAACCGTCTTCCATATAGGAATTGGTGAAATTTTTTCACTGCGAAAATTATTGCCAAAGCCTCCTTATGTATCTGGCTGTAGTTCCGCTCGGCGGCAGTGAGCGCGCGCGAGGCGTAGGCCACGACGCGATCCGCACTGCCACCGTTGGCGCCGGGCTGCGCCAGCACCGCCCCCAGACCGTGCGCGCTCGCGTCGCACGTGAGCGTCACCGCTCGCTCCGACACGAAGTGCGCCAGCACCCCACTACCGCTTAACAAACTCTTTGCTCTCTCAAAGGCCGACTGGTGACATTTATTCCAAACCCACTTTCTGTCTTTCCTTAACAAATCAAATAATGGACTTAGACAACAACTTAAATGTTTTATAAATTTTCCATAGAAGTTTATCATGCCTATAAACGATTTAAGTTCTGTAGCATTGGTAGGAGCCGTCATTTTTAGTATCGGTTCGACTTTCTCCGGGTCCACTTTAATGCCCTCTTTATTAATTATGAATCCTAAGTATTTCACTTCTGGTGCGAAAAATTCACATTTTTGTTTTTTAATTCTTAGCCCATGGTTTTTTAAACGTTCTAAAACAGTTTCTAGACTTCGAATGTGCTCTTGCGTTGTTTTTCCCCCAATACAAATATCATCTAGGAAGACTGTTACATTCGGAATATCCTTTAATAAATTAGTCATAATTCTTTGGAATATACCCGGACTTGAAGCTAGACCAAAAACTAAACGCTTATATTTAAATAAGCCCCTGTGGGTATTTATTATTGTCAAGTCTGTCGATTCATCGGCTAAACAAATCTGATTATATGCCTGAGATAAATCTATCTTCGTGAAATAAGTGCTACCGCTCAATCTCGACAATAAATCGTCTACTTTCGGCACCGGATATCGATCAACTAACAAAACGCGATTCAAAGTGACTTTATAGTCAGCACACAGACGTAAAGCACCATCCGGTTTATGAACAGTTACCAGCGGGGTCGCCCAGTCGGAGTGCTCCACCGGCTCGATGACGCCGGCGCGCAGCATGGCGTCGAGCTCGGCGTCGACGCGCTCGCGCAGCGCGTAGGGTAGTGGCCGCGCGCGGCAGAACACCGGCCGCGCGTCCGGCCGCGAGTGCAACGTAGCTCTCGCGCCGGTGAAACAACCCAGCTCATTTTTGAATACATCACTGAACCTGGAATGTAGATTATTTACATATTTAGTTATGTTGAATGCCGTTCCTACCGGCGGCGGTACTTGACTAACGTTATTCACTGATATTTTTGGGATTTCTATACCTAATTCAGCTAACCATTGCCTACCTAGAAGACTTGTCGAACCATGATTAATTACATATAAATCTAAAAGCTTTTTATTGTTATTATATACAACATTCACTTCAATAAATCCTGATGGCCGTAATTTGCTTCCATCGTAAAATTTTAAAAGTAACTCACATGGTTGCAACGGAACATCACTAAAATGTTTTTTATACGTTTTCTCACTTATACATGAAATTGCGGAACCCGTGTCAATTTCCATTGTTACTATTTTTCCATTAATTGAAATAGGCATGCTTACCGCACTATATTGTCTTATCGACATTTGGTACATTGGTTCTTCATCGTCGCAACCATCTCCGTCGTCGTCACCGCTATCTTCCTTCGGCCCTCTCGTACCGCAGTTCCCGCCGCCGTTTTCTTGCACCCAGTGGGTGCCGGCGGCGCTGCCTCTGTAGTTGCTCATGCCGCGTGCGACCCGTGCGCCGCCGCCGCCGTTCCGATTCAGCGGCTCGCCACGTTTACGGCCCCCGCCGTCACTGCCCCAGCGCGTCGCTCCGCCACCGCGCTGCTGTATATTCCCTCCGAACTGTGCATCATTGGTACGGCCCACTCGGCATCCTGCCGCTGCCGGAGCCCGAACCTCATTGTAGCCGCCGCCCCCGGTCTTTGGGAATGCACCGCCCACCACTGGACATACCCGTCGTAGATGGCCCTTTCTATTACACCGACTACACACATATTCTCGGAACTTGCAATCCCTGTAGCTGTGGCGAATGTCGCCACACCCGGAACAGTTTGTCGATCGCATTGTATGTACTTGAGCCGCACTAAACACATTCGCCGTGTCGTGGCCGCCGCTTTCTACGGCCTGCGCATCCCGCTCCGCCGCCTCCAAGGACAAGGACATAGACACCGCCTTGTCAAAATCTACTTTTTCCTTTGCAAACAATCTCTGTCTAATAGTATCGCTTGAAATTCCGCACACTAACTGATCTCGCATATTTTCACTAAAGTTCCCTCCAAACTCACAGTACCTCGCCATTTTCTTGAGTTGTGCCACGTACTGAGCGACCGTTTGTCCGTTACTTTGTTTACATTGTCGAAAGCGATAACGTTCGGCCAACATAGATGGTTTTGGTTGCAGAAATTTCTCCATAAGTGCTACCAAATCGGCATAGGTTTTTTCACATGGTTTATTTGGGCTGCATAAATTCACCATAATCTCATAACCGGCTTCACCGATAACCGAGATAAGCGTTGGCACTTTTAAAGCGTCTTTCACATCGTTTGCCAGGAAATACATGTCCATTCGGTCTATATACAGTCTCCAGTTACCACTTTGCACATCGAACTCGCTAATTTTCTTTCCCGACATTTTAAATTAAAAGAATCCCTATCCCGTACGCCACTGACAAGTAAAACACCGTGTTAGCTCCAAGCTACGTTTATTGACTGAGTGCATGATACAAAACACCTTCAACTGCAGATTATAAGTAAAACTATATCTACCTACATAACAAATTTTACTGGTAATAGAAAGGTAAATGTGACACTGTAACATGTTACAATTGGATATATTTTTATATGTAAGGAGGGTTATATTTTACATAAGATCCTTTATGTTACAAAACCATCAGATGCTAAGCTACAACTGTAAGTACCTAAGTACCTATTAAAGTAAATAGCACTTCTTCCTAGCAAGGATTGGCTCAAACATAACAGACAGGTTCCTAACAATGATTTTCACTGTTAGGTAGTACCTATATAAAGTTCTATATTCGTTGCAATCAGATCACGTACGCCTCCAGCGAGGGAGCCAGACTCACCCAGTCGAAGGGTGATCAATCAGTATGAATTTGTTTAAGATTCAAGTATCTTTCACAAGGTTGTAGTCGGAGGGAGTTAACTTTGTCTAGACATGTTATTGGTCCAACTACACGTGGTTTCCTACTAAGTAAGCTTGGTAAGATAGTCGCCACCTAGTAATCTGAAGCCACTAATTGAATCACTGTTTTAATGTGAACTGATTCTAAAATGTTCGGATGGTATCACACTTTACGTCGAGCACGTTTCATCTAACACATACTTAGTTTATCACTATAAATTAATTGTTTTCGTTAATTAGGTAAAGAGTGATATTACCTTTTAATTTATTTTAATTTTCTTGTTTTAGTGACAGATGCGCTTCCGCAGCGTGATCGTGACAACAAAATGGCGGACGATTGACAGACAGACAGAACAGAACCGAAACGTGGCGTAACCACGTGACTGGTTTTACTCATTTATAAAATGAATTGAGACACTGATCAATTCAATTATTTTTACAACTGAAATGTAATGAAATACGTTTACTTCTATTATTTTTACGTAAGATTAAAAGAGAAATCCAAATTTAACTTTGATTCAAAAAATAAGTCGCTAAAATCTACATTTTAAACATAAAATTGTTTTTCGAAACATAAAATTGAACTGTGACTTTATATGTAGGATAGTTTCTTAAAATAATTAAATAAGTTTAAAACATTTTTCTTTACTTATTGTTTCTTATTTAGCAAATTAATTTATTTGACCATAATCTCGAAAAGTGCATCGCAACGCCATCTATCGGAGAGGAAAGGCAACTCATTTCACATTGATGCTCATTGAACCTTTTTTATTTTATTTTTATTTATTATTGGATCCAGACCTTGCTGAAATTATGGATACACAAATCCCAGCATGCTTCCACCATGTCGCGACCGAGTGCGAATATTATTTGGGTGGAAACACTCACCAAGTGTTTCCTGGTCTGGATCCTTTTGGGGAACTATGTTGATATCCCTTTGGCTGACTGCTGCTCTTCCTCTCTTTATTATAATGATTGGTTTCTGCTTCGCTTCTCCTACCTGTAATTTTATAACACATTGCTCATGTGTGCTAAGTAACGAGAACCTATCATACCGTCTATTATAATTATTATTATTATTGTTCCTTTTAGTGAATTATTATTTCTTTAACCCAACAGATTATTCATTTAGTGATAGTTGTATTAGTGGAGCCTTCAGCACGTACGATGGTGTGCCGACATGATCCTTACTCGTTTAGGTTATTATATTGATACCGAGGAATCTTCAGCAAGTATGTTATGTATTGTTAGATTCCTTATATACTCAAGTTATTATATTGATACCGAGGAACCTTCAGCACGTATGTTATGCGCTGACATGTTCCTTACTCATTTATGTTATTATATTAATACCGTGGAACCTTCAGCAGGTATGTGAGTGTGCCGGCAGGTTCCTTACACTTTCAGGTCATCATATTGATACCGAGGAACCTCCTTTAGGTATGTGAGTGTGCCGACAGGTTCCGTAATCATTTATGCTAGCAGCAATTGGCCGTCCTGGCCAAGACGCCTTATTAACTACGCGTGCACGAGCTCGTTACGATTTTCAAGATTTTTGTTGAATCAAATCTCATTATCTACGCCAGTAAATGTATTGATTTTCTAAAATATGTTATTGGATTCTATTATCTACGCTTACACTAAGGTCAAAACATGTTTGGTAAAAATCTTCTCGATACAAATGTTATCCAAAGCAGCGTCTTCGATTCTCGTTATTTGAATCTGAGAGGTAAATGGTAATTTATTGGTCGCCGAAATTTAGTTACAAGATAGGTCTCCGACTGCTTTATGTTTTTTCCTAGACAATTTACAAATCAAATTAGTACTTTTTATATAAACTGAGAAAGTAAATTTGGGACTTACGCCATTTACTTGGAGCGCGCGAACATTATTTCTTTCTCTGTTAAACACGTGCGGAGAAGCTTAGCGTCATCACTTTCCTTTCTTGAGCTCAGTCGCCCATGATCTTTGCCGACGACGGATGTGCGCTCGGTGGCGCTCCAAGCCGCCCGGCTCACGAAATAATTTTATTTGGAGAAGACGTACCATGAGTAGGTACGTCACATCCGTCCGTCCGATCCGTTACATTGACAATATTTCTAAATCGATTTTTAATTAAATAAATATAGGTTGGGTCCATACCTGCTGCTTGTATACTTAGTAAGGTTTAGTCAAGTTTGTGATACTATCACTTTCAAGGTCGACACTAATAATACGAGTACACTACGCAAAGGGTATGTGTATGTACAGTGGACGGCACATCAAGGTATACATTTTTTTTTCAAACTAGATGTTATTATTATACTACCTAGTTACATATGTCGATCATTTTATTTTCTAGTACAACACAGGTGCGAGAGGAATAGTTAGGTAGTTCTATTCTTCAACCAAATGCGGTTTTTTAGAATTATTTTTATTGTATTAGGTAGGTAACATATAATTTATTTATTAATTCAAAAATAAAGTTTGCATACGTTACGTAATTTTATAGCCTATACCTAGCTTACAAAAAACCAGCCAAGTGTGTGCGGGGCCAAGTGTTATTTCCAAAGGATTATATCCCTCACGAGGGGACAACTAAGGATTTTTCCCGCTGTCCCCCAGTATGTTCACTCGAAAAAAACAGGGGACAGTGGGAATAAATATTTCCGTTCTCCCACGTTACAAATTATAATAATAAAATGAATGACTGATTTACGAGTATTTTTATTCAAATGATATTTTGGATGAGTAATAATTATTTATTAATAAATAATTATAATATTGAACAAAATGAACTCATATTTTTTAACTGACAGTTTATTATTTTGTTAGTGCTCTGATTACGATAAAACTTGGGTTAGTGGACTATTCCATTAAGAAAACAACAATTTTTTTTCTATGAGTTAATGGGTTTGGTGAAACTCGGTTCAGAGCACTATTTTGCCAAGGAAACAATGAGGCAATGCTAAAAATAAAAAAAAATCCAAGAATCTTAGTTTTTATGACAAAATAGAACCTCTAATAAATATAAGGAAATATTGTCACACTTTAGAAATTCTAAAATACTTAATGAATTAGCTTAATATCGTAAGCTTTGCCGTGACAAATAAAAACTACAACGTGTCAACGTCTTAGCAAAATAACGTAAAACCTCTCGTGTGGTAATAATCGGCCCATGAAACTGAACAACTTTCATTCCAAAACTTTTTAAACTTATATGTTTTATAAACTTGTATTTTTTTTCAAACAAGGTGATCGAATTATTTTGTATGAAAGTTTAAAACATTTTTGACGGTACTTAAGTGTCACGTGGGATCGATCTTTGACATAAAGAGAGAACTGCCGCAAGCTTAAGAGTAAAGTTGGTGCCCGGAACAACATCCTGAGACGCCTTACCACTACCCGCTGGGGAGCCAGTGCACACGTTCTTCGAACGAGTTGTCTTGCTCTCGCCTACTCAGCAGGCGAATATTCGAGTCCAGTTTGGGCTCGTTTCCCATGCGAGAAATGTGGACACGGCTCTCCACGAATCATGTCGTATAGTCACGGGCACCCGACACCGACACCACTGAGAAAGCTTTCCTCCCTGTCAGGAATTGTTCCACCCAGCGTGAGACGTGACGCTTGCGATATTGAAAGAGCGAAACAGTCTCAAGATAGCAGGCACTTCCTTTACGGCACAACCCTCCTCTTGCCCGTCTCAAGAGTCGCCGCAGCTTCCTCAATAACTCCACACCCATCGAAAAAGACCCACTTTTAGCACGTAAATATCATCCTATCAGATCCTCGTTTTAACACATTATTACAATTTTTACGAACGAACACGTTATATTTTTATCACTAGCGAATCGCGAGGCACAGGACTGCCCATACTATAGGCATTATAGGCAGTGTTGGCAGGGTCACCATGCATGAGGTATGGAGACACAGGAGCGTGTCAGAATGAAAGACGTGTTGTGCGTCAGACAAACGTATTGACTACAAGCTACTTAGATGCTAAATAATATATATCTAGATGTGGTTGAAGTGAGTCATACATACTAGTGTATGGCCAACAGTAGGCTGAATAAAATACATTTTTTGCCTAGTGACAAGCAAAAAATGTAGGTATGAAGTTAGCTGTCATCGTATGTCATCAAATGTGTTTTAGTGATGCCAGACCAAGCGCCCCAATAATTTCAATGGTAAACACAAATAGTCGATGCTTTATTAATAAAATTTCGCGGCGTGGGCAGTCTGATATAATACTAAAGTAAAAGTTTTACAATTAAATATATTTAAATAGCAGATCAAGCTTTACACGTGGCGCAAGATTCTGTGCCATATTCAAAGATGAAGTTTGACATTTGTGTAATTATTTATATATCTCGTTTGTCAAGGCAGAGAATCAGCCATATATCAAATCAAATAAAAATGTTTTATTCAAATTAAGATTTTTATGAATCATTTTTAGACGTCAAAGCTACCATGGATAGCACGGCTACAGGTTACTTTTTGGAGGGTACTTGGAAATTAAATGATTTTATAAAAAAATAAACAACCGTGCATTATTTTGAGCAAAAAATTGCAAAATATATTTAGGAACCAACCTTATATCTCGAAATGGTTTTGCATTTAGCATACTTTTTTTAAAACTTTGCATATCCAATTTTATTGACAAAACAGAAACTTTTATCTTGATTTGAACCAAATATTTTATTTAATATTTCTTTGGTACATACTAATTACTCGTCATAATGACAGTGAAAGAAACAAATAATTGATGTGTTGAAGTGACGTGTGATAAAAATATTATAAAGACATTTATAGTGATCATCCTGTATGATTATATGATGTGTTAGATTTGACACAAAGAAATAAATAGACATGATGAAAACATTCACAATATTGATCGTATCAGAAATAAGTAGATATGTATCGATCGTATCGTAAATAAACATCACATTTTTCTTTTTTTGCATCCAATTAATAAATTGACTTCAGTTTGGAAACAATGGAATAAAAATATTTGAAAATCTGTAGGTATTTTATAAATAAATTAAAGTGGTGACAACGGGAATTATTTTCCCCTTGTCCCCTATATAATTTTGAAGTGAAGATACTGGATGACAACAACTACTGAACGGATTGGTATGAAAGAAATTTGGAATTAAGTTAGTTTATATCCTGGAATAAAACATAGGATACTTTTTACGGGAAAAGGCTTATTCCCACGGGAAATTCTTACACAACGCGAGCGTAGCCGCGGGCGGACCGTATTATAGTAATTCAAATTATACTTACTATTACAATGTCAAAATGTCTGGAATCTTGAAATACTAAATCTTTTATTTTTAGGTGAAATTATAATCATTACTACCCTACACTCCACTACACTAAAGAACAATTAAAATAAAATAAAAAATATATACTCAAAGATCGAATCATACACAGTAATATACTTTGCGCGATTACATCAAATTAAACAAATATAATATTTTATCATTGTCGCAGAGGACATAGACCCGCCTCGATGTTTTAGAGCGGGGTCTGTGCGGGGCGGCGCGGGGAGCGGCTGGACGACGCGGGGCGCTGCCCGCGCCGTCTACCTTACACACGCCTCTTGCGCAACAATTTTTTTTCGGCGTAGCGCCTTAATCTGCCCTCCCCGCCGTGGCGACCACGGCGAGGCCAGGGCTACTTTGAGTCGGTATTCGGTATATTTTTAACCGACTTCAAAAAAGGAGGAGGTTCTCAATTCGTCGGTATTTTTTTTGTTTTTTTTTATGTATGTTATTAGATATCTCCGCCAATTGTTAACCGATTTTAATAATTATTTTTTCGTTCGATAGGATTTACTTTCGAGGTGGTCCCATATTAATTTCGTCAAGATCTGATGGTGGAACATGAGGTAAAACTTGGAAATTCCTTAACGGAATGTAGCATTCGCGTCGTTATTCGTCTATTCTTTTAGTCATATTTCAGTCAGTTTTCAACCGATTTTGATGATTCTTTTTTCATTCGATAGAACGTTTTTTAGGGATAGATCCATATAAATTTGTCAAAATCTGATGATGAAATAAGAGATAAAAGTGGAAACTCCTCAACCAGTGATAGCAACATGCATCGCGCGCGATACCGTTTGTGGTGGAATGTTGCTAGGCAACGAAATAAATTTGTTTTGTCAGTTTGCTGAAAATCTACGTTTCCCTTGTTCCATATAAAATTATATTATTCGATTTTATCACAGTTTTTGGCGACCGTGACAGGACAAGAACCTGCTCGGATATTGTATTGGATATCACAAATAATTTAGCTTCTATGGCCGAGTGGTCGAGTGTTTTACTCTCTTTACGGAGGTTTCGGGTTCGAATCCCGGTGAAGACACTCTTAAACGAAAAGGCCCTTGTGAGACTTTTTTCAGTTTAGTTGGGACATTGCTGCCCGAATCACCTGATTGTCTGAAAAGAAAGATGATTCCGTGATTCGGAAGGCACGTTAAGCCATGTGTCTCGGCTCTAATATCTACAGAAGGCGTCGTTACTCGTGCTAAGTCAGTGGGTTTTGACAAGGGCCCGGTACTATATTAACTGTGTGAGGGTATGTGAGGTGGTTGTCGACATTACAATCCACAAGAAAAAGAAAAAGAAGAAGCCAGCCTACGTTCACTATCTGTATGTAATCAGCTAACGATATACTTTCAAGATACCATCTCAAACCTGAAACTCCTTACGAATAGCCCAAGTATCGGGGTAAACTATAAGCTTATTAAGAGGGAAGAATAGTACGTGCTCGTCCATACAAAAAGAGAAAACGTTTTTCCACTTCTAAATATTTTCCAATCTCCATGATTTTTTAGTATGTTATTAACACAATGAATGACTAGGTTTATAGATTTTTCTTTTTACAAAATTCGCTATAGATTCAAACTTATATAGGCACCTCAAGTAACGTAATTTTTATGATAAAAACTGTGTCGAATTAAGCCGTTTGTTGAATAAAAACAATGTTTTTTTTTTTAAAACCAAACCCATGAACCTAGAATATATTGTGCTGAAACGATCGACATCAAAATAAAAGTGATTTGTTGAAATTTAGTTATTGGAAACCGTTTTCTCCCGAAATGGGAATTTCATCAAGAAAAGTACCTATTGTCAGTCGCGAGCTGCAACGCTCTCGCTCTCTCTCCCGGGGGGCATGAGCGCACGAGCGATTGCAAATGTTTTCCTAAATATCTATTTCGTTAGGATCGCGAAGCTACCCCTCTTTCGC
Organism: Carpatolechia fugitivella; assembly: GCA_951230895.1. Taxonomy (NCBI): domain Eukaryota; kingdom Metazoa; phylum Arthropoda; class Insecta; order Lepidoptera; family Gelechiidae; genus Carpatolechia; species Carpatolechia fugitivella. Next base: position 4,092,879 of record OX579645.1, on the reverse strand, counting down.
AGATCGCTCTATTTGCAGACGACACTGCAATCTATATCTCTGAACGAGACCCTTCTACCCTTTTCTCTAGACTCCAAGCACAGCCCGATAAAAGCACAGCAGTGCTCTTTCATCGTCGCGCTCGTGTTCAGAGATATCCAAGCGTCTCTCTGTTCGGTCGCCAGATTCCGTGGTCCGACCGCGTCAAGTACTTAGGCGTCACTCTCGACTCTAGGCTATGTTTCCGCTATCACTTGCAAAACGTTCGCAACCGCGCCGCGTTCATTATAGGCCGGCGCCACTCCCTCCTTTGCAAACGGTCGAAGCTCTCCCTACGTAGTAAGGTCCGTCTTTATACCGCTTGCGTCCGTCCCGTAATGACATACGCGTGTCCGGTGTTTGCTCATGCGGCTCGTTCCAATTTGAGTCCCCTTCAGGTGATTCAAAATCGTTTCATGCGCAAGGCCACGGGCTGTCCGTGGTACGTGCGCAATAGGAATCTCCACATTGACCTCGAAGTCCCCTCCATTAAGGAGTATATGCGTCAAGCGTCTAAACGTTATTTCGATTCGGCCGTTACTCACCCGAACCTTCTGGTGAGAAAAGCGTCAATTTACTTTCCGCATCCCACTACGCGATTCAAGCGTCGTCCTAGACACGCTCTCACAGATCCGGACGATGAGATCACCGTCGCGATTAAAGCTGCCATTGCGTGTAGGCCAAACACTACTACAGAATGCCCTTCAGGTAGCAACCGCCCCCGCCGGCGGGGACGCGGAACTAATAGTAGAATTAATTCAGTAAGACCCGGTAGGGGTCATTCTTCTCCGACGCGATTCTCGCCCTGGCAACGTTCTGGGCCGCGGTCCGAGCCCGTCTGAGGGCGCCCCCAGATACGTTGTCATAAATTTCCTAAGGGGTACGAGCCTTCTGCTCCCCCGCAAGTCCGCGCCCACTATATTACCACTCTGGTATAAATAGTGATTAGGTCCGCCAAAAAAAAAAAAAATCGCGAAGCTATTCTTTCCTCTTAGCATTGTCAGTTTAGTGGCCAGCTGGACTACTAAATGACCTCTTACTTCGTAGCCTCTTACCCAGTTTAACTTATATTATTTTCGAAACAATCATTAATTATATAATAAACAACTAAACGCGCTTGCATAGCACGAAAGACGCAGTCTAAACTAAGCAAATACCAAAAATACGAGGGTATAATATCTTTGTACTGAAACTGTTAAATAACAAAACCTAGCTTTGGATAATGAAGAAAAATAATAGGATATGTGTCGAGGCTAGGATTAATTACTTACATAAAATATATTGAATGAAACACTGAAAATCATAAAATAAAAATAATTTTAACAAAAAAATAGAAACCTCCTTCAAATTACCTTATATTATTATGGTTATCTCCACTAAAAAGTAACAAATAAAATAACATTCCAGATGGAACATGAAAAAAAATATTGCCAATATCCTCAATTAAGTAGATAGGTAGTGTATTAAGTAAATGCTTAGAACTTTGTACTTCCTTTTGGAGTCAAATTCAAATTCAAATTCAAATTTATTCAAATTTAACAAATTTCTAATACATAGTCATTACAGGATTAGACCTAATTAACTATGCTTTGGTATAATAAATAAACAATCGACATAAACATGCAACTCAGTATGATTAAACATTTATCAGATGTTATCGTATACATAGCCAATCAATACCTACAATACGTCTTAATAACTACGATGATAGTAGGTAATTATCAATAACGGTCATTAAAATATGTCAAGCAATTTGGTCTATATAATTTAAAAGTCAATAAAATAATTAATAATGTCAGCCATGGAATAACAGAACCATGTCAGCAATGGAATATAAAGATAAACAGTCAAATAATAATACCTACTTACCACTATCACTCAAATATAAATATGCATATGCAGCTTTAGTAAACTCAGACAGCGGACAAGCAAATAAATCGATTTCTTTCGCAACACCATTTAAAATTCTCAATGCTGTGACTAATAGAGAATTTTTTAAAATATTGGTTCTATTCTTTGGTATAGCTAGAATATCACACCGCATACCCCGCCGCAGCCGCCTGTCCGGTACTAGTATTCCGATAAATCCTAATATTTGAGAGTTATTAAGTTTCCCTCTAAACACTTTGAACACGTATGTTGCGAGAGCTAATTTTCTTCTAACCTCTAGCTTATCATACCCAACCATTCCCATGACGAACAGCGATGGATACAGCAACGGATAGGAAGGATATACGCCATACTGCCTGTAATACAAATACCTAAGAAATTTGTTTTGTATTTTTTCGATCATAGAGCAGTACTTGCGTTCGTGCGGGTTCCATACCATCCCGCTGCACTCTAACCGACTCCGCACAAGGGCATTGTAAAGGGTTGATATAGTTTTCAAATCGGTGAATTCTTTCGATTGCCTTATTACAAATCCGAGATTTTTAAACGCTTTTTTACATATGCTGACTATATGATTACGAAATGATAAGTCAGCTGAAAAGTCAATACCCAAATCCTTAATATATGAGATCCTAGAAATACTTTCACTATCTATCTTATAATTGAACTCTAGTTTATTCACAGCTCTTGTATATGAAACAACGCTACATTTAGATGTATTAAAATAAAGCTTATTATCCTTTCCCCACTGGACCACTCTATTAATGTCCATCTGCAACCAAGCGCAATCTTCCAATTTTCTAACAGGTAAAAATAATTTCAAATCATCGGCAAACAACAAACAACGCGCATTAAGTACTACATCCGGTAAGTCATTTATCATGATCAGAAATTGTAATGGCCCAAGATTGCTTCCCTGAATTACACCGGAAGGCACCACGTATGTCGCGGATCTTAGGCCCGCATACTCTACATATTGCTTTCTATCACGTAGGTAGTTTGCCATGAATTGCAACAATGCAGGTGTGCATCCGACCAGGCCTAACTTTGACAGCAAAATGTCATGGTTTACCAAGTCAAAGGCTTTTTTGTAATCAAAGTATGCCACGTCTAGTTGCCCCCCTACCGCCTCATCAAGAGCGATCGTAGCATCCTGTATAAAGCACATCAAGTTGCTGTGAATCCCTCGCCCAGGACGGAAACCATGTTGTGAGTCAGACAAATTAGCTTGCACCTGTGAGCCTATGGATACGCAGAGAATCAATTCCAAGACTTTGGAAAAGACCGAAGGAATGGCGATAGGCCTACATCCAGATATGTCTGTGCTATTTCCGCCTTTTGGGACCGGAATAACTCGTGTAACTTTCCACTTATCTGGGCATGTAGCTGTGGCAAGTATCAAGTTAAAAAGATATTGCAATGGCTCCAACAAGACAGATGAGCAGTCTTTGACCATATACGGAGGGATTCCATCAGGGCCAACTGATACTTTCGACTTTAGAAGCTTTAGAGCCTTTTTTATATCGTCCTTGGTAATGTGCGTAAGATGGATCCGGTTTGCTGTTTTCCCGCCCAAAGTAGCGGCCTCTGCTGCATTCAAGCTGGAAGGACCTTTATCATACACAGAGCTGAAATAATTAGCAAATTCTTGTGCACACTCATGTTCAGCCAACAGGTGCCCATCCTTAGTGACACGCGACTTGTTCCGACACTGCCTTTTACTATTAACATAATACCAAAAGCGTTTGGGGTCTTCTATTAACTTTTCTTGAGTTTTTTTTATATAATGTTCAAAAGCTTGAGATATTTTGCTCTTAACCTGCGATCTAAGCCTAGAAAAGTTTGTATATTCATTAGAGGACTTATTACCAATAAATTTATAGGCCTTATGCCATCGTGCCTTTTTTTGTATAAGTCTAATTATTTCCGAATTGTACCATTCTGGGTAAGAAAACTCATTTTGTGATTTATGATAGCGCTTTCTTGGAGTAAACCTGTCAATTACTTCATACAAGATCGAATAGAGTGCATCAGTTGCATCATTAACACTAGTTATTGTATACAAAGGGCGCCAGTCTATTTTAACTATTGCATCATACAACTTCGGAAAATCACATCCATGGAAATTCCATCGTGTATCAATACTACGTTGAGGAGGTTGGGTTGTAGATGACCGCGGAAGATCAGCACGTGCGCAGCCCCGCCGGCGGCGGCGAGCCTGGCGGGCGCGGACGGGCGGCGGCCGACCTGAGCAGCGCACGCGGAGAGGAGGATGGTGCCGGTCTGGCGCCACCAGGTGCTCGCTCTCTCTCTCCACGGTCACCTCCAAGCTCGACAAGTTCGATAATACTACATCCAATAGACGGTCATTGCTGTTTTTCACATTGTTGTGCTGTCTAAATTCACAAACTGATACAAAGAATTCGTAGTAGCATTGTACTTCTACTGTTGTTGAGTACATGTTTAAATCGCCAATCAGTAACATACCACAGTTTTTGTTCCTATTACAGCATTGTTCTATTAACGTAAATAAGTGCAAATATTCACAATCTTTACTACCTGGTGGTATATAAGCCACACAACATGTAAACAATTTAGTCGTATTTTTATAAACATCTACACATACTAGTTCAAATATAGCATTGTCTAAATAATTACAATTAGGTAAAGGCAACAACCGTAATCTCAATGTAGGCGCAGCGATAAGTAATACGCCTCCGTTTTTACGGCCATCAGCTCGGTCACAGCGCACGGCACTGTAGCCTCTTGGTACCAACTCGCCATCGTAAATCGAGTCATGCAGTCCACTCTCTGTAATTGCCCAAAGATCCGCGGAAGACAAAGTAACATTCTCGTGAAACTCATGTAATTTAGTACGAAGGCCTGCAGCATTTTGATAATAAATATCTATTTTTGAATGTTTCGACCCACTGTTTTTTTTGGTGGCAGTACTTAATCTATTTCTATTCTCGAAAAAACATGTCTTCAGTTTGAGTGTGTATACTGCGCAACTTGTTTGAGGCCTTGACTTTACTATTGCCGACTCTACTTTTATAATTTAACAACATAATATCCATTGCAATTGACCGGCCCGTGTCTAATTTAAGTACCCTATTGCTACTCGAAATACATAACTCATTTAAAACAATATTATTTACGTTCAAACTTATTATTCTAAGTAGTTCGTTCAATTTTTTCTCGCTTAAACTATTGTTATATCGGATATTTTCAAAAATTAAATTAGTGTTCTCAAGCATGTTTATACAGTGAAATATAGAGGATTGAAACCTTACTACATTTGTGTCATGTGTCCCAGCTATAATTATGACATAATCATCCTTTGTAATACCTAAGCATTGTTTTATACTACTACACAAAACTTCGCTCATAGATGCATACGGTTTGAGAACAGCGGTCACTTGATAGTCTTCGCCCAGATATTTCTCCAATATACTTCGCAAACCTCTCCCCGTCTCATCCCCTAGTATTAGAACTCTTTTCTTTCTTTTACTCATAGTTTCTTTTTTTTCTTTTTCAATATACTCGCAATTTGCTTGCCTATAATTTTCTAATTCTAACTCTAAGTTTCTGATCTTCTCTGTAAGTGAACAGATTTTCAGGGCTGATTGTTCTAGTAGGGCTAATAAGTTGCATTTTTCTTTCTCCAGCTCTTGAATGCAATTTGTAGCTGGGCTAGGCAATGTATCATTAAATGTTACTGATGAGGTAGTGATGTTAATCTTTTCTTTAGCAGGAATTGTTGCAGATAAGGATTTATAGTGTAATACCTTATTGTTTAGCTTATCTACTAGTTTTTTCAGTTCGCAATTTTCTGCAAGTTGTGTTTCAATTTCCTGGTCCGCACTAAGAAGTTTCTCTTTCAATTCATCAATTATAGATTCTAGTTGTTTTATTCTCATTTCGCTGATACGCATTGATGTTTCAGGCAGACTATTACATGACCGATCGAGATCTTTCTCTGAGGTCAAGGAAAGATAACTCGGGTGCTTAGATTGGTTGGAAGCATCCTGCGTCGTCGCTTGTTCAGCAATCAACACATCCTCGTCGACTAGAGACTCAAATGAATTGTGAGTGGAAATGTTGACATTAATAGTTTTTGTTCCCGCTTCGTCATTATTACTGCCTGCTGGATTTGACGGTGTTGATGTTAAATAATGATTACTTTTATTTTTCAGCCTGTCCTTATTTACTGTTTGCTTGGTACTTCTTGCAGTTTGCGCACTCTTTCCTGTGGTCCGTCTACTTCGACGGGACACGTTTACGCAATCTGGACACAGCCAGGAAATGTCATAAATTTGTGCATTTTTTCTATATTCGTCTTTTGATATTTCTAAACATCCGTAATGGTATCGAGATTTGCATACAGAACAGGTCAGCCTCTCAGAAATGTTTGTTCGCTTTTTACATTTCAAACAATTCATTTTGTAGCTCTTTAATTTAAACTGTGATGGTCACTAAGTTGTTTACTTTTCGATTATCCGAGAGAAAAGACAACAGAAATAGCTCAATGCTAATTGATGAAATTGCTCTATATGTAGCTTCAGGCGCTTTTTTGAAATTATGCAAGTCACTGTTTATGTTGGCCCAATTATTTATCATTAATGTTCTTAAATCAAGGGCATCATTGCATTACACTAAGTATGACTCAAAAGTACTCACATTCTGATAATTTTCATCATTTGTCCATTTTAATGCGATTTATTGCTTAAAGTATCACTTGATTGTTAATCAGTAATTAAAAGCACTGTACGCTTCGATGCACTTCACTAACAATACCACACGCAAGTTGAGTTCTTATACACTGGATAATCACATTAATACGTATTATTATTACATTTGAAAATTTATAAATATTATTATTTGCGGAGCAGATTTGCTTACAACTTAAGCGCCTGATGAAAAATGAGTCGGTGCCAGCCAAAAAATCGTCGATTAGTCGTGGGCAACTGTTTTAAGTCGTCGTCGTCGTTAAGTCAGTATATATTTCTATATGACTATCAATACAATTCTTTGATAGTCTATGATATAATATTTTGTTGTGCTGCGCGGGATGCAATGCCGCACCCGACTAAACGCAGGGAAAACGACAGGAGTGGCTACCAAAAAAGTCTGGGTAGGTTTCATTCGATAAATTAATACTCGTAGTTTCGTCATCTACAATTTTTGGCTGGCACCGACTCGAAAAGGAAGTACAAAGTTCTAAACATTTACTTAATACACTACCTATCTACTTAATTGAGGATATTGGCAATATTTTTTTTCATGTTCCATCTGGAATTTTATTTTATTTGTTACTTTTTAGTGGAGATAACCATATAAGGTAATTTGAAGGAGGTTTCTATTTTTTTGTTAAAATTATTTTTATAACACGTTATTAACAGTTTAAACTAAGACTAGTATGGAAGATTCTCGCAGGTTACTTAGCTCATGTTCAGGATTAAACGGGGCTCTTCTCACACTTTCGGCGGCGCAGGATTACCACAACTGAGCCGCCATACTTAAGCGTCTCTTTTCTACTTTGTCTATGTACGTAAATATAATGTTGCCAAATTCATTCATACTTACAGGTTTGATATTTATGGTATGAGTTGGAACATCGCGATCATTCGCGACACGCCGCGTTTATTATAGGCCGGCTCCACTCCCTCCTTTGCAAACGGTCGAAGCTCTCCCTACGTAGTAAGGTCCGTCTTTATACCGCTTGCGTTCGTCCCGTAATGACATACGCGTGTCCGGTGTTTGCTCATGCGGCTCGTTCCAATTTGAGTCCCCTTCAGGTGATTCAAAATCAATTCATGCGCAAGGCCACGGGCTGTCCGTGGTACGTGCGCAATAGGAATCTCCACATTGACCTCGAGGTCCCCTCCATTAAGGAGTATATGCGTCAAGCGTCTAAACGTTATTTCGATTCGGCCGTTACTCACCCGAACCTTCTGGTGAGAAAAGCGTTAATTTACTTTCCGCATCCCACTACGCGATTCAAGCGTCGTCCTAGACACGCTCTCACAGATCCGGACGATGAGATCACCGTCGCGATTAAAGCTGCCATTGCGTGTAGGCCACACACTACTACAGAATGCCCTTCAGGTAGCAACCGCCCCCGCCGGCGGGGACGCGGAACTAATAGTAGAATTAATTCAGTAAGACCCGGTAGGGGTCATTCTTCTCCGACGCGCTTCTCGCCCTGGCAACGTTCTGGGCCGCGGTCCGAGCCCGTCTGAGGGCGCCCCCAGATACGTTGTCATAAATTTCCTAAGGGGTACGAGCCTTCTGCTCCCCCGTAAGTCCGCGCCCACTATATTACCACTCTGGTATAAATAGAGATTAGGTCCGCCAAAAAAAAAAAAGAAAAAAAAAAGTCAACCGCAGTGGGCTCGCCCGTCTGCCGTCGCGCTGTTCGGACGTCCCTGCTCTGCGCTGCCGCCGCCGTGAGTCATCGTGCTCGCGTGCGTCATCGTGCCGAGTGTCGCCTGCTGCGCGCCGCAATCCACCACGTGCAGCCGCACGTCGTGTTTCTTCGTTCGCTTCGAAGGATCGGCTTCACCGTTCCCTCTCAAGCGTTGCCCTCCGAGTGCCTTTTTCAAGGCGCAAGGTCGGCTTCTTGTGTTTCACTTCTTGTGTTGAAAGACCACACGAGTAATTTCCTCAGTGGCCACTGGTGGATACTTCGATACCTATCACCAGGTACGCGTGAGAACGAAGCCGGTGGGTGAGTTGCCCCGGCACTCCCATCTTTGCCTCCTGGCAAAGAAAAGTTGGAAGGGTCCGAACTCGACGGCCGGGGACTCTGTCCCTCCCCGGCGAGTTCGCTACCTCCCTTAATTGGCTCTGGTGGTGCCTGTCTGGGTTAGCATAAGCGCCCTCTCCACCTTAGCCCTGTTAGGAACCTCCGGACAATAAGACTGCCGGAGGATTTCACAGCTTAGGGTACACGCAGTAGGCTTCACCCTCCTGCCTATTCCCGGCAGGAGGACCACACAGTTAGTTCCCCCCGGGCTGTACCCGCCCGGAGGGTCGTTCTCCCTCACGAGTAGGACCTGATCGCCCCGGAGTTTCTTCGCGTGTTTCTTCTCCGGGGAACAGGACTTGCAGCGAAACACGCTAGGTAGTTAGCGAGTTTTGGATTAACCCCCCTATCCGCAATGGCAGCGGAATCTTTGTTCGCGGAGCTTATCTCCGTGATACTCGGTACTCCAGAAATTTTGAAGCTTCTAGTCAACGCTTCACCGCGTCTCGGTGAAATGCTAGTTTCGGCCAAAGAGGCCCAAGTTAGGGACTCCGCGTCCTCCCCTCCCGGCCCTTCAGGCAAGTCCGCCGGCCCTTCAGGCCAATCCACCTCGATTGTATTCGAGGAATCACCACTTTCGCCGATGTCCGACGGGGACATCGCAGAACTTGCTTCTTCCGTCGCCGCCGAGGTCTCCGATATGGAGACCGAGGACCGTTTCACCCAGGTGGTGCGTGGAAAACGCAACCATTCGCCGGCTAAAGCCACCTCTCCGCCGCCTAAGGCTCAAAAGGTCCAGGGTAACTCTACCCAGGATCGCGCAGTCCGCGCTCCCCAAACCAAGGGCGCACAGCCCTCCACCCAAACACCCACTTCGGGCCGCAAACCGCCGCCCATTATCATTCGTGATAAGACCCGCTGGAGCCAAGTCTCCAGTTCATGCTCGGCAAAAAAGATTGCCTTAACTTCCGCCTTAAATACCCCGTTAGAGATTAGGGTTCTCGTCCCTACGTCGGACGATTTCAGAGCGCTGACCAAACTTCTGGATCAGCAAAGTGTGTTCTACCACACTTTTCCACTTTTCTTTCTTGGCTCGGTGCCAGCCAAAAAATCGTCGATTAGTCGTGGGCAACTGTTTTAAGTCGTCGTCGTCGTTAAGTCAGTATATATTTCTATATGACTATCAATACAATTCTTTGATAGTCTATGATATAATATTTTGTTGTGCTGCGCGGGATGCAATGCCGCACCCGACTAAACGCAGGGAAAACGACAGGAGTGGCTACCAAAAAAGTCTGGGTAGGTTTCATTCGATAAATTAATACTCGTAGTTTCGTCATCTACAATTTTTGGCTGGCACCGACTCGAAAAGGAAGTACAAAGTTCTAAACATTTACTTAATACACTACCTATCTACTTAATTGAGGATATTGGCAATATTTTTTTTCATGTTCCATCTGGAATTTTATTTTATTTGTTACTTTTTAGTGGAGATAACCATATAAGGTAATTTGAAGGAGGTTTCTATTTTTTTGTAAAAATTATTTTTATTTTTAAAGTTCTAACTTTTAATAAATCTGAGTATAAATAAAAAAGTACCATTGTATCTGAAAACAAGTAGAATCAATTTGAAACTTGAAATCAAATTTAGATATTATATTATTTTTTTAATTTTGCAAGATGTCAAGTATTGCAACGCAATATTTTCCAGTAAAGGAAATTTGATACTGTTCATTGTCAAAGGATTTAAGAAGCAACGAACATTACCTATTCGTATTTAGAATGCTTATATTTTATAATAAGTTAAAGAAAATGTTCCTCAAAACCTCATTGATTGTTTATACAGGTTAATTTTAAGCAACTATTGGACTGGTCTTCAGACCAGGTAAGTCTATTTTGATATTGCATGTTGTATAAAACCGATGAAAATGTTGTTTTTGTATTTAACAAGACTAAAATTTTAATTTAATCATGATTAGACAGAGCAAAGTTAGCAAGTGATCATATTATTTATTTTTCTTCGTAGCTCTTATGGAATAATTGAAGCAGGTATAGAGATCATACTGTACAACAACATGATGTTGTATTTAAACCAAATTAGTTAACACTGCTTTCAATTAGCGAATTTTTTTAATAAAAGGAAATCCTAGTTCTCGTATTAATAAATTGCGTCTTAATTTATGAAATTTTTTTTTTCTGCAGCACAGAAAAGTAAAATCTCATTTTTATTAAAGGTTTGTATTATTGTAAAATAAAAAATAACCATGTACGAGTAATATACAGTCTCATGATCAGAATTACATAGTGTTCAAATTCTATATTAAAAATAAATGTATTATTTATATGAGTGATGTAAAACCATTTCTTTTTAGATTATTTCGTATTTGAAATATTATTAATTTAACCAAGAATTTCTATTTTACAAAAGAAAGAAATAAATAAACTTTTACTTTAGTTGCTCAGTAGCAATACTGTGTGTTGTACAGATCTGGTAGCTTTTCATTTTGGAAAGTATCTACATTCGAAAATTGACGTTTATACGTGTTGCATTTATTAGTTTTGTACAATAATGTACCAACTAAATATTACATTTAGTGATATATTAATTCAATAATTTACAGAATCACTTTGAATCTACCAAGAAAATTATTATGACATCTAAAACCAAAAATTTTAGTATAGTAAATTTAGCGAAAATGTTTTTTGTTTTTGTTCAAATCATTACATACTTGTTTATAAGAAAAGAAAATCTTCAAAGATAGTCATTAATGTGTTAAAATAAGTATCGGTAGCGTATCATAATTTGTAACATAATTATAATATGAAACCAAGTTGCAACACGGCAGGAATTCACATCGTAACCATAATTGTTTAGTCTAGAAGCAGTTTGTATTGTTATTATTACAGGTCCAAGTATTGCAATCCTCTTACCTTGCGTTTAAATGATGATACACGTGAAACTAACCAATGCCATAGTTCTAAGAACAGATGTAAAATGAGCAATGTATTTTTTTTCATTTTAGCAGAAGGATCAATAACTAGTTTGACATAATTTAACATTACAGACATTTGTTTAATTACTTACATAGAGAAGAATAGGTATTTTTAGTGTCAGCAAAGTGTCTGCGTACGTCTTTAAGATTATGAGCGTGATAGGTGATGAGTTGTTGCGTTATGCTCGAAATATACTTTTGTACAGTTGCATTAATGTACACCTTTACATTTTCTCGAATATAAAAATTAATAATTACATGTGTGTACAATCAAGTACAGTCAGCAACTAAAAACAGTTGAGTATTTAATTTATTTTTGTGGTAGTCGTTTTATTTTAACAACGTTATCTTTATTTTATAAATATGCAGGAATTCTATAATTTTACACTATATTTACATTTCAATAGTTTGGTGACAGATGCGTTTGTTTTTATTATATTACAGATTTGTATAACAGTTGCAGGGCGTAGGTTTCAATTTACAGTGTTGTATTAATGTTTGTTTTTTTTTGTAACATCCTGACTGGTACACAAGGAGGAAAATCCGAGACTGTACATAATAATAAATTTTATACATGAGTAACAGATTTTTATGTTTTGGGAATTTAAATGAGCTTATCATGACCGTCAGACGTCATTTCATTATCATCACCTATGCTGTCTATAGGTGATTAATTAAATTTTGTGATATATATATATTTTTTAAACGAGTTAGAAATCACTAGAAAATTTGTGAATACGAGCAAAACAAAGAAACAGGGTTAGATGGAATAGAAAAGTATAGCGTATTAAAAAACATTTTGAGATAAAATTATTATGCTCAATTTGGTACGTGTATGTTTGCTTTCGACTTTATGGTTTAGTAGCAAATAGCTTAATTTGAGATTGATTATAAGGTTGAAAGAGCAAGAAAGTTACGAAAAGTAAGCACAGTTTTTAATTTAGAGATAGGGTTTATTTTGGTTGTTATTATACCAAAATACTTTTGGATTGATCACCCAAATGTTAAGACATTCTAATAAACAAAATATTCAATCATGGATAGAGAAGTAAACTTAGGTTTTTGTATGTGTAGGAAAAGCACAAGTTGCTGTAAGTAGAACACAGTCAACACAATAAAAGGCATAAAAGGCATTTACAAGGTTTCAGATCCTTCTTTTGATCATGGCCGAAACGAGTTTTCCCCATGAAAGATGTTGGAGACGTTATAAAGTCTAAAAACATGACCTTGGATAATGAATGCTGAAATACATTTCATTAAATGGACCACGATTCTTGACTGACGGAGGTGCGCGAGCTACGCAACGTTAGGAGATCTGGTTTCATAATAAAAGACTAAAGAGTCTAAAATAAGGTTGCGTCTAAGTAGTCGGTAAAAGTGACTCACTAAAAAGTAAGTATATGATATTATATAAAATAAATAAATAAACGACTTAATAATGGCTGGCCAGCCCATGTTATAAAAGTGTGCTTAGTCCACCAAGGACTTATGATAGCTAGAAGCTATATTATAGGTGTTCTGTTGACTGAAATGTAATGTGTGTGATGTTCTAGAAAATGTATTGAATAAGATAGATGAAGTTTTTGATAAGTAGAGAAAGAGATTAATTAAAGAATATTAAATTCAAATTGTAATGAAAAAACAAAATGTGAATATTGAAATTTTGTAATAGTATGGTTAATAGAAAAAAATGTCAGAGGTCTTTATACAAGAAAAACGATAAAGAAATGTAACCGTTTAGTCTACTAAAACAGAAAATATTTTATTAAAATCTATTCAGAAATAATTGTATGACGATTGATAAACAAAATTAATAGACGTTTATTTAATGCTGTGTTAGCGCTTTATAGCGCCTATTTCGCCTATTGCGCCTGGTTCTTTATTTTATAAATAAAAATGCGGAGATATCCAAAAATGATCTAATCTTGAGTTAAGAGAAAGAAAAAGTACCAAAAGTCGTGACCGTAGTCACTTTCGGTTATAAAAACAAACATAAAATTCAAAAAATGTGATCCTTCTATTGGCTGTTGATCACGTCATAAAAAGTCTTGATTGGTTGATGATGATGTGATCGAAGGCGCGTTCAAAAGCTTGAACACTCTCCCCGGCGTTGGAAGTGGATGATGTGACACCTTCCAATAATGGTCTGCTACTGATTAACCCAGCGCTACGCCTCGTCTTGTAATGGTAGCGGGCAGATCTTTGAGAAGGCCCGTCGTACGATTCCGTGTCTAAAATTGCGCGCGCTTTATGAAAATTACCTAAGTTATCAGGTACTTCAACTAGAGCTGTGGACAACAAAACGGGTTGCACGTAGGAATGCGTATTATCCATGTCTGCGTGCAAATTATTTACCCGTATAGAGTAAGTTTGTGCATGTGCGTGTGACGTATTAGAACTGGCGGGAGGGCCCGGAGCAGGCTGCGGCGGCGGAGGCGACTCAACAGATGAGTGCAGTGCGGCCGTGCGGGCGTTTGCTTGACTCCAGTTACAAATTAAAGAATTATGTTTTTTCTCACATTTTCTACACGGACCGTACCTGCACTCGGCAGCTGCGTGGCCGCTACGAAAACAGTTCTCGCACAAGTTCTTGTTTTTGATCAAACTCAGCCTATCCTGCAAACCTAGATCGAGGAATTTTTGGCATGAATATAAAGGATGCGATCCGTTACACATAAAACACGATAATTGTTTGCGAGGAGTTTTGCTTTTAATATTTTTAGTGTGAGTGCTGGTGTCCGATTTTTCTGTAACTATGTTACAATTTATTTTTTGTGAAGGTGAATTGAAAGGTTTGTTATGTGTAATGGTTTTGTGTGAAACTGAGTGAGAAAGTGTTTCTAACATGTCGGCTTTATTCCTTAGAAATTTCATTAAAACATTCAAAGTAATTTCATTAGAATCACTCGCAGATAAGGAATTCTTATATTGTTCCCACTCACGCTCTGTAGTTTGGTCTAGTTTAGAGACCATCATATATATTATTAATGTGTCCCAGTGTTCGGTACTTTCACCGAGCAGTTTTAGAGCGCGTAGGTTTCTCAATGTAACGTCAATATTTTTAATATGTCATATATTTTTAATTTTACTCTTAAAATATTACCTAAAACATAGTTATATATTTTTAATACAATTTATAATTTTGCTAAGTTTATTAAATTTGAAAACAGATATTAAAATACCTTTTATTAATACTATCATAATATGTAATTATATCAATCTACCAAAAAATAAAATGATTAGTATTCAAAATGTAATCTTTTTGAAAAAATGTATTTTTGGACTAACATTTTTAATCAAAAATTAAAAAAAAGAAATACTGCTTTAAAATCCTATACATATTTCAACTAGTTTCCAAACAAAAAATGTTATTATTCAAAATTTCCTGATTAATTTTAAAATTATACCTTAGCTAGTCAGCTAATGTGCCCGCTCAATAGACCCAATCAAACCCCTGCCTTTGACGACGACGAAAAGTCCGAATGCCTGGCAGATAGTTTACAGGCTTAGTGCTCTCCAAGCACTTTGCCCTGCGACCCCGCCCACCTGCTTGAAGTCGAGTCCGAACTCACGCGCCGACAGGCTCTCCCTCCTTCTGATCCTCCTCTCGCCCCGGTCACGGAGCAGGAGGTCCGCGATCTCATTAAAGCTCTCCCGCCTCGAAAGGCTCCCGGCTCGGTTGGCATCACCAACCGAGTCATTAAGATCCTTCCGGATCATCTCATTTTTCTGTTAGTCAACATCTTCAATGCCGCTATGGCTATCGGTTACTTTCCACAATCGTGGAAGGAAGCGATTGTCATCGGTATACCCAAGCCCGGTAAACCGCCTACCGAGGCTTCTTCCTTTCGTCCAATTAGCCTACTTGTCAACTTTGGCAAGTTGTTTGAACGAGTCATCCTCGCCAGGCTTAGGGATTTTGCTGACGCAAACAGCCTCCTTCCACCCGAGCAGTTTGGCTTTCGGACCAAACACTCTTGTACCAATCAGGTCCATCGGATTGTAGAGCATATCTACACCGAATTCAATAGGAATACCCACAAACCGACAGGGTCAGTCTTCCTCGATGTGGCGAAAGCCTTCGACAAGGTCTGGCACAACGGACTCGTATACAACTTGTACAAGCTCGGTGTGCCGGACAGGCTCGTACGTCTTGTACGAAACTTTTTGTCGAATCACCGCTTTCGCTACAGAGTGGAAGGTGTCCTCTCGCCCCATTAACGCCGGTGTCCCTCAGGGCTCCGTGCTCTCGCCCCTCCTTTTCGCGCTCTACACGAGCGACTTACCGAAGACCCCTCATTCGCAGATCGCTCTATTTGCAGACGACACTGCAATCTATACCTCTGAACGAGACCCCTCCACCCTTTGTCTCTAGATTCCAAGCGGCTCTAGACGCCATCGGCGACTGGTTCCGGAAATAGAGAATAGAAGTCAATCCCGATAAAAGCACAGCAGTGCTCTTTCATCGTCGCGCTCATGTTCAGAGATATCCAAGCGTCTCTCTCTTCGGTCGCCAGATTCCGTGGTCCGACCGCGTCAAGTACTTAGGCATCACTCTCGACTCTAGGCTATGTTTCCGCTATCACTTGCAAAACGTTCGCAACCGCGCCGCGTTTATTATAGGCCGGCTCCACTCCCTCCTTTGCAAACGGTCAAAGCTCTCCCTACGTAGTAAGGTCCGTCTTTATACCGCTTGCGTCCGTCCCGTAATGACATACGCGTGTCCGGTGTTTGCTCATGCGGCTCGTTCCAATTTGAGTCCCCTTCAGGTGATTCAAAATCGTTTCATGCGCAAGGCCACGGGCTGTCCGTGGTACGTGCGCAATAGGAATCTCCACATTGACCTCGAGGTCCCCTCTATTAAGGAGTATATGCGTCAAGCGTCTAAACGTTATTTCGATTCGGCCGTTACTCACCCGAACTTTCTGGTGAGAAAAGCCTCAATTTACTTTCCGCATCCCACTACGCGATTCAAGCGTCGTCCTAGACACGCTCTCATAGATCCGGACGATGAGATCACCGTCGCGATTAAAGCTGCCATTGCGTGTAGGCCAAACACTACTACAGAATGCCCTTCAGGTAGCAACCGCCCCCGCCGGCGGGGACGCGGAACTAATAGTAGAATTAATTCAGTAAGACCCGGTAGGGGTCATTCCGAGCCCGTCTGAGGGCGCCCCCAGATACGTTGTCATAAATTTCCTAAGGGGTACGAGCCTTCTGCTCCCCCGCAAGTCCGCGCCCACTATATTACCACTCTGGTATAATAGTGGTCCGTCAAAAAAAAAAAAAACGTCAACCGCAAACTGTACTCGGATTCCGAACCGAAAGGAGCAACAGGAAGAGCAGGAACAGGAAACCTTTCCTCTTTAAGTTGGAAACAGAAGACGACTTCTTATTTGCGCGGCTGACGATTGCCCGAGTTCAACTGGTCGCCTGTTCTTCACCGATCGCTCTTCAAAGACGCAGTTCCTGGTGGATACAGGAAGCGACCTCTGCGTGTTTCCACGGTCGCGTGTCCACGATCGTCGTGCCCGGACGGACTATCAATTAAACGCAGCAAATGGATCAACTATTTGGACTTACGGTTACTTACATTTAAATTTAGATTTTGGTTTGCGTCGAAACTTCACCATACTATTGATTTTTGTGCTTTGTACCAGATTACTCCACGGTTCGATTGAAGTTTTTCCAATGCCTTCGAACAGGTTGTATTGTGTTCATACCTCACACGTTGGAAAGACTACAGTACCCTCGTAGACCCACGTTGAAAAAGTAAGGCAATTGCCTTTTAAGGGATATTGTAAACCGACCATACTATTGTTGGTTTCTAAAGACGAGCTATGAATAATATCGCTTTCGTACAAGTATTAGGGTGAATTTCAACAAGCGATATTTTTTTATCATTTCGATGAGATTTTTTATTTTAATGTTTTTCTACGCAGTTTCGATGACAAATAAAACTTTATTCTATTTTATTTCGTGTGTGTGAATGGGCATCGAATATTATAAAAACTTACTGAGATATTTAAGGTTGAATTTTTTTTAGGCTACTGAAATGAAAAGTGTCAACCGAAATGATAAAAGTGTGCACCGTTGTGATAATTAGTCCACCGAGATGATATAACTGTACACCGTAATTAATTTATCCCACTTAAATGATACGGCCAAGGAAAGTTGTATAGCGTAATCAGGGTTCAGTCTGTATTAGGACTGTCTTTTTATCCATATCAAACGTCTTTCTTTCTTAAATATATAACGTTTGCTTATTCTGTAGTTGACTAAAGCGGAATAAAATAAAAATAAAAACTTAAATAAGTTATGAAATAAATTTTAATTGTATAAAATTCTAAAATAATTTCTTAGATGCCATCTAATAAGTAGGATAAAGATTCTTTTCACATTCTTAATTATTTGGCCATTAGCCGTAACATAAATAGAAACGTAAACAAAAATAAAATTATAACCCTTTGACTCAATATTTCACACAAGGAACTCTAAGACTTATGGTTGTTTTCATTTCGGTGACATATTTAATTTCCATGGACTGTTACCGGTATTTAAGTCCACCGAATCCTCTGAAATGATAACACTGAGATGATAAAATTTTAAGTTAATTGCATATAAACTCCGAAATAAAATCTGTATTTTATATAATACTGGTTAAATAAAAGAATACTTAAAGAGAAAGCAAAATACGAATTAAGGAAGAAATCGAATGAATATAACACGAGTTATAACGGCTACCGAAATTAAAATATTTTTGTCTCCTATACCACTGAAATGATGAACTTACCTTTTTGGCGGGAAACCACGACACGTTGTGACCGGTGTGTTCACGCCGAGCTCTCGAGCGGGACTGGTCGAAGGTGGCGCAGGGTAAGGGGAGCACACAGATTCAATGCTAACGGAGGTATCTTACCAAATATAACTCCCCACTGGAATGAAAACTTTTCTCCGGACAAAAGTTGATTGCCTGTCAAATTTATTCTTACGTAATTAAACAATTAGAAATGATTTCCATTGATGGCTTAGTTATCTATTAATATATTTTAGGTACATCTGAATTGATTTAATAAGTAACATTTCCGATACAAGGCATTATATGAGCAGAGATAGGTCCAGGACAAGTCACCGACATGATAAAATGGCACTTCAATATTTTTTTTATATATGTAATAGGGTACGTACCTTAATAAAATTTATTGCACAAGTAGAGGGCTATGTATTCTGCCCAGAAAAAATATAATCAACCATATAGAAAGACATTGCACTACCGTTCTCAGCTCCGCCGTGGTTTTTTTAAGCTTGGGCAATTCACCCATTAACGTGTCGCGTTTTTTAATTGCAATAGAAAATTACCATGGCGGCTTGTTGTAAAGAGCATGCTTTTATTATTATATTATTGTCAAGCAAGCAGTATCATTCTTCCAAGTAATAAAAACTGTAACAATGCATTTTACTCCGATGTTTGTGTCGCTTTCATACGTGTCTCGACATGTCACTTTTGGAAGACTATAATATAATCACCCACGATGGAGGCTTCAAGTACAGTCTGCTGCTGCATTTTGCTCTGATTAAATCAAGTTATTTACGTGAAACAAGTGAGTGCGTGTTACTGAAGATAATCATGCAGGTATGTGTTTTTTATTTTTCTTAAAACCATTGTTGTATTTTCCATAGGTGTGTTATCGTGCTGGTTATATCCTGTTCCTTGTTCACCCTTTACTTGCTATTCTGGTGTTTGATGTAAAAGCGCGAGTATGTTAATTAAATTAATTAATGAAATTAAACCGCATGTGGGAAGACCTTTTTCAAGAGGGCCACAACACCGCGGTTTGGAGGGCCACAAGTGAGCCAGAAGCCACGAATCCCTACTACTGCTGTTTTCAGCCATCACCTCGTTCTCTACTTCTTAGAATATCTACTTCATGCACACCAGTTATACACTAATAAAAATCTCAATAAAAAATGTTTTATACTTTTCAGTGCGTTAAAACGTGTTGTTAAAAAATATTTTTTACTTCATAATAATTTTGTTGTGTGTTTGTTTCTGAACTGTGCCTATTTTATTTGTTAATGTCTGTATTTTGTTGTTTCTGGTGTGCTATTGTGCTGTATGTAATTATGTCATCATCAACATCAACGGCCCGTTACAGTCCACTGCTGGACTATGAGCCTCCTCCACTTAAGTGAAGGGATTTGCCATAATCTCCACGCTTGGGTTACTGTATCAGAGAGCGCTGCTGCCCGTTCCCTGTTCAATGTGTAGTCCCTAAGTCGCCCACGGGAAGAGTAGGGGTTGGTGACAAATGTATTCTACTCTGCCGTCACCACACGGCTAGTATGTATGTGTCATTCAATAAATATTTTTTTATCTTATTAAATAAAACGTTTTTTTTTCCTCAAATACATTTAGTAGTCTTTATCAATACACTTATCGTAAGTGTGTGCTTGGTCAACGACCCAGTCGTGATAGTAGGAGACATTTGTGAACAATGATATCACGCGACCAGCCTCAGTTTTAATACTCCACAAAAAAACTCCTATCACCAAGTTTGTCATGGACACTAACGGTGCTCCATGGTCGCCAATACTGAAAAAAGAAAAAATTGGTGAGATTAAGGTCGCATTCCAAATCAGACATTAAATAACTATGTTTTGTGTTGTAATCGTAAAAAAAACATAAATTAGAAAAATATGAAGACTTAAATTTAAAATTCCACATGTCTATAATTTTTTATTTTAAACAATAAAAAAAAACTAACAATTTTCTTGTGTTTCGGTAACGTGCTCTACGAAACACGCACGATAATGATGAGACAAGTCTAATTTCAAATTTAATATTTTATAAGATATTAAAGCAAATCATAACCCAATTTCATTTTAGCTGACAATATTTCATGTAAACAAACTATTAATAAAAATCTGTTTGCACTCTGATCATCCTTTTAGGATAGTGAGCGTGATGAATTCATTTTCTGAGAAGGAATGCATGATGCCTACAAAAATGGCATTGGCGAGGTGATGACGACGTCGAGGATCATGTTGCATTAGTATTAAAAACTGTTTTTTTTTTTCCTCTCAAAGACGATAACTGATTTACATTATAACAATAGATAATAGAAGGAACTTTGAAAATTGCATTAAGAATAATATTTAATGCAAAAGGGTATAATTTGAAAAAATAAAGTTTAATGATTTAGTTATTTTGTTGCAACCGTATCAATTAAATTATATTTCATACATAACGGTCAAGATACCAAAATGTAACATTTACAATAATATTATAAGTGCATGTTTTTCCAGAATGAAATTGAATATTATGCTACTGTATCACTTTCTGATGACACGATGGAAAAAAGTAGGACTGCAGCGCGTGTAGCGTGCATCGAACCAGTGTCACACGAGAATTTGTATGTTTGGATTTTGCTAATCATCAAATTTGAAACTTTAAAGTTATAAATTGCAACATTTTTGTAAGGAATTTTATAGTAAATAATTATAATAACACAAATCATTACTGTTTTAATTTACTTGAATGATTTAAAAATAATATAAAAAACAAATAGAAAATAACACTTTAGTTGTATTTTAGAAAACAGAAATTCATAAGAAATAGGGACACTATATTTTATTGCAATCTTAAGAGGACTACACGACCTAAACGCGAGTTTTCTGAGTAACAAAAGTAAATGATCCACTGCAGTGAATTAAATGAAAAAAATATATGTTATTAATGGTGGTATATTACAGTTTAATAGTTTTTTCAAAACATGATTCAAGTATTTTGACCCTATAGAAAAAAATCACAAACATACCTCTAAAAAAATCTTATAAACGATTAAAATCGTACTAAAACTCGTTCAATCTTTCTGGTTTTTTGGCAGCATTTTCTTGAAGCGAAATACAAACATAATAGTTATTTACTTTTTTGATCTGCTACGTAGTATTCTCAAAAAACCGGTATTTTTGTTTCCGTGATCCGTCATGATCACTACGCGCGCATGTGTGCGTGAACTCCCGTGTAGCGACAGTCTCGGCTAAGGCTTCTTGCTATATGGACGTGTCGCGCTTTTTGCCGCCAACTTAGCCAGACTTATTTTATTATATTTTGTTGAAGTGAATGACTTTTATAAATAATAATGGGGAATAAAATAAAACCCGCCAAGAGGAGTAAAAAGCGCTCATATAAATCAAATGGCAAACATATGATTGACGTAAAAAGGTAAGACCGCATTTATTACATTTCTATCGATGGTCACTGCATTATTTATTTATTTACCTAGTATGTACCTACCTTGTAACTACGTTCCAATAAAATTGTTTACCTACTTATTTATTTACTTATCGCTGGCAGTGGCATAATTTTATTAAAATGGATCCAGCTCTTTATTGTTTTGTACCTATCGAGTTTTTCGCATGCCTCACTTAGATTGCCGATGGCGTAATATGTAAGGGGATGAACCTGAAAACGGAAGAGCTCGGGTTCGGATCCCACGTGGTGGATGTGCTTTTGACTTTTTTTTCTTCTGTTTTTTTATGTATTTAATTTCATTATTTATTCGTTTTAGATATCTATGTGACATGACTTTTTTTTTTCAGGAAAAGAAAATTAGAAAATAATACCGCAGAGGATGTAACTTCCAATTGTTCCAATGCGTATGTACCTTACTAAGCATACTTTATATAATGAAACTTTCTTTTGTTATTTTTATATTATAGTATGTAATGTTTTACTTTCCAGAAAAAAACAGCGTCTAAATAGAGAGCATTGCGAAACAACAGCGGGTTCTTCATGTAACGAGTATGTACCTACTTTGTTACTTTGTTCCCTAGTTCGTTCCAATAACATTATTTACTTATTCATTTTAGGTAAGGTACTTATAAATATCAATGTTTTTGTTTTCAGAAAAATACGACGGCTTTTACAAATTGTAAAATCAAAACTTTCAAGACCAAAATGACGATCTTTTGTACAAAATAGACTTAAAATTTTTAGAGTCGTCATTTGGTTTTCAGAAAAATACGACGGCTTTTACAAATTGTAAAATCAAAACTTTCAAAACCAAAATGGCAAAAAACAAAAACAAGTGAACTTGCAATAAACAAAAAACATGCCTGGTATTATCAAATTCAAGGTCAATTACACGTGACACAGAGAAAAAGTTGTCTGTTTGCTGTATGGGTAAACGAAAAAGAAACTCTGAAAACCGAATTAATTGAAAAAGATGACAAATTTTGGGAAGAGGAAATGAAAGAAAAATTAATAAAATTTTATAATGACTGCTTACTGCCCGAGATTATAGATCCACGAGTATCAAGAAATTTAAAGATTCGTGAGCCATATATAAAAGATATAGACAAAAGCAAAGATCAAAATAAAAAACATAAAGCGAAAAAAGACAAAAAAGATATAAGTGAAAGAGAAAAAGAAGACAAATGTGTGGTCAATGATAAGAACAAAGAACAAGACAAAGGGAAAGATCAATATGAAAAAAACAAAGTGAAAAAAAAAGATGAGTAAAAATGAAGAGGAAGACAAAAGTACTGTCAATGATGAGAACAAAGAACAAGACAAAGGGAAAGATCAATATAAAAAAAAATATGAGAAAAAGAAGATGAGTAAAAATTAGGAGGAAGACAAAAGTACCGTCAATGATGAGAACAAAGAACAAGGCAAAGATCAAAATAAAAAAAATAAAGCGAAAAAAGACAAAAAAGATATAAGTAAAAATGAAGAGGAAGACAAAAGTATGGTCAATGATAAGAACAAAGAACAAGAGAACCAAGGGGATGAAAGTAAAGTGGAAAACTGTTCAACTTTTTCGCGTTACATAGATTTTAGTAATTTTTAAATTGATATTATAAATATAATTACAACAATTTTTTCGTGATTATAACGACTTTCCAATTTTTAAAAATCATTTTTATTTTAAATGTCATTTTAGAGCAATTTAAGTACGAAATTTGACATTTCTAAGACTGACATATTTCATATATTTTGTTAACCTGAAAAAGAGCTTAATAACTAAATGTGCTATGTATGTTTGAATGTTGCTAACCTGAAAAAGAGCTTAATAACTAGATGTGCTATGTATGTATCAATGTTGCTAACCTGAAAAAGAGCTTAATAACTAGATGTGCTATGTATGTAATATCAATAGATGGTGAGTATGGAGATTGTCAGTCCTCTCGTGTAAGTTCGTCCATGGTTAACCGGAAAAAGAGCTTAAGAACTATAATGTAAGTCCGTAAGTGCCATTTACGTAAAATGTTCTTGCTATGTTTTGATCGTAATTATTTTTAACGGAAAACCGTTGAATTAATAACTTGACCAAATTATAATTACTATGATAACTTTGTAATCGCTCTCCTGTAAAAACAGTGATTTTGATATACGGAGTTAATCATAGGGCCAGTCTATTTCATTTGTAATTTTAATTCAAATTATTTATTTTCTAAAAAAAAATATTGTTAGTTGCCCTGTTGCTTTTTTCTTTGGTCTATGGTCAACGTCATCGAAGAGCGCCATCTTTTAGCACAATTTGGCGTAATCTGAGAGGCGGTAAGGTGAGTTTATGAATGTGTAGTGATAGTTGTTATCAACTTTTTTACTAGATGGCGACTGTGTCGTTTGTGTGAATGTGTGCCCCAGGTTGTCAAGGTCGTTAGCTCATGTAAGCCTGTAAATCAAATGTCGAATAACAAAATTGTGATAAATTTCTATGAAAACGAATGTCGAATAACAAAATTGTGATAAATTTCTATGAAAACGATATTGGCAACTGACAATTAATTTGAATGAAAACTAAACATAAATGTAGATAGTTACTCTGTGTATGAATGTTAGCACTCTTGTTTATTTTTTTGTATTGGCTAAAATAATATAAATGTAATATTTTTAGCAACGATTCCGATATCATTATAAGTATTCATGATAATAAGTTGGTAGCAAGTAAAGTAACTCTTAGGTAAAGTTTATATTAGAAGAAATTTATTAATAAATAATAAGTAAGTTTAATGCGGTACATAGCGAACGTGATATTGTTTAAGATTTAAGTAACGGATTGACTTAAATAAAATGAAATACGACTATAATGTTTTAAAGTAACATTAATTGTAGGATATGAGAATAAGATAAATAAAAGGAAATGAGTAAATAATTTGGTAAACATTATTTACAGTATAGAATTACTGGTACTTATGGATGTATAGATAAAGGGGTAAGAACTTAGTAGGTAAATGTATGTAGACAATTTTGTTTGGTTAGGAATATAAGTATTAAAAATCTTTTTGTATCCAAGAAAGCAATTAGGTACTTAATATTCTTGGTATTGAGATTAGTATTGTTTGCGTTTGGATATGAGTATGTGAAGATAGATTACAAGGTTGTTGGAATTTGAGAATGTTTATTTATGTATAGTTTGGATTGTAAATGTTAAGTTTAAAGATGTTGGGAATAATTTGATAAATATAGTATTGACAAGAGTAGGACTGATCACCCAAAATCTTTTCAAGGCAATGTCTATCAGAATATTAATTGTAAGAGTTATAATGATGGTTTGGAAACGTAATGTGTATGAAATTGTTGTTGTTAACCAAAGACGAAGATAATGAAAATACTCAAAAGTGAAAGACATGAGTAGCTATAATAGCTCTTGGTATTGGTATTTTATTTAATGGTGTTTTCCCTGATCAATTTAAAATAGCTCGTATTTTACCATTATACAAAAAAGACGATAAATATGATCAAAAAAATTATAGACCTATATCATTACTACCGGTATTATCAAAACTGTTAGAAAAGCTCATTAAAATTAGACTTATGACGCACTTGAACTCATGCAATGTATTAGTAGATAGACAGTTTGGGTACAGAAAGGGACTAGGAACAAAGGACGCAATACAAACTTTAGTTACAGATGTTCTATTAAAGATAAATGAAAAACAAAAAGTTGCTGGTATCTTTTAGGACCTTAGTTCAGCTTTTGATCTAGTGGACCATTCTATTCTTGTATCAAAGTTAGAATATTATGGTGTAACGGAAGGGAATCTACAGCTTTTTAAATCCTATTTGAGCAATAGGAAACAGTATGTAGAACTTAAAACTATGTCTGATATTGGTGAACTTCATCATCAACAGCTCATATACGTCCCCACCGAGGGGCTCGAGCTTGGTGAACTTGAAATAACTAAATCTAAATTAGTATCTGTTACAAGAGGAGTACCACAAGGCTCTGTTTTGGGGCCAATATTTTTTCTAATATTTATTAATGACTTGTTAAATTATATAGAACAAAAAATTCCTGACATAAAACTAATTTTATTTGCGGATGATACCACAGCTGTAGTAGCAGACACTGACATAAACATCCTAAATGACAAAGTAAATACGGCTATATCTCATTTTCATAATTGGTTTGAGACAAATAATTTAAAGATTAACATTGAAAAAACAAATGTCATATTATTTATAAATACTTCACGAAATAAGGATATCCTTAACTTAAATTTAGGCGGACAAACAATTGACACTGTTTCTTCGGTTAGGTCGCTAGGTATACGTATTGAGGAATACTTAAATTGGAAAGATGAACTAATGGAAATAGAGAAAAAGGTAGGTTCAGCTTGCTACGCTTTGCGAAAATTAAGAGAAGTACTTACTATTGAGCAAATAAAAGGTGTTTACTATGCTCTAGTAGAGTCAAGATTTAGATTCAGCATAACACTCTGGGGAATGAGTTTATAATTATAATATAAAAAAGGCCTTTCTTCTACAAAAAAGAGCGATTAGAGCTATAGTAAACATCCCCCCATGGGAGTCGACGCACAGGGTCGCGGGTTCGAATCCCGCCCAGGGCAAACATTCGTGTGAGGAGCACTTGTGTTTGCCTTGTGTCTGGTTGTTGTTTTGCTATATGAGGGTGTATTTATATATTTATGTATTACATATCAGCTGCCTGGTACCCATAGTACAAGCTTGGCTTAGTTTGGGATCAGATCAGGATCAGGGTTGAGATCAGGCCTTGAGTGTACTGTACGTCCTTTTATACATTTATTTATTTTATTTTATCTATTCACAACAAGAGGGTTATTCTGCTTAAGAACATTTCTGGAAATGCATTTCATTTCATTTTTACTCTTTTGCCTATCAAAATTGTTATTACTTTATATGCGACTCGCCACCACACATAAGTGGACTATCTTAAGTGGCGGCTACATAGACTAAGTGAAGATGTATATGCTTGTTATTGTAAAAAAAAAAAAAAAAAAAAAAAAAAAAAAAAAGTCCTGTTTTGTTAGGCTTGGCATACTAACCGTGCTTTGCCTCTACATTCTGGTGTTACTATCAGACTTTGTAAGAACTCGTTATAAGTATGAAAGTGTGAGTGAAAGGGAAGCAAGAGAATGTACTAGACGAAAGGATCTGCCACCACTCATAACCCCTCATCTAACTGTAGTCAAGCATGGAATCTTACACCAAGTAACTAGATTTTTTAATAAGTTGCCTATGGAGTTGAAGGTTGAGAACAGACATCATGTATTCAAAATAAAATTAAAACAGTTTTTGGTAAAAGAATGTTATTATGATATTGATGAATTTTTTGAATGTTAATAGGTAATAGGTAGTAATAAAAAGAATGACCAAATAATATAATGAAATGTTGTGTATATTGAAATAATGGAATGAAATTGTAATATTTGTATGGGCGAGAGAAATAAGACACGTCCGTTCGTAAGATAGCATATATTAGAACTAAATCGTAATACCCACATTACACTCCTCCACACATAATTAACACATAAAACAATGTTACCATGACGTACACTATAATAATAAACTTAATCTATTTTACATCATATCTTATAATTAGGAACTTTATTTAATCTACATTGTCTTAACGGACGGGTTCGGGGCGATTGTACAACCGGCGAGGCAAACTGCCATTCTGGTGAAGTAGGCTCCTTAGCCTGACCCGGACTAGAACCTGACTTTCGCGTTTCTGTCTGTCCTCGGACCGGTGACATCCTCGACCCCGGCGACCCCCCCGAGTCCTTACTCGTCGCCGGCGAAACACTATTATTATTACCCTCCTCCGGAACACTTTGAGAACCTGTGCTTGACGTCTGACTAATATTCGAAGCAGAATTATAAACCAACGATTTTCGCCCGATACTAGACCTATTACGTAATTGATCTACGTGCCTATGAACTAATTCTCCACCGTTACCAACTACTCTAAAATTACTAGGCCCTAGTCGATCGACTACTCGACCCGGAACCCACTTTTCGCCTTTTAAATACTGCCTATACCATACTTCTCTGTCCCTTTCCATTTCCCTATGTCCTCCAGCAGCTGCCTCTCTTTGGTAGATCTGTTTTTTGACAACGTGTCCTTCTCTATCAGGTTTAATAACATCCAACCGAGTACGAATGCGCCGACCTAACAAGAGCACTGCTGGGCTCTCGCCCGTGGTTGCATGCTCAACATTTCTGTAATGCAATAAGAAAGTCCATAATGCCATATCAGTATTGCGTTTTTCCTGAACAGCCTTCTTAATAACGCGTTTAAGGGACCTTACTGCATTTTCCGCTAGGCCGTTGGAGGCCGGGCGGGTGGTAAGGCGCTGTGAAAACGTGTTCAATACCGTTTTCTTTTGTAAAATTTTCAAATTCCTTTGATGCGAACTGCGTACCGTTATCAGTTACAATTTGTTTTGGTAAACCCCACCTACTAAATAACTCGCTCAATTTTTCAATTAGCCCTAACGCAGAAACACTTGACACATTAAAAACTTCAATCCATTTTGACATTGCGTCAACTACCACCAAATAAGTTTTTCCAAAAATAGGGCCCATGTAGTCCAAATGTAACCGTGACCACGGCCGGTGTGGCCAGGGCCACATGCGCGGGGCCTGCCGCGGCGGCGCGTCCGCCTGCGCCGCGCACACCGCGCACTCGCGGCACATGCGCTCCACCGCCTCGTCGACCCCCGGCCACCACACATAACTCCGGGCGAGGGCCTTCGATTTTACTATCCCCATGTGGGGTTCATGAATCATTGATAAAACTCTTTCTTTTCCTTTTTCCGGCACGACTAACCTGTGGCCCCACATGACGCAACCTAATTCCTCATAGAGTTCATCTTTCCTATTAAAAAACGGCTTTAAATTTAAAATATCACACTGTTTTGGCCATCCATCCCGAATGTAACTAACTACTTTCGAAAGCAGTGGATCGTGCATAGTAAGTCGCTTTATTTCTGTACCGTCCAACAATAATGATTGTTGTACAAAATGAAGGTATGTTTGTTCTGGTAACACTTTGGAGTTCTTATTAGTCCGGACCGGCAATCGCGATAAACCGTCTGCTCCATTCTGATCAGTTCGTACGTATTCAATATCGAACGTATACGCTGACAAAATTATTGCCCACCTTGTCATGGGACTCGCAACCATAGTCGGAATACCTTTGCTTGGGCTAAAAATTGACACCAGCGGCTTGTGATCGGTCCGTAAAATAAAATGCCGACCATATAAATATTGATGGAACTTGTTAACGCTAAATATAATTGCCAACGCCTCCCTATGTATTTGCGAGTAGTTTTTCTCGGCATCCGTCAACGTTCGCGATACATAGGCCACCGGGCGCTCGGAGCGGCCGTCCTCGCTCAGCTGACTGAGCACCCCGCCCACCCCGCGTGCACTCGCATCACATGTCAAAAAACAAACTGCTTTTTGGATTGTAATGTGCTAATACCTCGGCACTAGTTAATACTTTTTTAATTTCAGCAAAAGCTTTTTGACAATCACGTGACCAATTCCATTGCCTACTTTTCTTCAGCAAATCATATAATGGCGCTAACTTATCACTCAAACAAAACAAAGATGGTGAAAGTCTTCCATTACGTCGTCGTCGTCTTCATCATCCTCAGACTTAGCCCCTCCATAGAACAATCCTGCCCGGGTATCCGCTGCCCTGCCGCCGCCGCCGCCGCCGCCACACCGGGCAAACCCGCCTTAAGTGTCCGGTGCGCCTGCACCGACTGCATACATAGTCACGGAAACGACATGTTGCATAATTGTGATCCGCCGCCCCGCAGCCCGCACAATAATTATTGCGTCGGCCAGATCCGCCGCCGCCGCCGCCGCGAGCTGAGCCGCCCGCTGTGCCCGTGCGTCGTACCATCGCCGCCAGTGCCGGGCTGGGCGAGTACCTCGCGCCCCGCGCTCCTTGCCGCTGGCTGACCGCGCGAACCTGAGCGCCTTGCGACAATGCGTGCATCGCCTGAGCCTCCTCTCCCATGCTAACCGACGACTTCTCCTCAACCGCGGCCGCGTCCCGCTCCGCCGCCTCGAGTGACGACGCTAACTTCACGGCATTAGCAAAAGTTATCGTGTCGTCCTCCGCGAAAAGTCGTTGCCGTATGACGTCACTTCGTATTCCGCAGATAAATTGATCTCGAAGGTTGTCATTAAGGTTACCCGCAAATTTGCAATGCCGAGCCAATTTTTTTAACTCCGCTACGTAAAACGCCACAGTTTCGTCACTAGCTTGCCTCCGCTGACGAAAACGGTACCTTTCGGCGTGTGCGGAAGGTGTTGGTTGTAGGTGTTCACGCATTAAGGCTACCGCTTCTTGGTAGGTTACATCCTTTGGCTTTTTAGGACTTGCCAGGTTTTCCAGGAGTTCGTACGCTTCATCGCCAACCACAGCAATCAACGTCGGCAATTTTAATTCTTCCTTAACCTCGTTCACCAAGAAAAACATTTCTAGCCTATCCACGTAAGCTGACCACGAACCACCTTTCACGTCAAAATCGCCGATTTTTCCAACTGACATCGTTAATGTTTTTTTTTTCCGTAAAATAACACTCGAAAAACCAGCCTCGATCGCCACTGTAATATTTGTATGGGCGAGAGAAATAAGACACGTCCGTTCGTAAGATAGCATATATTAGAACTAAATCGTAATACCCACATTACAGAAATTATAATGAAATGTTTAGTAGTAATAAGGTGTATTAAGAATGGAATTTAATGTAGGTATTTTTTATTTTGAATGAAATTGTTGTGTATTTTATATATTGCATGAAATGTATCAGATTATTTTAGTTAGGTTAAAAAATATGTACTATTTCGGACACAAATTATTTGTTAACGAATAAATAAATAAATAAATAAATCTTAGACAGGTAGTAAATGAGTACCCGAAAAGTAGATACAAAATAGAGGTCTAAATAAAATCCTTCAGTCTAGTCAAAGGGCGGACGAGCTTCCGGTGTGAATGCTGTTGGAGACTGTGTCTTAAAAAATATGACTCTATTCTAAATAAATGGTACATTGGGTGTCAGATCCTTCAATCGATCATGGTGCCAACGAGATTTGCTCTGTGAGATTAGTTGGAGTCCTGTGATGACTTAAAGCATGACCTCAAAAATAAGTACAAAATGTAAGGGCGTGGTCACGACCCATAAAAGGCACAAATATGCCAATAATGTATTAATAAAGAGTCGACTCACTCATGATATAAAGTACCATAAAATTTATAAAAGGGACCGGTACCCAATAAATAAATAAATAAATAAATAAATTAAATATAAAATGTATTAAGCATGCTATGTAAAATGGTCCTAGGTAGGATTAATGAAATAATGACGTCATGACATGTAATTACGAAATGTAAACTTGTAGTAAAGTAATTGATATTTTGATATACGAAGACCAAAGACGCTTGGCTAGGACTTGACGATGCGCATCTGATCTGATTTAATCTATAGAGAGAAATGTTTTTGAATAGGTATTATGTATAGTAAACTGAATGTGACTGAATGAGGCAAAAAAAAAAACTTGGAATTGACAAATATAGGTAGTAGAACGTATAGGTATAAGGTCGTAAATATCAAATAAAATACGCATAAACTAAAAGATAAGTACAGTAAACATGCTACAAACTTTGCTATTAAAATATAATTATTATGCGTATGTTATTTGTTAAATTAATGTATTGTAGACATTAATGTTATATATTAAGTAGATAGAAAGAAGGGTATTAAAGTGAAAAGAAAATAATATGAAAAGTTGCCAACAGTACATATTAATAAGATAATATAAAACATAGTGCAGTATGTGTAGTAGATGGATATATTCATTTTGAAAGATTATAAACAACAAACATTGATAAATATTTTTAACATTATGACAGGTTAAGAATAAAAAACATTCACTAATGTGAAAGCGATGATGATTTATCATACCAATGAACTATTATTGGCTCAATTTTTAGAACGAAATTGAAAAAACTAAAATACAGAGTATTACTAAAATTATTAAAAGAAACATTTTATTTTAAAGAAAAAAATATATAATTTTGAAAGACACTTGTAATTAAAATAATAAACATTTAACGAAAGTAATTTGAATATGAAATAGAAAAATATGAAGTTATTTACGTAATTTTAAATAATTGAATAACATTTTCTACAATTAAAACAACAGATGTTAGAAAATAAACAAGATTTTGTCTTCAAATAAATCGATAATAAAATAAGTGAATATTGTTGTCCCTTGTTGTGTAAAAACACATTAAACTTTTTTTTTGACAAAAAAAAATGAATGTCAATGAAATATAAGTCATTTATGAGTATAAATAATTTGTTATGAAGTCAGAAAATAGTTTGTTGTGTTGTTAAATATTAAAAGTATAACAATATATTATTTCGTATGTCAGTGAAAATTAAAATTCAGTAGAAGTATTGAATTGAAGTTTAATAGATTATAAATAAATATGTATGAGGGATTGTTCATTCTTATGAAATAAATTAAAGGATAAATTTTGGAAACTAAAATTTTGATATTAGTAGGCAATAGGTATATTGACATAAAACTAAATAGTAAACTGACATATAAATAGGTATAATACTTTCGAAATTGAAATATTAATAATAGAGATAAATGTAAAAAAGAAATAAATATTTAATAGTATTTCTTTCTTTTTCGAAAAAACGGGGGAGGTGTAGTGTGTGACTCACCTCAACCACATACATATAGATATAAGTTAGCATCCACGTATTAGCGAGTAGTCAATATACGTTCGTCTGACGCACAACACGTCTTTACTTCCGACACGCTCCCGGGTCCCCATATCGCAACGAGGACTGGTCCGCTCGTTCGAACATTGTGGTTGCCAGGCGAGCGATGAAGGCGTCCAGGTTCTCGTGCTCCAGGTCCCGCAGGATGGTGGAATTGCGCACGAAGTATGGGGCGCCGGTGATCATACGCAGGCTCTTGTTTTCTTGGACTCTGAGTCGTTTCCTGGTCGGCTCCGGGACCAGGGCGTACCAAGCCGGCGCGGCGTAGGTGAGCCGCGTTCGGAGGTATATCCTATAAATCCCCAGCTTAGTGCGCAGGGGAAGGCGGGAATCGAGGACTGGACGCAGCTTCGCTCTGGCAGACTTCACTTGCCCCACCACATTGGACACGTGTCTCCGCATCGTCAGGTTCTTGTCGATGGTCACACCTAGGTACTTCACCGAGGGTGACCAATCGACAGGCTGTCCCATCAGCCGGACCCTTTATGGGAGGCGGCTGAGCCCGGTGATCATCGCCTGGGTCTTCTGGACGTTCAATGACAACCTCCATCTGGAGAGCCAGTCGGGCAGCAGGTCGAGGGTCTGCTGGATTTTCGCGACAGCGTGGTGCGGTTTGTATGACGCGCACAGGTAGGCTGCGTCGTCGGCGAAAAGAGCCAGCTTGGCGTCATCCAGTACTGGAATGTCGTCAGTGTAGCAGGCGTAGCAAAAGGGGGACAGCCTACTCCCCTGGGGTACTCCGGCGAGAATCGGGCGCGGCGTCGACAGGGCGTCCTCCACGGCCACCTGGAAGCTCCGCCCTTCCAGGAAGCTCGCCACAATCTGCACCAGGCGTCGAGGTCCACCGCACCTCGACGCCTGGTGAAGATTGTGTTTGGTTAATATTACTTGACAGATCATTGATGTATAGTGTAAATAATAACGGCCCCAGGTGAGATCCCCGCGGAACGCCTGAGCTGATATATCTATATTGAGAGCAATATCCACCTACTACAACAGCCTGACATCTGTTTTCAATATAAGATTTGATCCACCTAAATAAATCACCGTGTATTCCGAGGTGCCAAAGCTTCGACAATAAAGTCCGATGACAAATTTTGTCGAAAGCTTTGGCAAAATCGGTGTAAATCGCATCAACTTGACAATTATCGTTCATGGAGTTAAGAATAGATTCTGTAAATACAATTAAATTGGACTCGACGCCACGTCCTCTACAGAAACCATGTTGAGACGGTGCGATGTGTCGGCGAACAACATCTGATAACTGGGTAGTTACTATAAGTTCCAAAATTTTGCCGAATTGTGCTAATTTTGAGATTGGTCTGTATTTCTCTATGTCCTGACTTGTTATCCCTTTAGGAATAGGCGTAATCCAGGCTCTTTTCCAGATATCAGGGACACATCCAGTTTTTAAAGATTTTAAAAATAATAAACTAAGAGGTAAAGCCAACGCAGAAGCACATTCCTTTATCAGTAGAGGATGAATACCATCTGGGCCAGCACTTTTGTTTGTATTTAATAACTTGAGCTGTTTTAAAACTATATCTTTTGTAACTTCAATAGTACTGATGTCAAAAGTGGGTTGGCTGGGTGGTTGTAAGTTACTAACATCGAAGGGCTGATCATTGGAATTCTCGAAAACCGAATAAAAGTAGTCATTAAATTGATTACAAATACTCTCACCATCAGAGACGGTGGTAACTTTGTATAGCATGGTGTGCGGAAGCCTCGAGTTAGACAAAATCGACTTTATATATGTCCAAAAATACTTTGGATGAGACTGTATTTTGTCTTCAGAGTTTTTTATAAAATTATTATAACATTCGGCTTCCAATTTAACTGCACGCTTTCTCAAAACTTTAAAACTAATATAGTCTAATGGATTGTTATAAAGTTTCCATAGATTATGAAATTTGCGTTTTTCATGTAAAACTTTATTCAGGGGCTTGCTACCAAAGCGGGCGTGATGTTGACGTACATAATGTTCGTTTCGGTATAAACCGATTCATAACACTGTATAAAATATCATAAAATTTTTCACTACATATATTGATGTCCGGTGATGAGGAAACACTATTCCAATCGATGTTATATAATTCAGTATTGATTTTTTGATAGTCAGCAGAAAAGAAATTGAAAACCTGAACGGGTGTTGGTTTAAGCGGATGCGCGTATATTAATTCTATATCTATTAATATTGATTTGTGATGTAAGTCTTCATTAATTAAAGGATGTTCGCAACTAGTTACTGTGCATTCCGCTTCACTTAAAATCAAATCAAGAATCCGGCCATAGACGTTGAAAATCCCATTATATTGCTTATAATCAGTATAAGACATAAATTCGCTTAGTAGTTGAACAGAATTAATTCCGCTTGGCATTAATGTAATGTCCTTCGTATTATTGCTCACTTCCCAATTAGCATCCGTAATATTGAAGTCACCTGTTATTAAAAACTTGTCTTCTGGTCTCTCTGAAATTAATTTACTCGCAATATCAAAAAATGATGTTAAAGAGTCTATGTAACGAGGTCCGTGAGGAATATAAACGCACCCTATATTTAAAAAGGTTTTGCAGTGTTTACGATTGCTATTCAAAGGCAGAGAGACCCAAACACACTCCGAGGAAGCGGGCGGGGGGCATGGCCAGTCTCGGCGCAAGGGCCGATACTCACTGCGGACGGCTATCACAGCTCCGCCGCCGCGCACCGCGCCACTCGCCTCCTTAGACCTATCACAACGGAATGTTAAATAACTACTGTCAAAGTACTTCTGATCATAATAGTTTGACGTTAACCAACTCTCTGTAATACATATAAAATCGTAACTAGCAATCGAAACATTACGGAGAAATGTTTGTGATTTAGTTCGAAGGCCCCTCACGTTCTGATAATAACCTTTTAAGATTTTAGTGGTCATTGTTTACAAGTATAAATACTATAATATTCAGTGAACCCTGCAGACATGAAAGTAAAGTGTAACTATATGTAAGATTAAAGAATATAGACCATTTGTTTAGCAAAAAATAGGCACATTTAAGTGGAAGTGACTTGTTAAAACAAACAGCAGCGTTACATAAGAATTACCTCCATTATGTAGTGATAATATAAGAAAGACAGCACAGAGATAGAAGTTAAGGTATGCAAATAAGTAAGTAAATGACACCATATACGAGTATAGTATAAAGTTTTTCAAAGCAACGCATTTTACAAAATAAAAAAATTGTAAATAGGAATTATTATCATTTGTATTTATTATGTAATACGTATGTAAAGCACCACAAAAACGTCATTTCAATTTATTCAAATCAGAGTTTTTGGTGATCAGCAGAACATTAGATTTATAATTTTTTCTTAGGAAAATCTTACAGTCCCTAGTCCACAGGTAGGTATAGCCGAGCTCCGCTTTTAGTTGCCTGGCACGTTTCAAAAGCAACTTGTTTGTTGGTGTGAGGTGGTCACTTAGATACAGTGTAAGCGCTGGACCTGGAAGACCGATATCTGCAGTGGAAATGCCGCGGCGTACACGCACGGCTGCCAGAAGTTGGTCCTTGTTTATACGACGAGTAAATCGTACGATAATCGCCGGTGGTCGCTCAGCTGACGAATTTTGGCCACCCTCTTTATCATGATTGTCAACAAAACGTCGCACACGGTGTATGGAGTCTACGAATTCTTTTTCTAGCTGAAATCCTACCTTGCTACAAATATCATGAAATATATTAAAAAGATTTTCGCCTTTCGTAAATGGGACTCCAGAAATCTCAATGTTATTTATTCTGTCTCGCTGGTCACGTATGTTATTATCGTATTGGAGGGTAGAAATAGTGTCCTTTGCGATAACTAGATCAGACTGCAATTTGGAAATAACACTTGCATTATTGTCTAGCGGGACCAGTCTGTCCTCGAGATCGGAAAAGCGGGACTCCATTTCAGTCCATTTTGACTGCAATGCTTGAATTCCAGCTGAAGTTGTTTGAATGTCAGCTTTAACTGTAGTGAACTCAGCTCTGAACGATTTTATTTCATCCAAATTTTTTTCTGATATATTTCCTGTTGAGTTCGCCGGTGTACGACATGGGATACAGCGCCAAGCCATCTTCTTATCACTTCCCATTTTTCGAAACGTAACTTCATTTAAACCGGAACAATTTCCATAGTGGTAACGGCGATCGCAACCACTACAATCGACTCCATCGTTCACAGTTTCGTTACACTTGTTGCACTGCATACTAAACTAGGATAGGTTACCCACGCAGTAATCGATTAAACTAAATCAGTAAAGGATTATGAAAATAATGTCGCCGTGAACAGTGTAGGTAGAATAAGTACACTACGCGCGCTTGGATAGTAAACACGTCCGCTCTTCACGACGGTCACAAGAATGAATGCGCAAGTGAGTGCGCAATAGGAATCTCCACATTGACCTCGAGGTCCCCTCCATTGAGGAGTATATGCGTCAAGCGTCTAAACGTTATTTCGATTCGGCCGTTACTCACCCGAACTTTCTGGTGAGAAAAGCCTCAATTTACTTTCCGCATCCCACTACGCGATTCAAGCGTCGTCCTAGACACGCTCTCACAGATCCGGACAATGAGATCACCGTCGCGATTAAAGCTGCCATTGCGTGTAGGCCACACACTACTACAGAATGCCCTTCAGGTAGCAACCGCCCCCGCCGGCGGGGACGCGGAACTAATAGTAGAATTAACTCAGTAAGACCCGGTAGGGGTCATTCTTCTCCGACGCGCTTCTCGCCCTGGCAACGTTCTGGGCCGCGGTCCGAGCCCGTCTGAGGGCGCCCCCAGATACGTTGTCATAAATTTCCTAAGGGGTACGAGCCTTCTGCTCCCCCGCAAGTCCGCGCCCACTATTATTACCACTCTGGTATAAATAGTGATTAGGTCCGTCAAAAAAAAAAATTTATTAGAACACGCAATTACGACACTATCTACGAGTTACGACGCTACAGTGGCTTTTATCAATATTGTTATTATCTAATCTAGGTAGATTCCTAAGATTATATTTTATTAGAACTTTTGGTAGATTGTAATGTACCTAAGTACTTATAAATACTAAACATGTAACTGATTTTATTAAGGTACATTATTTTATGTTAAAATTTTATGCCCTAGATGTAGGTAGTTAAAAACTCATGTCGCAATGAGAAAAAAGTACCTTATAATCTGCATCTGGCAACAGCTAAATCCCTATTAAACTCTTTAGAAAAGATAAATAGATAAGAACTAATTGAAGCCCTATATTTTGACTGTTTATAGAATATAATAGAATATACTTTATTGCATACAAGAAATACACAGAAAAAAAAGCAGCTCAAATAATAGTGTACAGATAGGCGGCCTTATTGCTAAGGTAGCAATTTCTTCCAAGCAACCTTCGGGTACAGGAAAAAATATGCAAAGAATACTTTGGGATGGTGTGTTATATAATATAAATAGACTTCTACATAATTACATCACATAATTATAATTTTATTATATTATAATTTTATTATATTATAATTTTATTATATTATAATTATATATTATATTTACCTATTGAATTAAATTTTTACACACACTTGCAACAATAACTCCACTTTAGTTTTTTATTTATTTAAGTATTAATAATAATAGGAAGACCGACAGCTGAAGATAACTTAGCACAGAGGACAAAGCTGAGAGGCTAGGCTGCTTGAAACAGATTAAGTTTTCTCTAGTAATTATTCATTCGCATTAATTGTGCAGTTCTGTAAGGTATCACATCAACGGCCCGTTACAGTCTACTGCTGGCCTATAAGCCTCCTCCACTTAAGTGGAGGGTTTTTCCATAATCTCCACGCTTGGCAGGCGGGTTGGAGATCGCAGATTAAAAGGTTACTGTATCAGAGAGCGCTGCTGCCCGTTCCCTGTTCAATGTGTAGTCCCTAAGTCACCTCTTACGACACTTACGGGAAGAGTAGTGTTTGGTGACAAATGTATTTTACTCTGCCGTCACCACACGGCATACTATACAATACATGTAAACAAAATTTCATATAAAAAAATCTCTCGAGTAAATTCAAACCGTTTCAAGCGGCCCGGCCTGCTGTATCCTATGTCCTAAAATAGAAATTGTATAAAAAAGGTTACTATAGGATATCTGATTACTTAGAGGACAGATGTCCATGGGAATAGATTGCTTGAGCGGCAGGCCTTTTCGATATTTAATTAGCATTAATTTTGTAATATTTTATTTAAAAAAGGAAACGCATAAGATGCGACGACTGTGGAGTTTCTTCGGTGAGCTCTTCTCCACAGATTCCGCCATTGTGTTAGTGAACTCACCCAAAAAAATGTAATGACGGATCTAAGTGATGTAATAACATCCTATGGAAATAAATAATTTTGACTTTGACTTTGAAATCCGTTCCGGTTGGTGCGATCAGCCCCTAGTAGTGATTGTAATAGTAGTAGTAACTAATGGCTGTCTATCTTCTTCTTTGCGTGTCGATGACAAATTAGATCTTTATAATCTGCCCCAATATACGATAGATTGAAAATGGTCCCCCTGGCCAATAGCTTTGTTTTACTTAATTACTAAATCTTAGAGAAAATAAAATGAGGGTACTTTACTTACCTGGGATATTGTAAATTTGGTATTTCATGACTTGTGCAGATCAGATGCGGCTCCCATTTTGTTTTATGTATGAAAGACAATAGAGCTCTTTCACATTGAAATTGAGACATTATTTCAAGCGGAACAAATCCTAAAAATCTTTGGTCATCGTTCTGAAAAGAATATAATGTAACTATACATTTATTAAAATATTTTTATTTTTTTCATTTCATCATCATCATCAACAGATATAGAGATTACGTCCACACCGAGGGGCTCGAGCCTATCCTGAATTAGGGCGATTAAATTAAATTAAATTAAATTAAATTAAAATTAATTTATTTCAGACCATTGATCCATAAATAAAATAAAAACAGATTAGGCCTTAGTCAACCACGCTGGCCCAGTGCGGGTTAATTGTGGCACCAACACCACCACGAACTGTTATTGCAAGTACTTAATCAAAAGAACACTTCAAAATTACAGTTACAGACGAAAAATGATTTTGTTGAATCTTACACCGAATAATAAAACATTACGATACAAGGATCGTAGGTGGCATATTACAAACATATTTTATTTTATTGGTTAAGAAATGTGACCTGTAGAGGAAAACAGCCTCAGCGGTAGACCTTGTAAGCTGGCAACCCCCATAACTCCGTAATTTTTTTAAATTTCCAAAAACTGACTCGACAAAAAAAATCGATTAATTTATCGAACCTAAAGGGGTTTGAACATCCCAGTATGAGAGTCTGGCAAAGTGATAGCCACTATTTTGCGGGAATGTAGGATTTTTATTGAAATAACTCGCCAAGCACGTATCGGACCACGCAAAGTGTCGGGTTCCGTAGTTGCCTAATATGCAGAAGTTAGCACACGGAGCTAATAAGTAATGATAAAAAAATTCCTTATTTATATTATAAACCCGAAATTTTGTAAGTAGGGATGTATGGATGGTTGTTTTATACACTTTCGTGGATGAAATTAAGAATGGAGATAGTTTGTACCCTGATATAACACATAGGATACTTTTTACGGGAAAAAATCTTATTCCCACGGGAAAATCTTACACAACGCGAGCAGGCGGACCGCTAGTATTTATGTATTATTATTTTTTAAACCCTATCCAACGATACCTCACACTCACACCATAATGTAATCGTGAATTTAAAAAATAACCCCCACTTTACGTGTACCAGAGGAACCCTAAAAAAATTTTTTTTTAAGGTTTTATTCTTTAGCTTTGACGGCATAATTAATATGTATGTCCATGCCAAATTACAGCCTTCTAACATTCATCAAAATATTTTTCTATGATATTTGTAGTACCAAATTTCTTACTTGTACTAGTACTTTTTATAAGTTCGTCTATTATTCGATAACCTGTAAAGCCTACTTAATGTTGATAGTTTTCCTTTTAAATTCATCATATACACTACTACCATGATTTTTTTCACGTTTCCATATACAACGGTTTCGCTGGTAGAGGGGGGGGGGGGAAACTTGACTCTAACAAAAATAAGCACTTTAAAACGGAATATTCTAAAACTTACACTAGCATCGAAAAATGGTCTTAGCAAACCCCCATTGTTTGTAATTGTGAAAAAATAAATAACCCCCTCTTGAAGTGTACCAGAGGAACGTTAAAAAAACTTTTTTTTAAAGATTTTATTCTTCAGCTTTGTCGGTATGATTCGTATGTATATCTATGCTAAATTACAGCCTTCTGGTACTAAGAGTCTCTGAGCTAAGCCACGGACAGACAGACAGACAGACGGACAGACCGAAACTATAAGGGTTCCTTTTTTACTACGGAACCCTAAAAACGGCGCATGATAAAACCTATATAATATATCGATAGAGGACGAACAAAATGTTAGATGACTTGATGTCCTACTACCGCGCAACGTTTTCGAGATAATCCATGTTAAACACCCTGTATGGTTAAGAAGTTAGTGTTAAGCATTGTTGATACCTTAAGCTTTTTTATGCACTACTGTATACGCTAAATTCTGTGTTTTCTCCGAATAAATAAAATAAAATAAAATAAATCCTAATTTATTCCCTCTGCGATTAAATACTTATAGTACAACAATTTTTGCACATGATGTCTGTACTTTCTGCGCCTCATACTATATCTTACATACATACATACATATAATCTCGTACATTATCCCTAAAAGGGTGAGCAGATCCTTAGTTGGCACACGGGAAGCTCACACTAAAACCACGGCAAAATATTTGGGCGAATGTAATGCTCTCAATATTTTCTACGATTGCCTACGTATTCTTACATTGGGCTCTAGATCCGGAGGTCGTGGGTTCGATTCCAACGGTTTCCCCTAGTAAAAATAACACTTGTGCGTTTTTCTCGAATTGGTTACCTTCTGCTGCTTTTATAGACAATATTTTGAAGTCTTCTGATCGGAGCAAAGACAGTGGATAAATATCAATCAATCAATCAGCCTATTGCAGTCCACTGCTGGATTATATGACTTACAGAAATACGAACTGTAATAAATTATCGTATAATAACACTACCTCTGTATTTTTTTCTTATACTAAGTGTAACAGAAAGTAAAGTTGTAACAGAAAATGTTCTTCTTTTTATCACGTGAGCAGCAGCAGTCCCCGAGGTCATAATTTTAAAACAGCCTTACGGCATCTGCCATAGTTTTTACGTTGCTACCACGACTACCAGATAGAGTAATCAGGGCCACGGCAGGAATTGACCCACGACCTCCAGATCAAGAGCCCAATGCTCTTAAACAAAAGGCCACGGACGAAGACAGTAGTAGAAAATATTTATTTTATTTATTTATTAATTTTTATTTTATTATTACAATAAAGTTAACAGAAAATGATCACATAGAAAAACGACACAACAGGCCCTTCTTATTTCTAAAAAAAAGGGGAAATCGTTTGGAAACAAGCTGTGATTCATTAAAATTA
This sequence comes from Carpatolechia fugitivella, assembly GCA_951230895.1. Lineage (NCBI taxonomy): Eukaryota > Metazoa > Arthropoda > Insecta > Lepidoptera > Gelechiidae > Carpatolechia > Carpatolechia fugitivella. The sequence goes on along the minus strand of OX579645.1, from coordinate 4,050,590 downwards.
CAAATTATAGATTTATTTTTTAGTAGGTAGACGACACGCATGCGCTCACAATGACAGGTCACAGCTCGACTGACTGCAGTGCAAGGACGTTATTATAACGTCCTTGCTGCAGTGGTCACAATTAGGACCACATCACGGCACGAGTTTGGTGCGTTGATGGCGTATCTACCTCTTGTATGTATATAATATCATTGTTAGTTGTTAGTTCGTCTGTTCTGTTTAATAGCAAACCCTAAATAAAAATGCGGTATCTTCTAACATAGGCAATATTTAGCTTACTAGACCTGTTGTATGTAAGAATTTATTTGTTAAAGAAATTAACACTATTTTGATCTTAAACTTTGTAAATTCAGTTGATTATCCATGTCAAAACTGTTAATGCATTCAATATATTTTTTTAAGTAAGTGATGAATTTGATGTTATACCTTGCCATTCATCGTTCCAAATCCGAAACAATTGGCATTTTTTACAGCAACTGGATAAGTTTTAGATATTCTGATACGACTGTACTCATCATTGAAAGGCAATCTTTCTTTTAATATTATAACTCCAATGTTTCTTAATGCGTTCTTTCCATCTTCGTACAACTTGGTCCATTGGTGACTAATAAACTTGTAGACTTCGTGGATAAATTGTTTCTGTAAAATAATACACATCAATTTTAACGCACCGTTTTCTATTGGATTTTGTCATCATCATCATCAGTAGTATGAAATTGGGGTTCCTGGATCACTTCGTGCTCCAGTCACCCCAATTCCATACGGTGTCCTATTAGAATGTATAATTTATTAAATTAGATACTAGTCATTCAAAATACTGATTTATTCAAATCACTTATTCATCCACAATTCCATATATTTGAATGTATGATCTATAAAATTAATTAGTTTATCAAAACTGATTCATTCAAATTCTCACTTGAGTCCATAATCAGTTAATTCCATATGCTAAAATATAACCTATTAAATTAATTACATAGTAGTTCAATATACAGATTTATTCAAATTAATTACTTAAAGAATTAAAAAACCCATGACAATGTTTTTTTTTTAATTATTATTTGTTGATTCTAATAATAAATTTATTTATTCAATGATAATACTTATTTAAAAACGTTACTTAAATACTGTAATAATGTTTGAAAAATATTATATTTTGAAATTGATTACTCTATTGCGTTTGAAAGCGTCGTCGTTGTATTAAATGAATTAATACTATCTTATCTGTTTTATTGTAGTTATTCAAAACACTGATTTATTCAAACCACTTATTCAACACCCCAATTCCATATACTTGGATCTATTAAATTAATTAATTTTTCAATAAAAAATATTCAAATGTTTATACTTATAATAATGTTACGGTCTAGCAGTAGCAACTAGCGCCATCTATCCACAGAGCCGGGAACTATCTAGATATCTCAAGACGCTCGAGAGCTGTTTACGTAATGCGTCTACTCGATGCTAGATGGCGGCTTTGTTCCGGAATGTTCGTCGTAGTGTGGGACTGCACTGGTAGTTTCTGGAAGATTCTAGACCCGATTTTGGCGCATATATAAGGCGGCCGGCTCTGCGCGAGTTCAGTTCAGTTTCGAGTGAGCTATCGGAGTGAAAACTTCAAAGCGATCAAGAGCGAAGAAACCTGCGACCTAAGCGATACCTACAGATTACGAGTGACTCTGTGAATTGGATTATAGTGTGATTTGCCCTGGAACCAGTTGTTCATCGCCGAATAAACCCTCGAATTACGTCATTGGTGTTTTAATCCAAATTATCGAACCCACAAGGGTACGTACAAACGTAACATTTGGTGTTGGAAGTGGAATTTTGAGATGCCAGTGACTCCGAGAGACGATACTACCGGCGTTAGAACGAGGGCGCAACTTGCTGCGGAAGCCACGCCTACTCCCCGTGGGGCCACGCCCACTGACCACCAAGCCTCGCCCACCGGACCTCAGGCCACGCCCCTTAGCCCCGCCTACCAGGCCACGCCCACTATGGAGACCACGCCCACCACGGAAGCCCCGCCCACTGGCCCCGCCCACCAGACCACGCCCACTATGGAGGCCACGCCCACCATGGAAGCCCCGCCCACTGGCTTGACCCACCGGGCAACGCCCACAGCTCAAGCTCCGGTTAGCAGCCGCATTCAAGAAGCAAGGGCATCTGCGTTCGACTATAGCAGATTCATCCTGATGATGGAATGCATGTTCGAGAAACAGGAGGAAATGAAGGAAGTGATGCGCGAGAAGCAGGAGGAAATAAGCGAGAAACAGGATAAAATGCTGCTTGCCGTGAATTCGGTTACTGATGTGGTTAAAAAAATGCAGCAAAATGTAAACCTGGTGGAAGAGCGAGTATTTAACCTGGAGACCGATGTAAACAACTTTAAAACGAATCTCACTGGACTACAGAAAGCAGTTTTGCGACTCAAGACTTCAGGACCCGCCGCGTCGAGTGAAGTTGCTTACACTGTCCAGGCACCGAGGGTGAAAGTACCCGCCTACGACGGCACTACATCCTGGGCTGCGTACCGCCAACAATTTCAGACCGTCGCCGCTGCAAACGGGTGGACAGAGGAACAGAGCCTGACTGCTCTCACCGTCGCACTTCGGGGCTCGGCCCTCTCCGTCTTGGAGGCGCTGCCCAGCTCAGGCAGTACATTTAAAGACCTGATGGAGGCACTCGAGTCTCGTTATGGAGAGCGTCATCTGGAGCACGTCTTCCGCGCCCAACTACGTGACCGAGTCCAGCGCGCAGGAGAAGGACTGCAGCAGTGGGCTCTGGAAATTGAAAAGCTCGTCCGCAAGGCGTATCCGTCTGCCGATGCGAAGATGGTAGACTCTAATATACTGCAAGCATTCGTCGACGGAATCTGAGATCTGGAGATTAGGGCTGCAGTGAGACTTCGCCATCATGCCTCGCTGAAGGAAGCCCTTGCCATAGATAAATAAGGGGGTATAGATTGTTCTTTTCATACTAAGAGTTTTGCTATTTAAGAAAACTGTACTAGATGGCGTTACTTGGCTTGTCGGAGGTAACATTTGTCTTAAATGGCCAAATTAAAGCATTTTTCATCTCGAGGATTTAATTAATATTTATTTTTTATTACTATAATAACAATGTTTTTTCATTACTAGACACAATAAATCAACAATTACTCACTATTCAAATTAGCACTCAATTTATTGAATCATTAAACTAAAAACCTAAAACCTTTTCACGTTAGGAGAGCACGCAGTTATTCTGATTTTCAACAGATGGCGTGTTTTTTGAAATAGCGCTACAGAAATATTGCCAGATTTTAAAAATAAATATGTGTCTGATCTATACTTGGTTAATTTGGAAGAAATAATGTTTAATAACAAACATCAGCTGTCGCACATACAGAAAACATTTTCTAATTGATAAGTCTAAGACAACAATATTGATAGCTGCATAACCAAACTAAAATAAGTGCGTTCCGTTTCATTGTGGAAAATTATTATAAAATATCTCGTTTTTTAACACTGCTGCTTAAGCCTGCTCCAGAATGTCCAGACTTAGCCCACGGATCGCTTGCTAAGTGTCATTCATGGAGCTGTTTTTTATTGTACTTCACGCTGTCTTTCCCAATTTTTTTCGGTTTTTTATCCCGCGGGTCTTTGCGAACATCCATACATCCGTCAGATACAAAGTTTCACATTTATAACATTAGTAAGAACAATGGACCTACGCTCGCGTTATGTAAGATTTTCCCGTAGGAATAAAACTTTCTCCCGTAAAAACTAGGTATAATGTTCAGGTTACAAACTATCTTCATTCCAAATTTTATCTAAATCCGTTGAGAACTTTAATCGTGAAGGTGGAACATACAAATATTATTTTCACATATTTTATAAGGATTAGTTAGTACAATAAATCTTAACACGTCTGGCAATCTAGTTGTCATGCGCGTGGTCATACCCTGCGTTCCGAAACGCGCTGAAATCGATTAAAGCACCCGTAATCGCGTTCCGAATTACTGTCAGCTGTCAAAATTCATACGTTTTTTTGCTTGTCTGATCGCTGACAGCGCTGAAAGTCTGAATCGGAATACGCCCATAGATAAATAAGGGCGTGGTGACTGGTGTTGTTTTGTTTTCGTGTTTGCGCTTAGCAACCGACTCGAGCGTTCATGGCAACAAAGGTTGCCAAACGCGATACTACGTTGTGCTGTGTGATTATCTTGCTGCTGGCTGCTTTGCCAAACGCATGAAAAATTTGTGATTTATCATCTACTTTTAGTAAAAATTTATGATTTCTGTAAGTCACAAAAGAAAAATGTTTTAGAAAACAAAATCAATCCGAAATTAAAGATAATAAAAAACTTGTAGGTAATTAAATGATGGTCTTTTCCTTATTTCGCTGAACCCGATTTTTTCACAGGCATAGGTAATCCCTCACGGGTTAAGAAGATTTGGATAAGAAACATATTTTGCATAACATTTATCATCTGAATTCATCACCTCTCTTTTGTCACATCACACTAACATTTTTGTGAAAATATATTTGGATGTTTGCTCCGCTTTCACGCCTAAACTACTAAACGAATATGGATGAAAATTGGAATAGATATAGTTTGTACTCTGGATTAAAACAATCGAGACTTTAAAAAAATATATTTTTACCACGTCTTATTCCCACGGGAGAATTTTATATAACGCAAGCGTAGCCGCGGGTGGACCGCTAGTTGTTCATAAAAACGGAAAGGATGACTGGTTTTTAAAATTATAATTTAGAGCGTGATTTCGGAATGCAATAATGGTGTTTATGACGTTATAATTGAATCTAGCTAGAATAAAGTGTTACACCACTCATGTGTTGAAACTTTATATCTTTACGAGTGCTTACACCCAATAAACAGAATTTTGATATTTTGTGGGTTACGCCACTTTTGCACTTTTGCACCTTTTAACGTCAAACGGCTGACAATAATGTTAACATGATAATTTTGAAAAGTAAATATGGTCCTTCTAAAAAAAATATCTTTTTTTTTTCAATTTTCCGCGCAACTTTTTTTTATTTTTTTATTTTATTAGAATCTTCTCGTGACAAAAACAAACTCAACAAAAAAATAATTAGCTAAATCGTTCTAGCCGTTCACGTGTGATGCCGTGGTGGTAACAAAGGCAAATAGGGATTCATTATTAGAACATAGTAAATATTAGCATAGAGAGTGAGTTTACCAATAAAGACGTAAACATAAATTCACAAATAGTACGGGCAAGCCAGTTCGGGGTCGCTCCACATTTGCGCCACCTGGCGACTAAAGGAAACCACGTTCAGTTAGAGATTTATTAATAGTTCGACAGATGTCACTTGATTAACACAGATAGGCTTAGAAAGTAGCGACATCTAATATAATAAGCAAAACTAAAAGGTACCGGCGACAATAATAAGTTTTACGCAGGTTGGGCATGCAAGTATGGAGTTAGCAATCTATACCCCCTTATTTATCTATGCCCTTGCGCACGCTCTTGAAGTTGAAGCCGTGCGGAGCGATGCCAGCTCACAAATTGCGGGAGGTAACGAGGAGAAGAGAAGAGAACTCCTGGCTGTGGTGAAAACACTGCATCATTTCAGCAAGTACCTCATCGGCAGACAGTTCATACTCCGGACGGATCACGCTGCTTTGAAATGGTTGTTACAATTCAAGAATCCGGAAGGACAAGTTGCTCGATGGATTGAACAACTCTAAGAGTTCGACTTTACCACTGAACATCGCAGTGGGAAGGCCCATGGAAATGCTGATGCGCTCTCTAGGAGGCCGTGTCCGGAAGATTGTAAGCACTGTGTCAAGCACGAGTCGAAAGAGCTGTTGGTTAGGCTTACGAGGACGAGCCCTTCGGGACCTTGGAAAGATGAGGTTTTCAAGGAAGCCCAAGAAGATGACGAAGATATAAGGCTTATAAGCGCTTGGAAGAAGCGAAGTACAGATAAACCAGAATGGGTGGAGGTAGCCCCTACAAGCCCCACTACTAAGGCATACTGGGCTCAGTGGGACAGTTTCATCTTACAGGATGGAATACTTTACCGGAAATGGGAAAAACCTAATGGCAAAGAGTTTCATCTTTTTTTTTTTTATGACGGACCTAATCACTATTTATACCAGAGTGGTAATATAGTGGGCGCGGACTTACGGGGGAGCAGAAGGCTCGTACCCCTTAGGAAGTTTCATCTTCAGGTAGTAGTTCCGAGGGCCAAGGTGAAGGATGTACTGCGTGAAGTTCATGATGGTGTGTCGGGTGGACATCTAGGCGTCAAGAGGACATTAACGAAAATAAGAGAGAAGTTTTACTGGCTTCATTGTCGGGATGACGTGCAGGATTGGTGCCGTAAGTGTTCCGTCTGCGCAAGGCCCACCAACAAGAAGTCGCGGAAGCCTTCAACTCTACAACGTTGGTGCACCCTGGGAACGGATCGCAATGGACGTGGCAGGACCATTCCCTGTAACTGAATTCGGAAATAAATACTTCATGGTCGTCATGGACTACTTCACTAAGTGGCCAGAAGTGTTCGCTATCCCTAACCAGGAAGCTGAAACAGTAGCCTCAAAGTTGGTAGAGGAAGTAATATGCCGGTTCGGTGTACCTTTAGAAATCCACTCTGATCAAGGAAGGAACTTCGAGTCACAGATATTTCAGGAAGTTTGTAAGATATTGGGAATGCACAAAACAAGGACCACTCCGTATCATCCACAGTCTGATGGCATGGTGGAAAGATTTAATCAGACTCTAGAGAGGCATTTAGCGAAACTGGTCGACAACCACCAGAGAGACTGGGACAAATATATTCCTCTATTCCTGCTGGCGTATAGGACCTCGGAACAGGAAAGCACTAAGGTGACTCCGGCATATGTGAATTTTGGTAGAGAACTACGCTTACCAGTGGATCTGCTGACAGGAAGACCTCCAGACGAACCCCAGACTGAGCAAGATTATGTCTCCGAGCTACGAGAAAGGATGCAGGACATTTATGCCATAGTTCGAGAAAATGGTTTGCAGTCGAGCAAGAACATGAAAACGAGATACGATAGAAGGACGAATACAAGTGGCTTTGAGGAAGGAGCATTAGTCTGGCTACACAACCCGACTCGCCGTAAAGGAAAATCACCAAATTTGCAAGCGAGGTGGGAAGGTCCCTACAAGGTCGTCACCAGAATAAATGATGTTACATACCGGATTCAACGGCAGCCGAGAGGAGCATTTAAGGTGGTGCATATAGACCGCTTGGCACGGTATCACGGCAACAACAGTAACGCTGGGGACGAGCGTAACTAAGGAGGGGGTAGTGTTACGGTCTAGCAGTAGCAACTAGCGCTATTTATCCACAGAGCCGGGAACTATCTAGATATCTCAAGACGCTCGAGAGCTGTTTACGTAATGCGTCTACTCGATGCTAGATGGCGGCTTTGTTCCGGAATGTTCGTCGTAGTGTGGGACTGCACTGGTAGTTTCTGGAAGATTCTAGACCCGGTTTCGGCGCATATATAAGGCGGCCGGCTCTGCGCGAGTTCAGTTCAGTTTCGAGTGAGCTATCGGAGTGAAAACTTCAAAGCGATCAAGAGCGAAGAAACCTGCGACCTAAGCGATACCTACGGATTACGAGTGACTCTGTGAATTGGATTATAGTGTGATTTGCCCTGGAACCAGTTGTTCATCGCCGAATAAACCCTCGAATTACGTCATTGGTGTTTTAATCCAAATTATCGAACCCTTGTACGTAACAATAATATGAATTTACGGTATTCTATTCAATGTTATTTATGATATGTAATCATTATCAACTTTGTTTTATTTAAGTTATTGTTTCAAAATCTTAATTTTAAAGTTAAATTATTCAAAATACCTACCTATTGATACTTATGAACACAATTTTAACCTAACCATGAGTAAAGGGTAATATTATTATTTCATGTAAAGATATTATGGGTGTCCATAGTGTCGATATAAAATAATACACCAGAAAATAAGATAGGCTATTCAATTTATTGTAAAGTAATTATAATGTTTTTCACACCTCTAAATTTTCATGAATTTTATTAATCAAGTCTTTAGTTAGTCTATAAATATCATCCATAATTGGGGATTTTACGACGTATTGGGAACACACTTCTGAATCACAATCACATACTATTTTGTCACTGTTCCGTTTTAGTACCTCTGCGTCATATATTTCTATTCGAATAACTTTCATTCCACGCCCATGGCCTGGTTTTTTCACGTATGAAAATAAAACATCATTTCTTCTTTTGCGTGTATTGCTAGAAACTGCTTCTTCAGGGTTAGACAACTAGGAAACCCTGAAGAAGCAGTTTCTAGCAATATTTGCTCGTATGGCAGGAAATTGAAAAGATCTGGCGATTCCTAAAACAATTCAATTTTAGTTTTTAGATTTCATTGCAGTATTTAAATAAATTGATTATTCGTTAATCAACGATAAGTTGAGCTACTTACCGACATTTTGAATCGGTTTTAAATATTTTTCGTCGTAAAGATTTCAAATAAATGCAGCTTACCAGAAGTTTAAATTAGTTTTATTAAATTATAATATGATAAAGGGTCTTTCTTATTTAGTATGAAAAGAAATAATGTCCTACATGTTTCAAGTCTATTAAAGATCCTGTATTAGATCTTTCCTTATAAAGACGAGCGCATGGCACCAAATACAACATGAGACGTCTATGTTTACGACCACAGATCAACGTGATAATAATATGTAGTTCACATTTGAGCAAGACCCATCATCCTTATATTTAATATGAACAGGGCCGTAATCAGATATTTATTATTTTCATTTTGTTTGTTTTTGTAACTAATAATTTAAAGAGGTAAGGTAGATGTAAATATAAGCTTGACGATTAAGAACTTTTAAGGTTGTTTTATTGAACAAATTAACAAATAAGTTGAATGTTGTTATACAAATAGTAAAAAAGCTTAGAAAAGGTATAAAAGAAATTTAAAAAATTATGCATCTAATTAAATTTCGACAAAAAATGATCTATTTAAATTTCCTACTGTGTTCCCTAGTAAAGTTAAAAAAATAATATCTGAGTACGTTCACCACAAATTGCTGACAGCGGATTTTCAGTTGCATACAAGTAAGATTGGCGATGTGCAAACCGGACCATGCCAATAAAAAAAAAAAAAAAGATTTAATATTGATTATCACACACACTTAAAAAATCATTATTATTTAAGGATTAAAATTGCTTGTGCTAAGATACAGTGTTACTTCAGAACCTAGAAAGTATATGTTCAGTGAGCCTAAGTTGCGGAGTGTAAAAGGAAGAATGTAGTGCCCTACGTATATTCCGAGTGCTCCAGTTTTGAATGTAAGTTTAATTTTATTAAAAATGCTTTTTCAAACTGTAAACGAGAAGTAAGGAACTCATTTGCTCAGTCAATGAACTAATTATTACTCTACTTTTTTAAAAGCTTTAAGCGTTTAATCAGTAAGTAATAAATAAGTAACCTAATAATTATTTTATTGTTTCAGAATTGTTTGCTCGAACAGATTACAGTTACTGATATATAAATAAATAAATAAATAAAAATCTTTATTGATTAAGCCTAATTACATATTTTATCCATGTCTAAAGAGAAAAGTACAATAAGGCTAATGGTCGCATATAAGTGTAACGAATAGCTCCCAAGCTAGAATAATCTGTATTATGGGAGCCAACGTTCCTCCGAGTGACAACAGCAAATCGATTATGAGTTACAATTGGAAAACACAGGGCTAAGTAATTAGGTTGAAATAAATATATGATATGCGTGTGTGTGTGTGTGTGTGTGTGTGCGTGTGTGAATTATGTAATGAAGGTGGGGATGGAAGAGAGGGAGGCCAGCCCTACGCAGACAAATGCTTGGGATTGGGAGACCACTAGCCTCTCTCTCTACCATCAGATACGTGTGTGCGGGTGTGTGTGAGAGGGGGGCGAATTTGTGTGAAGACCCACCTTATGTGTATGTATGTATGTGCAAAGGCATGAGGCATGAGGCATGAGAGGAACAGTTGAGTGGTTAGCCCTACGACAATACGTCTCGGGATCGGGTATACATAATTGTATCCACTAACCAGTCAACCGTTCCTCTATGTCCACGTATATAATGTATGTATGTGCTTGCGCGGGGGGGAGGGTGAGAACAAGATACAATGGACTGCCCGTCCATATAACAAAAATCATACTGGAGGGTTTAGTTAAAGGCTAGAAAACTAACAAACTATTTAGGTAACTTCATTCTCCCCGTTTTAACAAAGCTTCAGTATCAGAATAAGTTTTGTCTAGTAACCAAGTGGTTACTGCACGCTTACAGTCATATTTATTAAGGTTAACTATTTTAATGGTTTTATCGGCTAGATATCTAAAGCAATCAACTCTCATCCAGTTGAACCCTAAGTAATTTTTATTTTATTTTAGTTTTGCCAATTGATTCGATATATTTACAGTTTTGACTTTCTAAGTTTTTACTTGTAAGTTGTACAGACCAACTACAACATTACTATACTTATATTTAAATGAAAAATTAGGGATAATCTTGAATAAGTGTTATTTATGTTAACATTGTATTTTATTTATTTTCAGATAACGTATAAGTTAGATAGAAGCGCCGTGCATCATAGTATAAGATCGACATTGAATAAAAGGAGAAGCAAAAATTACTTATAGATAACTAACTAACTAACTTATTACTAATCGAATTTATATTATTATTAGCTATTTCTAAAAACCATTTTATGAAGAAAACTTAAATTCCTACTATTTTTATAAATTCGTGAGTTTAAAAGGATCCACCCACAGAGATGTATATAATACCTATATTTTTTTAATCATGTGTATTATTTTTTATTTTTCAGGTCTGACAGAAAAGATTTACTTGCCGAGACATCTTCATCATCTTCATCAAGCTCATCGTCAGAATCGTCGTCATCAGATTCATCAGATTGTGAAGAGTTTGAAACGACGCCGATTTCCAAACCGATGCCGATACCATCATCATCTGCGATTATTCTGTATGCGCAAACATCTGTAACTCCGGTACCGACGCTCGAAACTGTAGCACCAAACAAGAGCAAATCTTCTAAGAAGCGAGTTCATGCGAGTGTGAAACCAGTTTCACCACCAAGCAAAAAACCACGAAAACAAAATGATCATAAAGAAAAGAATACAAATAAATCAAAGACTGAAAAGAAAAGTGATGAAAAGGCTAGAAAAGAAAAAAAGCACTGTGAAAAACAGAAGCCTGAAAAGAATAAAGATAAAACTGATGGATCCTCCAATAAAAAAATTGAAGAAAAAAAGGATAAGAAGAAGGAAAAGACTACGGCGAGTGATCTTTTTGGAGGCGACGATGAAGATGTGAAAATAGATGGTATGGAGGAAGGTCTGTACTCTTACATATCCCGTCATTTGGCAAACGGATATGCAAAGCAATTAAATCCAGTGAAACCAGGCAGTCATTATATTGCGCTTAAGATATACAATAGTGAGGAAATAGAAAAAGTACAACCCTGTAACCGTTGGAGACATCATGCAATCGTTGTTAAAAATAGAAGCGACACGAAAACAGAGGCATGGGGATTACTCAGTAAATACATAGCTGCAGTTCGTAAAGAATTCACTGATTGCCCTGTCTCTTACCGTTCATCATATTATTCTTAAACTTAATTGATTCACTTGAACTTAGATTTATATTTTATACATATATAAGCATCTTATATTTTTGTTTATCACCTTTTTAGGTCTAATAATAATTATATACTCATATTCATGTAAGCGCTCTTTTAAATAGATTTAATAACAGCTTATCTAATAAATGATGTTAACCGACTTCAAAAAAGGAGGAGGTTCTCAATTCATCTGTATTTTTTTTATGTATGTTATTAGATATCTCCGCCAATTGTTTATTTATTTATTTATTAGTAATAGGAAGACCAACAGCTAAAATTAACTTGATAGTTAACCGATTTTAATAATTCTTTTTTCATTCGATAGGATTTACTCTGGAGGTGGTCCCATAGAAATTTCGTCAAGATTTGATGGTGGAACATGAGGTAAAACTTGGAAATTCCTCAACAGAATGTAGCATTCGCGTCATTATTCGTCTATTCTTTTAGTCATATCTCAGTCAGTTTTTAGCCGATTTTGATGATTCTTTTTTCATTCGATAGAACGTGCTTCATAGATAGATCCATACCAATTTTGTTAAAATCTGATGATGGAATAAGAGATAAAAGCGGAAACTCCTCAACCAGTGATAGCAACATGCATCGCGCGCGATACCGTTTGTGGTGGAATGTTGCTAGGCAACGAAATAAATTTGTTTTGTCAGTTTGCTGAAAATCTACGTTTCATATAAAATTATATAAAATTATATTATTCGATTTTATCACATTAAAAATTATATTATATCACATTTAAAATTATATCCATATAAAATTATATTATTCGATTTTATCACATTTTTTGGCGACCGTGACAGGACAAGAACCTGCAATCTTCGGATATTGTATTGGATATCACAAATAATTTAGCCTCTATGGCCGAGTGGTCGAGTGTTTTACTCTCTTTACGGAGGTTTCGGGTTCGAATCCCGGTGAAGACACTCTTAAACGAAAATGTCCTTGTGAGACTTTTTTCAGTTTAGTTGGGACATTGCTGCCTGAATCACCTGATTGTCTGAAAAGAAAGATGATTCCGTGATTCGGAAGGCACGTTAAGCCATGTGTCTCGGCTCTAATATCTACAGAAGGCGTCGTTCCTCGTGCTAAGTCAGTGGGTTTTGACAAGGGCCCGGTACTATATTAACTGTGTGACCAGGGTATGTGAGGTTGGTTGTCGACCTTACAATCCACAATATGAAGAAAAAGAAGAAGCCAGCCTACGTTCACTATCTGTATGTAATCAGCTAACGACAGACTTTCAAGATACCATCTCAAACCTGAAACTCCTTACGAATAGCCCAAGTATCGGGGTAAACTATAAGCTTATTAAGAGGGAAGAATAGTACGTGCTCGTCCATACAAAAAGAGAAAACGTTTTTCCACTTCTAAATATTCTCCAATCTCCATGATTTTTTAGTATGTTATTGACACAGTGAATGACTAGGTTTATAGCTTTCTCTTTTTACAAAATTCGCTATAGATTCAAACTTATATAGTTACCTCAAGTAACGTAATTTTAATGATTGAAACTGTGTCGAATTAAGTCGTTTGTTGAACAAAAACAATGATTTTTTTAAAAAAACCAAACCTATGAGCCTAGAATATATTGTGCTGAAACGATCGACATCAAAATAAAAGTGATTTGTTGAAATTTAGTTATTGGAAACCGTTTTCTCCCAAAATGGGAATTTCATCAAGAAAAGTACCTATTGTCAATCGCGAGCTGCAACGCTCTCGCTCTCTCTCTCCCGGGGGCATGAGCGCAGATAGCAAATGTTTTCCTAAATAACTATTTCGTTAGGATCGCGAAGCTATTCTTTCCTCTTAGCATTGTCAGTTTAGTGGCCAGCTGGACTACTAAATGACCTCTTACTTCGTAGCCTCTTACCCAGTTTAACTTATGTTATTTTCGAAACAATCTTTATAATAAACAACTAAACGCACTTGCAAAGCACGAAAGACGCAGTCTAAACTAAGCAAATATCAAAAATATAGTATCTTTGTACTGAAACTGTTAAATAACAAAACCTAGCTTTAGATAATGAAGAAAAATAATAGGAAATGTGTCGAGGTCAGGATTAATTACTTACATAAAATATATTGAATGAAACACTGAAAATCATAAAATAAAAATAATTTTAACAAAAAAATATAAACCTCCTTCAAATTACCTTATATGGTTATCTCCACTAAAAAGTAACAAATAAAATAACATTCCAGATGGAACATGAAAAAAAATATTGCCAATATCCACAATTAAGTAGATAGGTAGTGTATTAAGTAAATATTTAGAATTTTGTACTTCCTTTTGGAGTCGGTGCCAGCCAAAAAATCGACGGTTAGTCGTGGGCAACTGTTTTAAGTCGTCGTCGTCGTTAAGTCAGTACATATTTCTATATGACTATCAATAAAATTATTTGATAGTCTATGATATAATGTTTTGTTGTGCTGCGCGGGATGCAATGCCGCACCCGACTAAACGCAGGGAAAACGACAGGAGCGGCTACCAAGAAAGTCTGGGTAGGTTTCATTCGATAAATTAATACTCGTAGTTTCGTCGTCTACAATTTTTGGCTGGCACCGACTCCAAAAGGAAGTACAAAATTCTAAATATCTACTTAATACTCTACCTATCTACTTAATTGTGGATATTGACAATATTTTTTTTCATGTTCCATCTGGAATGTTATTTTATTTGTTACTTTTTAGTGGAGATAACCATATAAGGTAATTTGAAGGAGGTTTTTATTTTTTGTTAATTTTTTTTTTATTTTTTTTTATTCACAGATCACACTCCCCCTATTTCGAAATCACTTCATGATGGAGATCTCATTGAATGTCACGAATGTCAGATTATACTACCAAAAAGTAAAAAGAAAAGTCATAGTAAAACTAATTTAACACACACACTCACACCATCATGCATCACATATCATCATCACTTATGTTTATGTTTATGTTATTAATTTAGTTTTATTGCTTTTAGATTTTAATTGTTCAGTGTAAACAATCTGTCCCAATTTGTCCCAAGGAAGGGGCTGATTACTCACAACACAGGGTATCCTAGTGTGAGAATCAGTGTGCATTGTACTAAATTGAATATGTTTAGCTGAATAAATACTTTTTTTTTTGTTTTTTTTTTTTTTTTTATTTACACAAATCTAATTGCTTGTTAACTACTGAATTTGAAAATGTTCAAATGATTTTAACTACTTTTAGAAACAGAATAGCAACATTTCGATTAAATCCTTCAAAATTTTATATGACCCCAGAGGCCTTTCTTTATGATAATTTGAAAGATATGTTGAATCTTGTTAATATGTATTTGCTTAAACATAATTGCATCAAAGTAAATTTTGATTTATTTGTTTTTTTTTATAATTCCGACTTCAGAAGAGAAACAGCTTAAATCTTTCAATACTAAGTATGAAATTGTTACGAAAAGTACTAATTTAGAAGAATTTTGCGATAAAATGATAAACAAAATGAAACAAAAGCTTACAGAGTTTGAACATCATAAATCAGGCTGGTCTTTTCACTCAATTAGTCATTTAGAAATTAATATGAATAAATATTGTCCTATGAAAGGTGGCTCATATATACCATTACCAAAAGTAATTAGAAATACAAAAAGTTGTATAAATATATAAAATAAAGACGACTTCTGTTTTCTATGGTCCATTGTAGCAGCTTTACATCCATCAGATAAAAATGTCTGCTAAGGTTTGGAAAGATCCATATAGTTTTTTAATTATAAATAAAGATAACGCAATAGATAATGGTAGGTACAGAGTTAACTTCGATATGTTCATCAAACTTTGAGCATCAAAATTCAAAATCATAGCGAGTGGAGTTATATAAATTGGTTATCATTCAAAGAACAGTCATTTAGGCATATGACGTTCATAGTTCAACTTCACTTTCAAATTAGTACCTATGATGTCTAAAATTTAAACCTTTGTCAGGTCCTTTAGAAAATTTAATAGAGATCCATAAAACTAATTATTCTGCTTTCGATAACGCAATCAACAATCAATCAAAAGGTAAAAATAAAGGTACCGACGACTTTCGCAATCATAACAGAAAAGCAATTATTGATGATCCTAGTGTTACTCATTCCAATGACAGTTCTATATCTATTGATAGTTCTATATCTAGTGACTGATGTAGTGTATGATGATGCTCAATCGCCGACAAAATTAACACTATCTGAAGACTACAACAGACTTCCTGCTGCTCAAACTACAACAGATACATCGCTTTCTAAGGACGATATTCTTAATGTATGTGGTAATATCAATATACCTTTTGGAATAAGAAGTGTGAATAATAAATTGTTTATGGGGAACTCTTTAATTAAATTATCTGTGATAGGACATAATCCACAAAAAGATAAAATATAGTAGATTTCAATAGATGACAAAAATCAATATAAGTTGACAGCGGGATTAAAAGAACTTCTGCTTAAAAAAAAACCGGATTTATCATTGATATCTGAAAATGATAAGCTAGTTTACAGAGACATGTTGCATCTTACTAACGCTCATAAAAGAAATTTTAACTCTTTAGATCAAATAAAAGGTGACAAAAGTACAAAATATTGTAAAATAATAAAATTCAGACCCTTCGAATCAGTTACCTCAAAAGTGGTAGGACTTACCACACGCTGAATGACATAAGGGCCGTCACGTTGCGGCATAAACTTGCGGGTCAAGCCTTTCGAAGCATTGCTCAGAGCATGAGTGGTGAGCAATACAAGGTCGCCTTCTTGAAAGTTAGGAGAGGGACGACGGGAGGCATCTGCGTAATCTTTACGCGTGTCCTGCTGTTTTTCGACCCTTTCTTGGATTTCTCGCAAAGATGTCACGAATCACCTGCGGTACAAAGTTGTCGTTTTCAAGGACAACCCTAAGGTCAAAAGGCGTCCTCATCTCACGGGCGAACGTCATAAAAGCTGGGGTCTTGCCAGTCGTTTGGCAGGTGGCGGAGTTCAGAGAAAAACGTACCTGAGCCAGATACTTTGGCCAGGTTTGGTGCTCCGTTTTGACCAGCATGGCTAATGTCCCGATTTTTCCTCTCTGCCGGGTTGACTTCGGGATGGTACAGAGGAATAAGGTTCTGCTTGATTCCCAGGAAAAACATGCATTGTTGCATCGCTGCCGACACGAACTGTACTCCATTATCGGAGGTGATACGCCGGGGAAAACCGTAGCGTATGAAATATTCCTCTATCATGAGGGGAGCACAAGCTTCAGCAGTGGCTTCCTTCATTGCAAAGAGCTCGATCCAGCGAGTCGAGGTGTCCTCCATAAGCAAAACCCACTTTTCACCATTCTCACCCTCGGGCAGGGGACCAAAAAAATCTATGGCCAGCACTTCGCCTCTGCCGTTGAGTACAGGCGTCTGCAGAAGGCCAGGCGGCTTTTGGTTGGTATATTTGTACCTCTGACAATCGGCACAACCTTTCAGGTATTGGGTGACGCGGTTCCGCATTCCGGTAAAATAACATCGCTGGCGGATGCGGTCTAGAGTTCGTTCGATGCCTTGATGACCGGCTGTGGTCGCATCATGAAATTCCTTCAAGACATCCGGTATCATCGAGTCAGGGATGACCAGCTGTGGCTCCTCTGAATCGGAATCGGGACCATGACGATAAAGAACACCTTGTTCTATCAGGTATCCACGCTCAAGCCAGCGCATAGAAATTAACGCGTCAGTGTGCTCGATATCCTTTATAATCTTATGGATTTCGGGGTCGTCCATTTGAGCAGCTCTGAGTTCTCCAGCCTTCTTCCGAGGCACGTCAATGGTGACTGAGCAAATACCACAGTCTTCTTGGGAGCTCTCATCACAAATTGGACGACTCAGACCATCAGCGATGACGTTAGCCTTGCCAGGCGTGTACTCGTACTTGATGTCAAACGCTTGCAGTTTGAGTGCCCATCGCGTCAATCGTCCACTGGGTGATTTTAGGGAAAGCAGCCACCTTAGGGGCTGATGGTCACTCCTAACGATCACCGGGTGTCCGTCGATGTAGGGTCGGTATTTCTCCACAGCCCAGACTACGGCAAGTGCCTCGCGTTCGGTAGTGCTGTACTTCCTTTCTGCGGCGGTAAGTAAGCGACTCGAGTACTCGATGGGGTGCTCGTCAGGACCTTCTCCTTGTAGGAGGACGGCACCTAAAGCGTAACTGCTGGCATCAGTACGTACGATGAATGGCTTGCTGTGGTCTGGCTGGACTAAAATTGGAGCAGAGGTAAGTTTCCTTTTCAATTCCTCAAAAGCATTGCTTTGTTCTTCTTTCCAGGTCCAGGGTGCGTCTTTCTTAGTTAGCTTCATGAGCGGCTGAGCGATTGCCGAAAAATTTGGCACGAACTTCTTGAACCAGGAACAAGTTTGCAGGAACGTTCTCAAATGCTTGAGATTTGTAGGCTCATTCATTAGAAGTATGGCTTCAACCTTTGAGTCATCAGGCTTAATTCCCTCTGGCGTGATAAGGTGTCCAAGATATTTGACCTCTTTGGAGGCAAAGACACACTTATCTCGGTTGGCGCGTAATCCAAAGACGCGCAGGCGATCGAAAACACGTTCCAGGTCTTAGAGGTGCTGATCATACCCATCTGACTGTCTCGTCGAATTAATAAAAAAACTGGTTTTCTAAAAGAAATGTATTAACACGAACGAGATGGTAGAAGTAATGACATGAATCACAAAAGAGTATAAAACTTAAAAAAAAGTAAGCTTGTATAAAATCTTCATATTAAAAGGAGTCTCCAACATGCCGGCCCCCTTGAACCCTCAGGGTTCAACTGGCAAAAGGCATAACTGAGATAGAGGCCGCTGAAGACGTCCACTTGCTGTCTGCACGGTAACAACGCGAACGACACCGTCCTTCCCTGGGTGAGTGACCACCACTCGCCCGATGTGCCATTTCAGTGGCGGTTGATCATCTTTAATGGCCACTAATGCTCCAAGCTGGAGGTCAGGGGATGTCTTCACCCATTTGTTCCGTTGTTGAAGATTATTCAAATATTCTCGGCTCCATCGACGCCAGAACTGTTGCCGCAGCTGCTCGACTAGTTGGTACCTCGGCGGATTGGTCATAGTTATGTTGAGTTCGGGCAAAGCGTTGAGAGGCCGACCAATAAGAAAATGACCAGGGGTAAGTGGGTGATAATCATGTGGTGAAGATGATAATGGAGTAAGCGGCCGCGAATTGAGGATGGCCTCTATTTGACAAAGTGTCGTTCCCAATTCTTCGTAAGTTAAATGAGCCGAACCCAAAATTCTCCTTAAATGGTACTTGACAGATTTTACACCCGCTTCCCATAGACCACCAAAGTTTGGTGCATGCGGTGGAATAAAATGAAATTCAATTCCTTCGCTTGAAAATGAATTTTGAATCATTCGTTGAATTTCATTCCATCCACCAACGAAATTAGAGCCATTGTCACAATAGATTTTAGATGGCTTCCCTCTGCGCGTAATAAATCTTTTTAGTGCTAGTAGAAATGTTTCCGTGGTCATATCTGTAGCAAGTTCGAGGTGCAATGCTTTTGTCGAAAAACAAATGAATAAACAAATATAAGACTTGACTAACCTAGCTCCGCGCCCCCTTTTGGTACTGATTGAAATCGGACCTGCATAATCTAATCCCGCAACTGTAAAAGGTGATGACGGTGAAATTCTAGTCGATGGTAAATCACCCATCAATGGTATAGCTACGCGAGCGGCTAATTTCGTACATAAAACACATTAAATTGCGACCATCAATTGGCCAATATTTCTGGCGGACATTAGCAAGAAGGAGTTGAGGACCCGCGTGCAATGATTTTTGGTGTTCATCCTCGAAAACCTTCCTGGTTAATGAACTACTCTTTGGTAACTATATTGGATGCTTGGCGTGGTAACCAATATTGGAATTCTCAAGTCTACCACCAACACGTAAAAATCCATCAGGACATATAAATGGTTGCAGTTTATGTAATGAACTTTTTGATGGTAAACATGATGATGACTTTAAAGCTTTGATTTCAGCGTGAAAAGCTTGTGATTGTGTAACCCTGATTAATAACCTTAGCGCAGTGTTAAATTCATTGCAAGTCAAAGGGCCTAATTCACGCTGACCGTTTTTGCATTTCGAATTGGAAACAAAACGTAGAACATAGGCAACTACTCTCTTGATTTTGGTAAGAGATGAAAATCTTGTAAGTACATTTTCGACCATGTCATTTGGCTGTATGACTATAGCATGTGAAAGTACCTTTTTCTCTGGTAAATCTACAGCACGAACATAATCATGAATGGGCCAAAAACCTTCGTCCTTAGTAAGGAAAGACGGACCTTGCCACCATAGAGTATTGTTTCCAATATCATCAGCTTTTACTCCTCGAGAAAGTACATCGGCTGGATTAGCCTCACTTGGAACGTACCTCCATGTAAAAGCTGCTGTTGCTTCTTGAATCTGTGCAACTCGGTTTCTAACATAAGTTCTAAGAGAAGCCGGTTCTTGTCCTAGCCAACCCAGAACAATAGATGAGTCACACCAAAACATGAACTTAAGGTTACTGACTCTTAGAGACGCTTCGATTTTTTTATAGAGCTTAATTGCAACTAAAGCACCATTTAACTCCAACCTAGGAATTGTAGTTGTTTTTAATGGAGCTACTTTTGCTTTAGCGCATAGTAATTGAATGTGGACTGTATTCTGGCTGTCAATTGATCGCACATAAGCACAAGCACCATACGCCAATTCTGACGCATCGCAAAACACATGAATTTCTATAGACTGGGGTGTTGTGCAAAATGCATGTCTTGGAATCTTTAACTCATTGAGATGTTGTAACACCTCAATAATCTGGAACCAATGATTCAAGATAACTGGATCTTGGATAATGTCATCCCAATCAACCTTTAGCAGCCACAACTTTTGTAATACCACTTTTGCTTGTATTACAGTTGGCGAAACCAATCCTAAGGGATCAAAAATTTGTGACGCGACTGCTTAAATTTTGCGTTTTGTAACTTCTCCCTGATGAGAAGCTTCGTTGACTGTGTATGACAGTATTTCTTTTTGGCTATTCCACATCAAACCTAATGTTTTTGCTGTAGGGGACTCATTAAAGGTGTGTTCCTCCCTAGCATCCGTGTCACACAGACTTTTGAGCACTTCTGCGCTATTGGACCTCCATTTTCTTAAGTCCATGCAACCTAACTTTAACTGACGTGAAACATCTTGACATAACCGTGCTGTCTTCTCAACATCCTCCCCGCCAGAAAGAAGATCATCAACATAGAAATCTCTTTCGATCACTTCCGCTACTTCTTGATATTGACACTCAATAGCTAATTGCTTCACACATCGAATCGCCAAAAACGGCGCAGAAGCAGTGCCAAACGTAACGGTATTTAGCTGATACATTTCTAGAGGCTCAGTACTATTGTTGCGCCATAGAATCGTTTGCAACGCTCTCTGATTCTCTTTGACATTAATCTGCCTATATATTTTGGCTATGTCAGCAGAGACCACTATAGTATGTTGACGAAATCGTAGCAAAATAGACAAAATGTCATCTTGAATGGTTGGACCGACAAGCTGAATGTCGTTAAAGGATAGACCATTAGATGTTTTTGCTGAAGCATCGTACACTACTCTCAGCTTTGTGGTCACCCTTTCCTCTTTAACCACAGCATGATGTGGCAAGTAGCACCTTGTAATAGCTGTACTATCATCTGGATTTACCACCTTGGTCATGTGTGATGATATTTTGTAATCATCAAGACATTCTTTATATTTTTGAAACAAATGATGATCTTGCTTGAATCTCCGTCTTCAAGACAACTGCACCCCGACGCCTGGTCAAGATAGTGGCGAGCTTCCTGGAAGGGCGGAGCTTCCAGGTGGCCGTGGAGGACGCCCTATCAACTCAGCGCCCGATCCTCGCCGGAGTACCCCAGGGGAGTAGGCTGTCCCCCTTCTGCTACGCTGTGTACACAGATGACATCCCCGTCCTGGATGACGCCAAGCTGGCTCTTTTCGCCGACGACGCAGCCTACCTGTGCGCGTCGTACAAACCGCACCACGCCGTCGCGAAAATCCAGCGGACCCTCGACCTGCTGCCCAACTGGCTCTCCAGATGGAGGATGTCAGTCAACGTGCAGAAGACCCAGGCCATGATCACCGGGCTCAGCCGCCTCCCAGAAAGGGTCCGGTTGATGGGACAGCCTGTCGATTGGTCACCCTCGGTGAAGTACCTAGGTGTGACCATCGACAAAAACCTGACGATGCGGAGACACGTGTCCAATGTGGTGGGGCAAGTGAAGTCTGCCAGAGCGAAGCTGCGTCCAGTCCTCGATTCCCGCCTTCCCCTGCGCACGAAGCTGGGGATCTACAAGACATACCTACGCACGCGGCTCACATACGCCGCGCCGGCATGGTACGCCCTGGTCCCGGAGCCGACCAGGAGACGCCTCAGAGCACAAGAAAATAAGAGCCTGCGTATGATCACCGGCGCCCCATACTTCGTGCGCAACTCCACCATCCTGCGGGACCTGGAGCACGAGAACCTGGACGCCTTCATCGCTCGCCTGGCAACCACAATGTTCGAACGAGCGGACCAGTCCTCGTTCGAGCATATTCGCGGGATTGCCCCACAACATGGACGCCCACCGGACACAAGGTCGAAGGCTCTCCCCAGGGAGCTTCTACTGGCGAGAAGCGCCGAGGAGGAGAGCCCCGCATCACAGATATGAGCACCACAACCCAAAGATGGCCACAGATCCACCATCCAAAGATGGCAACGGCTTTTAAACCCAACCCCGTGCCAGGTCCTCAGTAGAGGACCGCGAGGACAGCCCCAGCCAGAGCCGAAAGGCTGATGCTGGCTCCCGTCGCCCACAGCAGACGATTGAGAAGACCCAGGTATAGGAATCCCGTGAGTGCAGTTGTTGATCCAGTCGGAGCCACATTAGTTACCAGAGATGCATATTGGATCATCAAAAGGCGCCGGATCAACTTGAGTTTTCGGATCAACAAAGTGCTCGCGTGAAGTCGCGAATGATCAACATTTACCGTGAAGGTATCTATAAATATATATGTGTACGAGGGCTGATTGATAAGTTTCCGAAACGACAAAGAAAAACTTTAAAAATCTATTTAAAATAAATTTATTTCTCAACGTAGTTTCCTTCTACCTCGATGCATTTAGTCCAGCGCTTCTCCAATGCCGTTACACCAGTTCATAAAATGTTTTCTCCAACCCCTCAAAATACTCGTCCACGGCAACAATGACTTCTTCATTTGATGAAAATCTCTGGCCACCTAACCATTTCTTCAGGTTTGGGAATAAGTGGAAGTCACACGGGGCCAGATCCGGGGAATAGGGTGGATGCGGTAGCAATTCGAACCGCAATTCATGGAGTTTGGCGACTGCAACCATTGACGTGTGTGCAGGTGCGTTGTCATGGTGGAACAAAACTTTTTTCTTGGCCGAATGTGGTCGTTTTTTCTGGATTTCTTCACTTAATTTTTGCAGCAAGCTTGCGTAGTACTCTCCATTTATTGTTTTTCCTTTTTGCAGATAATCCACTAAAATAATCCCACGAGCATCCCAAAAAACAGTCGCCATCACTTTGCCGGCCGACAAAACCGTTTTTGCTTTCTTCGGCGCAGGTCTTCCGCTCTCAGTCCACTGCTTAGATTGTTCTTTTGTCTCGGGAGTATAATGATGTATCCAGGTTTCAT
Source organism: Carpatolechia fugitivella (assembly GCA_951230895.1). Classification (NCBI taxonomy): domain Eukaryota; kingdom Metazoa; phylum Arthropoda; class Insecta; order Lepidoptera; family Gelechiidae; genus Carpatolechia; species Carpatolechia fugitivella. The sequence continues at coordinate 4,027,159 of OX579645.1, read as the reverse complement.
CGACTGTTACATAACGCCGCGAAAACTCGTTAGGATCTCGGTTAAACAGCGCCAAACACTCCGATGAATCGTCCACTCGACGTTGCTTTTGGTCAACAGTGAGCAAACGCGGCACCCATCGCGCGCAAAGCTTTTTCATTCCCAAATGTTGGTGCAAAATATTAAAAACGCGTTCAGATGAAATGCTCACCATCTCTGCTATCTCTCGCAACTTCAAGCGCCGATCATTCAATACAATTTTGTGATTTTTTTTGATCATGTCCGGATTCGTGACTTCATTTGGACGGCCAGACCCGTGGGCGTCTTCGCAGCTCTGTCCTCCACGTTTAAAATCAGTTACCCAGGTGTAAATTGTACTCAATGCAGGAGCAGAATTACCTAAAACACTGTCTAGCTTGGTTTTAATCTGGGTTGCTGTTTTCTGTTTTAAAACGTAAAACTTTATCACCGCACGAATTTCGTTTCTTTCCAATGTTAAGAAAATTTACGACAGAGAAAGTTCTACGTCCTATCAAACAAATTCCACCAGTTCGATTAAATTCAAATTTGGCGTTCTATTTTCAAAAAGATGCCAAAATATAATGTAATATTTTTTTTTTGGGTATCATTTTTTTAAGTTCGTCGTTTCGGCCAGTTATCAATCAGCCCAGGTATATACAAGAATTGCTCGTTTAAAGTATTAGATAAGCCCGAGACATAAGCACATCATTTTATTTTCACCTTCCGCAAAACGCTCTCAAAAGTCTCAAAAGTCATAAAATAGCTGACAACACTACACAGTGTGATATGAAAAAAGAACTAATATTCGAATTAAATAAAGAGGCAAATACTCATATTGAACGAATACTTGAATAGCATGGCATGCCCTACCATTACGTCTACCTAGGGCAAAGCATTCAGCTAGGTCGAAACAATTTCGAGACGAAAGCCTATAGGAGGATATTTACATACCCCATAATAAAATGCAAAAACAAACATAACGTTAACGTTCATATTGTGTACAATAATGCGTTATGTATGAGCGTCGTCAGTGGTATATTAGCTAGGACCGCTGTATTGGAGAAGTGGGTTTGATTGTTACCAAGTACTCATATGTACGTGTATTCGACGCTCTTACGGTGAGGGAAAGCATTGTGAGGAATCTTGTACACTCCTGCGAAGAAATTAAAAAGTTGTGCGTGTAGTCAATCAACACGCATTGGACCAGCTTATCGACTAAGGCCTAATTGCCCTAATTCGGAGTAGATTCGAGCCTCTCTGTAGGGACGTATTTATGAGCTGTTGGTGATGACGATGACTACGTTTTTACTCTGTGGGTGGCCTTCAACATCAACAGCTCACATACGTCCCCACCGAGGGGCTCGAGTCTTCCCTGAATTAGGGCTATTAGGCCTTAGGTGACCTCGCTGCGCTGGCCCAGTGCGGGTTGGTCGAATTCACACACAACCTTTGAATTTCCTCGCAGGAGAGTGAAGGTTTCATCACGATGTTTTCCTTCACCCTAAGAGTGTCGAATAAACGTACATATGAATTCGAAATTCGAAAACACATTGGTACGTGGTGGGGATCGAACCCGCGTTTCCCGGATATATGAGGTAGCGGCTCACGGACGCTCAATCTGGGTGGCCTTACAAACACGATATTTGTGTAAAGATCTCGCAGACTATTATTATTTTAATCGCATTATTCTTGTTTACCTGAGTGTTATCTTCATGCCCAGCAACAACGTAAAAGCCATCCTTCTGATATCCTATATAATGACAGCCAGTCAAAATGGATTTTCCATTGAGGATTGCCCCCGTGTAATGGACATTCGTATCGTGATGGTTGAGGACTGCAACAGTGAAGGGGGCTTCTTTAATTGATATTCTTTCCCCATTTATTATGCATTTTACGACATTTGCTGTATGTAAAATTATTATTATTAATGTTGAGCAATACATCGCGCGCCAAACATAAATTGAATCTGTTTGAATTGCCTTGCTTATCGTAAAGCAATAAATTTTCGATTATACACATACAATTTTTATTAGTTACAGTGGTTCATTCAATTCGATTCAATTTCAGTATAAAATACTAGCTGGGGTGCCCGGCTTCGCTTAGGGAGTTGATATGACATTGTGTGGTAGTTGGAATAAAAGGTATAATTAGTAAACTTGAAAAGAGGTAAAGTTTTTGTACTGAACACATATTCTTATTACAATACAATATGTATTTACAATACTTGTTTGTAAACAACATTTTACATTTTGTTATCCGGGGTAAAGAAAACGTAATTGCTGTTGGGTACAGCGTAGCGCCAATGCAGCTTTACGCTAGAGCCGAAAACAGTTTTAAAAAAATTAAAATAAATCACAACTCCTGAACTATCAGTCGCAGAGACACGATTTTTTTAATGAAACGCTCTGTAACAAGTGTCTACCTAATGCAATTAAATAATTTATCTTAAAGTTAAGAGAAGTAGTGTTTTCACTACTTACAGCAATAAAATATTTTCATTTGTTATCCTAAAATAAAAACGTCGGAAGTGATTTATTGATTTGTGAAGAACAGACCATGCAAATGCTACATTCCGTTGAGGAATTTCCAATTGTTGTCTGATATTCGCTCATGCCCCTGAAAGAGAGAGAGCGAGAGAAAACGGTTTCCAATAACTAAATTTCAACAAATCACTTTGATTTTGATGTCGATCGTTTCAGCACAATATATTCTAGGTTCATAGGTTTCGCTTCGCTTTTAAAAATACATTGTTTTTGTTCAACAAACGGCTTAAATCGACACAGTTTTAATCACAAAAAATACGTTTCTTGACGTTACTACGAGTATATAAGTTTGAATCTATAGCGAATTTTGAAAAAAGAAAAAACTATAAACCTAACCTATTCATTGTGTCAATAATATACTAAAAAATTATGGAGATTGGAAAATATTTAGAAATGGAAAAAAGTTTTCTCTTTTTGTATGGACGAGCACGTACTATTCTTCCCTCTTAATAAGCTTATAGTTTACCCCGATACTTGGGCTATTTGTAAGGAGTTTCAGGTTTGAGATGGTATCTTGAAAGTCTATCGTTAGCTGATTACAGATAGTGAACGTAGGCTGGCTTCTTCTTTTTATTCATATTGTGGATTGTAATGTAAGGTCGACAACCAACTTCACATACCCTGGTCACACAATTAATATAGTACTGGGCCCTTGTCAAAACCCACTGACTTAGCTCGAGTAACGACGCCTTCTGTAGATATTAGAACCGAGACACACGGCTTAACATGCCTTCCGAATCACGGAATAATCTTTCTTTTCAGACAATCAGGTGATTCAGGCAGCAATGTCCCAACTAAACTGGAGAAAGTCTCACAAGGACATTTTCGTTTAAGAGTGTCTTCACCGAGATTCGAATCCGAAACCTCCGTAAAGAGAGTAAAGCACTCGACCACTCGGCCATAGAAGCTAAATTATTTGTTATTTCCAATACAATATCCGAAGATTGCAGGTTCTTGTCCTGTCACGGTCGCCAAAAATGTGATAAAATCGAATAATATAATTTTGGAACAAGGGAAACGTAGATTTTCAGCAAACTGACAAAACAAATTTATTTCGTTGCCTAGCAACATTCCACCACAAACGGTATCGCGCGAATTTTAATTTTACGACGGCAGAGCGGTTAAAAAAAAAAAAAATTTTATTTTTACTTATTTATTACAAACTAGCTCATAGTACAAAGGTTGGTTACAGAATGACATGCTTATTCTACGCTTACATCTGGGGGCACGGCAGTGCCCCCGCCAAGTCGAGCAAAAAAGCGGCACGGCCGTACCATACTTTTCTCGAAGCAGTTCAGGCCATTTTCGACCCCCCTATAACTTCGTTGTGGATAAAACTAGAAGCCTGAGTTTTCAGTAACCAAGCAGGCATTGTATAAATACGGTATATTTCAAATTTCAATCAATTTGAACCAGTAGTTTATGAATTATAACTAGTCAAAGTTTCTTTATTTTGTCACTCACTCACTGACCGATCATCAAAACTCTAAGGCACTTCTAGCAGACATAGAAGCTTCAAATTTAGAATGGAATTAGTGTTTAGTGTATAAATCAAGGAAAATTTAAAATATTTAGCAATTTCGGCCCAGTTTTCTAGATACATCATCTGCTAGATAACTTTGTAACCACATATAAATCTTGGGGCATTATATAGGATTACAAAGTTACATTTGCAGTAAATGAATCAGTGTACCTGTATAATGGAATATAATTGAATAAGAGGTGTAGGGTAGGTGTAGGGTAGGTGTTGGATAGGTGTTGGATAGGTGTTGGATAGGTGTTGGATAGGTGTTGGATAGGTGTTGGATAGGTGTTGGATAGGTGTTGGATAGGTGTAGGGTAGGTGTAGAGTAGGTGTAGGGTAGGTGTAGGGTAGGTGTAGGGTAGGTGCAGGGTAGGTGTAGGGTAGGTGTAGGGTAGGTGTTGGATAGGTGTTGGATAGGTGTTGGATAGGTGTTGGATAGGTGTTGGATAGGTGTTGGATAGGTGTTGGATAGGTGTTGGATAGGTGTTGGATAGGTGTTGGATAGGTGTTGGATAGGTGTAGGGTAGGTGTAGAGTAGGTGTAGGGTAGGTGTAGGGTAGGTGTAGGGTAGGTGTAGGGTAGGTGTAGGGTAGGTGTAGGGTAGGTGTAGGGTAGGTGTAGGTTAGGTGTAGGGTAGGTGTAGGTTAGGTGTAGGGTAGGTGTAGGGTAGGTGTGCATTTTTACATTGTGTTTTCATGTGATCTACAAAAAGAAATGAGATGCTATCAAAAACATAACTTGTAAAAAAACCAAGTCTCGCACGCAACTTAGTCTACCGTAAAAAGTTGTGAGATCCATGTAATACCAAGTCGGTTAATTTGTTCAGTCCCTACTGTTTAAGAACAAGAAAGGAATTTCTTGAATGAAACTCAAAATTCTTGATTTTTATATATAATTTTGGATAAAATATAACAAAGGATGTTAATCGATCAGAATGTAAAGAAAAAGTATTTTTTTATTAATCTACCGCGCACACGAATACGTAAAGTGCCTAGTATTTAGAGAAAGGCAAAAGCGATCTTCATTTTTTCGCCAGGCGCTTGAACATAATCTCCCCCCGCTGAAAGGCGTAGACTTTCATGCTGGAAGTTCTTCAGATGTAGGCAGTGGACACAGACGAACCAAAGGGCGGCGCAGACAGCCTCGCGTTGTATCCACATCTGCGACGCGGGAAATACCATCTCGTCCAGGAAACAGCCGTAAAACTCGACCCAGACGCCAATTTAGTGGTGCTACGTTGTCTTCTTGTAAGAGGACCAAGTCTCCAACGTTTAGTGTTGTTTTGTCAGTCTTCCATTTTATGCGATGTTGCAATTCGGATATGTATTCTTTCTGCCATCTTTGCCAAAAGTGCTGACGAATTTTCTCAAGTCGTGCGTATCGCTGAAGATTAGTTTCCTTGTGATTTGCTAGATCAGGTGCCGGAAGCGCGTTTAGTGGTCTTCCAATGATGAAGTGCCCTGGGGACAAGGAGTGGAAGTCCTTAGGAGAGGATGACATAGGACACAAGGGACGGCTATTTAAAATGGCCTCCACTTGTGCGAACAGAGTAGAAAGTTCTTCATAAGTTAAATGGGAGTTTCCCATGACACGTTTAATATGGTGTTTTGCTGATTTAACGCCGACTTCCCAAATGCCTCCGAAATGGGGAGCGTAAGCTGGTATAAAATTAAATTTTATTCCTTCCATCGATGCAAATTCAGATAGAGATTCATTGTTATCCTTTAAAAAGATACCAATATCTTTTGCCGCTGCTACAAAATTTCGACCGTTATCTGATGATATTTCGGCCGGTTTTCCACGACGGGCAACGAATCGACGAAGTGTCATTATAAAAGCCTCTTTGGTTAGATCGCTGACGGCTTCTAAATGAACGCATTTAAATCTTAGGCAAATAAACAAGCATAAATAACATTTTATTAATTTAGACCCACGTCCTTTGCGATTTAGTATGAGAAAAGGACCTGCATAGTCGACTCCTACAGATTTAAATGGAAAGTCCACAGAAAGACGGTTTGGAGGTAAGTTTCCCATTTTAGGATAAAGAGTTTGACCGCGAAAACGTGCACATGTAACACATTGCTTAACTGTGCGTCTTGCAAGTTTCCTTCCATTTAGAGGCCATATGATTTCTCTAACAGCTGATAAAGTTAGTTTTGGACCGGAGTGAAGGTTACGCATGTGTTCGCGCTCAAAATAAAGCTTAGCTACATGATGAGAAGAGTCAAGAAGAATCGGGTGACGTTTTTCAAACGAATAATTAGATAAAGCTAGCCTTCCCCCAACTCTAATCTGTCGCTGGCAACACTGGCGAATAGGTTGTAAACAAAAGATTTGATACATTTTATTGATTTAAAAATACTTTAATACAATTTTCCAAGTTTATCGCATTTGTTATGCGTATTAATTAAGTGTATTTTGTGTTAATTAGTGTATAAGTGTAAAAAAATCTAATATTTATCCTAAATTGTTGAGTATTTTATTTGAAATAATTTGCTACTGGGCTATATACTACGATACTTTCAATATAACTAGTTACTTAGGGACGTGAATCGATTTGAAATTACTTATTTTTTTTGTGAATAGCTTATTTTTTTTATTTTTTTTTGTACATTTCATTAATCATAACCTCAATTTAAGTGACTGCTTATCAGCTGTGCTACAGCCGTGTTTTAATCTTGCTTTTTTACTGTTATTTATTTTGTTTAAAATGCCAACTACCAGAAGTGAGGCAGCCCGTCAACTAGAAGACAACTTAAAATTAGCTTTGTATGAATTAAAACAGTGTAAGGTAACCAATGAGCAGTTGCTTACTGAGAGAGATGAAAGTGAGAAGGAGGTGTTGCTTATTGTTAATAAGAACTTAAAATTGAAAAGTGAGATGACAGAGTTGCACAACAAGTTCCTTGACGTGACGGGAGATAGGGATCGGCTTCAGCACTTGGTGGATGGCTTTGACCGGAGTGGCAGTGCGTTCGAAGATGCTCTGAGGCGTATTGCTGTCCTGGAGAAGGAGCTTCGCGACGCACGTAACGAGATTTCTGCACTAAAAACTGCAAACGATAGCCTCAGGTCGGCGCAGACCCAGTCACTCTTTGAGGAGCTGTTCACTCCACCTGTATCTTCTGTCATCTCACCCACAGATCAAAATTCATCTGTAACAATTGATCTTACGTGTGATAGTCCTAACAGATCGCAATCTGTTACCACTATGAGCTGTAGTAAAAATAAATTAAAGAAATATGTTAAATTGAATAATTTTATAAAAAAACTCAAAAACTAGCAAATAGAAATAAAATATTTTGTAAAAATGTAAATTGTAGCAAGGAACGTGTCGAATTAATTAACGAAATCGACGATTGTAGATTATGTTTGGAAAAAACTACAGAAAAGTACGAATGTGACACACGGCGCCTCCAGTCAGATATGCATATTTTAAACTCGTCATTACAAAGTATTACACGTAAATATGAGTCAGCACAACACGAAATTAAGGAGCATGTGTCGGCTATGAATAGTTTGTTGGAGATGTGTAAGTATAATTATGACACTTTCATATCTTTGACCGACAATCACATCTGTGATTGTAAACAAGCTCCAGCAAGCTGTTCCGTGCCGACCGTGTGTCCCGCCGAACAGCCGGCCGAACAGCTGATACTGACCCAGGCGCCGTCAGTCGACTTGAGTACTAATAGTGTTATCAATAACGCCTCCTCCTCTCGAACAAAGAATAGGTATATAATGTACAGCGATGAACTTGGAAAAAATATAGGTTTACAACTTAGTCGGCGCGTGGGCCAGGCAATATTAAATAACTGTATGCCTGGCGCCACATATTCACAAATATTAAACAAAGTGTTGTCATCGCAGTTTTTAGAACCCACGACCCTAATTATTTTAATTGGTAGAAGGGAAAATGTATCTCAAAAACTAATTACTAAATACTTTTCCAAACTAAATTCTTTACAAAATGTAGATAAAATAATCTTATTTGCGTTTCCCTTCAGCCAATCTTTGTCGCAACATGAGAATTATATAAGACATGATTATAATACATTTATACACACATTGACATGTCGACATACTGAAAAATTTCATTTCATAGACACCAATATTTGTATTGGAAAATATTTTTATTTGACTAAGGATAGGTATTACCTATCTAGATTTTATACAAAACAGATAGCAGAGTTGCTATCTTATTTTATTTTGAACTCAGTCAATTGTTTGACTAATGAAACGCCTGCTTTTATTGAGCAGAGTAATAATAATGACATATACCCCTTGGAATCTGTTCCAAGTTCTTTAAATTAACCCATAGGACAACAGAGAGTAACTCTGGCAGTAGCCCTAATATTTGTATAAATATACCTTCATCTTGCCCATTAAATCAAGTTACTAGTAATAAATGTAAAAGCAAGAATATTTTAAACGTGGTTCATCAAAATATACAGGGCATATTAAGCAAGGAATTAGAAGTTGAGTTGTTCATGAACTGTAATAATATTGATATTTTATGTATTACAGAGCACTTTTTAAAAAGTTATCAGTTCATGTTCAGCTTTAATAACCACCACGTAGCTAGTTCGTTCAACAGAAAAAAAGCAGAACGCGGTGGCTCCTTAATACTTGTTAATAATAGTTTTAAATATAAGGAACGAGTTGACATAGTGAGCCTGTCTGTTGAGCGTACTATTGAAATAGCCTGTATTGAACTTGAACAACTTATTGTAATGAGCGTATACAGACCACCAGATTCATCTTTTGATTTATTCGAAAAGATAATGGATGAAGCGTTGACTAAAATCAGCGATAAAAACAAAATTTTTATAATTTGTGGTGATTTTAATGTTAATCTGTTAGAGGATAATAATACTTGTACTAGATTTAAATCTTTATTTTTATGTCACAACATGAACTATCTTTTTTTGGAGCCTACTAGAATTACTGCAACATCTGCTACTTGCATTGATAATATATTTTCTAACATTACGCCTACTTACAAATCGGTCATCAATAAATTAACCTCTGATCACTCTGGTCAGATAGGTATATTCAATATTAAAATAAAAAAGGACCAAAAAGAGAATATTACATGTGTCCCCATTAGTGACACTCGGCTAGAACACTATAGGAATAATATTTTAGATAAATTATCGGAAATACCATACAGTGACGATCCAAATTTATTGTATAACTCAGTATTTAACTTTGTCAAAAATGAATATGATACGGTATTTAAATCAAAAACTATAAAAGTTAATAACAAAGCTTTGTTTAGTGATTGGGCGACAGCGGGAATTCATAGGAGCAGACGAAAATTATATGAACTCTATGAAGAGAAATCATATAACAAAAGTACGGCCTTTCTAGATTATGTTCGTAGTTATTCAAAAATGTTTAAACGCGTTTGTGCCGTAGCTAAATCCAATTTCATTAAAAACAAAATTGAATCTAGTAGCAATGTAATGAAAACGACATGGAAAATTATAAATAGCGAGACTGGAAAGGCCAAAGCTACACATAATAACTTCAAGCTTAAAATAGATAATCAATTGTTAAGTACAGACCTAGAAGTAGCAAAAGCCTTTGAAAATTTCTTTACGGACATTCCAGTTTCAACAACCAAGTCTTTAAATTCATCTCCCGCTGCTGCTGAATCTATACTTAAGCAGAACTTTGAGGAATGTAAAACAGATTTTAAATTTAGGCACGTAAATAATGAGGACATTGTAAAAGCGTTTAAATCCCTGGAAATGAAAAAGACGGCTGACGTCCATGGTCTATCTGTAAAAATTATAAGTTCCATTATAGATTGTATCGCACCTCACCTTTGTTGCATATTTAATCAATGTATAGATAATGGTGTGTTTCCTGACTTGATGAAACTAAGTAAAGTGATACCTTTATTCAAAGCCGGTAGTACATCAGACCCCACAAATTTTAGACCTATATCGATACTACCAACTCTTAGCAAAATATTTGAAAAACTCATACTTAATCAATTGCAGAGTCATTTTTATGTCAATAATTTAATTCATGTTGCTCAGTTTGGTTTCACAAGGGGTCGTTCAACAGCCGACGCTGGTGTTGAGCTAATTGACAATGTTTTTGGTGCCTGGGAAGACGCAATGGATGCAATAGGTGTATTCTGCGATCTATCCAAGGCTTTTGATTGCGTCCATCATGACATTCTTGTCAGGAAGCTACGCCATTATGGTGTAAAAGATCAGGCTCTTGGCCTTCTGGAGTCATATCTAACAGATAGGGTTCAGATGGTCGATGTTAATGGGAAAAGATCACCCGGATCTTCAATAAGTATGGGCGTCCCGCAGGGTTCAATTCTTGGACCTTTCTTGTTTTTAGTATATATTAATGATTTACCTTATCTTGTTAAAGCAAAACATGGGTTAGTATTGTTTGCCGATGATACTTCTTTGATATTTAAAGTTAAAAGACAACAATCAAACTATGACGACGTAAACAATGCTATCTCTAGTATAGTGAATTGGTTTACTGTTAATAATCTATTACTTAATGAAAAGAAAACTAAATGTATTAAATTCGTATTACCCAATGTGAAACCGGTAACTACAGATATATTTATAAAAGGACAGAAATTGGACCTTGTAGATTCGACTGTCTTTTTGGGCATTACTTTAGATGCCAAACTACAATGGGATTCTCATATAAATAAATTGTCGAACCGACTGAGTTCAGCAGCGTTCGCAGTTAAAAAAATTAGAGCCCTTACCGACGTAGACACCGCTAGACTAGTCTACTTCAGTTACTTTCATAGTCTAATGACCTATGGTATTTTATTGTGGGGTCACGCTGCGAATGCTAATAGTATATTTATTTTGCAGAAACGGGCTGTTCGTGCAATTTATAGATTAGGGCCTAGAGTGTCACTGAGGGAAAAATTTAAAGAAATCAATATTCTGACATTTGTGTCTCAATATATCTATGACAATCTTGTGTATATAAAACGAAATATAAGTAATTTTCAGAAGCACAGTGATATACACAATTTTAATACTAGAAATAAAGACAAGTTGGTTGCTTATGTCAGCCGACTACATAAAATTAGTAATTCTTTTAAAGGCAATTGTATACGCTATTACAATAAGGTCCCTACTGATATTAAAAACTTGCCTTTAGACAAGTTTAAAATAATTATAAAACAGAAATTGTATAAAAAAGGTTACTATAGGATATCTGATTACTTAGAAGATAGGTGTCCATGGGAATAGATTGTTTGAGTAGCAGGCTTTTTCGATATGTAATAAGCATTAATTTTGTAATTGACAATATTTTATTAAAAAAGGAAACGCAAAAGATGCGACGACTGTGGAGTTTCTTCGGTGAGCTCTTCTCCACAGATTCCGCCATTGTGTTAGTGAACTCACCCAAAAAAAATGTAATGACGGATCTAAGTGATGTAATAACATCCTATGGAAATAAATTATTTTGACTTTGACTTTGACTTTGACTTTAATCAATTTATCTGTTTCGTCTAAGAATGGTGATAAACTTAAAATTTTAGATTTTGGTTCCAACGGTTTATTTTGTAAAAATATTTTATAGTCATTGGTAAAACATTGTTTTTGAGCAACGCGACAAATGAAATTTAAGGAGCCGTTTAGTTCGTCAACCGTTAAAATACCTGTGCGTTTAGAATCTTTGGTTTTAGGATTTGTGTTATGTAGAAAACGTAAAACGAATGCAAAAGTGCGTTGTAATTTATTAAAATTTGCGAACTGTTTAAAATCATAATCAGGTTCAGGCAAAGAGACAAAAGAACTTATCTTTAATTCAGGCAAGTCAACCTTGTAATTTTCATTGGATTTTGGTCATTGTGATTGATCATTATGGAGGTATGAAGGACCTTGCCACCATAATGTTTTGTTAATAATTTGGCTTGCATTTACCCCTCTAGAAATCAAGTCCGCTGGATTTGCGTCAGTAGGTACATACCGCCATGATCTTGGATTAGTAAGTTCTAGAATTTCACCTATCCTGTTTGCCACAAAAGTTTTTAGTTTACTTGGATCATTTTTAATCCAACAGAGCACAATTTTAGAATCGCACCAGTGTACTATTCGTTATGGAGTAAACCTAATGGAATCACAAACAGATTTACATAACCTTGCTGACAGCAGGGCAGCACAAAGTTCGAGGCGAGGTATAGTAGTGGGCTTTAGAGGTGCAACTTTGGACTTTGCACATAACAATTTAACAGTCACTTCCTTTTGTAAATTTTGAGATCTCATATAAATACAAGCACCATAAGCACTCTGTGATGCATCACTAAACGAGTGCAACTCTATGGTGACTGGATCATTACACAGAACTCTACGGGAGACTTGGAGACCTGCAAGTAAAGGTAAGTTTTGCGATATTTCTAACCAATTTTGTTTTAGGTCTTCTGGCACAGCTTCGTCCCAGTCTACTCCCTTTAACCAAAGTTTTTGCAAGAGAATTTTTGGTTGTATTATGCAAGGACTAAGCAAGCCCAGTGGATCGAATATACGGAAAGAATGTGACATGATTGATCTTTTGGTAATTCTGTCATCTTCAAAAGGCATTTTTACAGGAAAATGAAGCTTATCACTGGAAGGATCCCAGCCCAATCCAAGAGTACTCGACGATTCGCTAATGGTAAGTTTTTCTTTAGTATTGATATCTGTATTTTGGAAAAGTGAGGCTAAGTTGGTTTTGTACTTTCTTAAAGGAAAACAAGCTGAATTTAGAGCGTTAGAGATTGAATTTTGTATATATTTCATTTTTGCTTCGTCATCACATCCGGTAATCAAATCATCGACATAGAAGTCGTTTTGAATAATAGTTTTAATCAATTCATCCTCGCATTCCTCTCCTACCTGCCAAAGACATCTGGTGCTAAGGTAACTCGCACTTGCAGTGCCGTAAGTGACGGTACCTAAACGCAACGTTTTGATAGGTAAAGATTCATCTTCCCTCCAAAGAATCAGTTGTAAATTGCAGTCATTTTCATCAACATTAACTTGTCGGTACATTTTAGCTATGTCACCAGTCAAGATAAATTTGTACTGTCGTGCTCTAATTAAAATTGAAAAGAGAGAATCCTGCATATTGGGCCCTACCAACAAGATGTCATTGACAGAGTAGCCAGAAGAGGTGGGAGCAGATCCGTCGAATACTACTCGAATTTTAGTAGATTCACTTTCTTCTTTGAATACCGCATGATGGCATAAAAAATATGACGGATACGGAATAGAAACAGGTGACTCTGAAAGATGTCCCAAGTCCTCGTACTCACGTATGAATTCTACATATTGTGACTTTAGTTCTGGATTTTTTCTGAATCGTTTTTCGATATTTAGTAAACGGCTTTTTGCTTGAGTGTATGAGTCTCCAAGACAGTCAGGTGAATCCTTCAGTGGTAACTTCACACAAAACCTACCTGAATTCAAGCGAATTGTGTTACTTAGGAAATGTTTTTCGCATGTTGTATCATTTTGACTTCGAAGGTTTCTTTGAGGAAGCTCTTCCATTTCCCAAAATTTGGTAATGGAGTGATCAATAAAGTCAGAATTTGAAAGAATTGTATGATTGCATTGAATATTATTATTAGTATATTTTGTACAAATGGGGCCAGCTATAACCCAGCCAAATTTTGAACTGTGTAATTTAGGATTGTTGGGGCCAAGGGAGCGCTGTTCGCTGCCAAGGATGTCCCAGAAAAGATCTGCACCAATTAACAAGTCGATTGGAGCTGGATCATTGAATTTAGGATCAGCTAACTTTATGGACTTTGGTATTTTAAGATTCTTTTTTATGTCAATTGGGGTTTTTGGTAAATCTCCTGTAAGATCATTAAGAATATAGCAAGATAAAGTAACATTATAAGTATTTTGCATTGATTTTAGTAGGACAACGCAGCTTTCTGCCACTTGATTAGTACAGTTATTACCTATACCAATTATATTTATTGTGTCAATTGGATTGCATTTTAGGTTTAATTTTTGTTGAAGAGATCTTGATATGAGTGTAGATTGGCTACCACTATCTAGTATAGCACGAATTACCTCTGTTTGATTATTTAGTGGATTGCAAACTTCTATCATGACTGTGGATAATAACACTTGACTTATTTGCTGTGAAAAAGCAAAAACTGTCTCCTTATTCTCCTTTTTAGGTTCATGAAGAAGGGTGTTGTGCTTCTCAGTGCATTGACTACAAGGACCCATGTGACATTCACTTACAGGGTGTCCCTGTCTCAAGCAGTTTTGGCATAATTTGTATTTAGAAACAAGAGAAAACTTTTCTTGTATGGGTTTTGATTTAAAAGTTGCGCAATCGTATATTCTATGATTTCCATTGCAAATTATGCAAACAAAATTAACAGATGAATTTTGATTATTAGTTGATACCATAGTGTTAATATTTTGAAAACGGTTAAAATTATTATTATTGTTGTATCTGTTTTGATTTGTTTGGGATTGTGTAGTGGATGAGGTACCGGAACGCGGCGTAAATAACGGTTTAGTAGAATTATTTTGACTATTATTTCCAAATTTATTTCAATAATACGCGCCGCATCACCTTCTAAGTATGATAGTAAATAGTGAAATTTGTGAATATCAGACATGCGTTCATTTTTGTGTACTAAATTCGAAAATGTATCGCGGAACTCCAGCCATTGAAAATGAGAACCATTGAATTTGGATATTTGAATTTGCGGCAACTGAAAACCCATGTTTTGATGATCGCAGTTGTTATTGGAATTTCGTCTATGTTCATCAGTACCAATTAAAGTTTTAGCCTTTGCAATATTAATAATAATTTCATTTTCAATGAGCTCGCGTTCATCAAGTTCTAAATTTATATTTGTAGCATTAAGAACCTCGATCTCGGTCTGAATTTCATCAAACTTTGCTGATTCTTTTAGATAAAAGATCCTTTAAGGTAACCTTATTTCCTTCGTTTGTCATTATGGATAATTAAGTTCAAGGTAACAAAAAATAATTACAATAATATAATTATGATAAATTATCAACAAAGTTCGGCAAAAAGTTGAAAGGAATAAAATGGAATATTCTCACGCTCCCCGTCCCGGTGAACCGCGCAGAAACAGAAAGCCGGTCGTCACCAGTCACCACCACAGCACTGACGTCAGCTGATCAGGCCTGGACAGGCTCGTAACTGATAACAGTGCGGTGCAGCGCAGCACGAAGGGGAATGTCTGGAATTGTTGGGCGAGATCGGGTTAAATTCTAGCGCAAAACAATATGAATATAAGAAATATTTTGATCTTTGATTTTGGTAGAATGAAATTTAGATAAAGTTATATATTTTTTGCAGATATTTAGTACAAATAGGATCGATTAACACACTGAAATTATTGTTTGTTATTGTAAAAACTAATTTATAGGATATAATCGTAAATTATTTACTAATTGATGAGTTTTGTATGGAAATGTAAATCCAAAAAAAAAAAAAAAAAATTTTCAATTTATTTATGAAAATAGCACAAGTGGAAGGCTATTCAAACAGTTACTTCGATTATGAAACGGATAAGAAAGGATATTTTAGGATATTTAGTGGAAATATATGGAATATAGGTGGACTATGAGAACAAAGGAATGACACTTAACTCGGCGTTTTTGTAGAAAATACGCAGTTTTCCGGCACGATCTTTAGCTGACTCGTTGACCGGGCTGACAAACTGTTCTTCTTTATCTGAGTTCTGAGTTTTGTTCTTGACTTTTGTGATTGTTTTGTCCTGTCACGGTCGCCAATTTTCTTGTTTAAGAACAAGAAAGGAATTTCTTGAATGAAACTCAAAATTCTTGATTTTTATATATAATTTTGGATAAAATATAACAAAGGATGTTAATCGATCAGAGTGTAAAGAAAAAGTAATTTTTTATTAATCTACCGCGCACACGAATACGTAAAGTGACTAGTATTTAGAGAAAGGCAAAAGCGATCTTCATTTTTTCGCCAGGCGCTTGAACACCTACTTAAAAGTCCTTCTGTCTTAAGTTATTACGTAATTAGCTCACCTAACAACATCTTATAGTGACCAAATCAATACTAAAAATCTCTTATGTTTTAAATAAATACATAGATTGACTTGGCAATCGCACTAAACAATCAAATTTAATATAATAATGAGAGATATATTGTGAGATACATTGTGTTTTCATGCGATTGCCAGGTCAATCTATGTATTTATTTAAAATATAAGAGATTTTTAATTTTGATTTGGTCACTATAAGATGTTGTTAGGTGAGCAAATTGTAGGTATAAGACGCGTGACAAGTCGACTTTCTGTACTTTTTGTCGTAAATTGGGTCACACAGAAGATACATAAATGTTTTCGTAAAGCCAAAAGATGTTCGTATTGTAGTAGAACGGGACATATTAAGGAGGAGTGCATGAAGTTGAAAGCTCGCAGAGCTAGCGGTGGTATTAATAATAATAACAAGTCCGATTCATCTACATCGCAAGCAGTTCATGCTATCAATGACCGAGCGTCAAGCGCGAAATATTACCTAACTGCGAAAATTAACGAGTATCCCGTAGAAGCGTTTATAGACTTCGGTAGTTCTTGCATCACTATCACTAACTCTGTGTCACAAAAACTTAATCTAGAAGTACAAACTTGTGGATCTAGTAGTGTTATAAGAGGTTTTGGTGGTTCAAAAATACCGCCGATTGGTGAAGTGTATGTGAAGGTGTGCGCCGACGAGGCCTCGTGCGAGGCGCGCGCATACATCGTACCCGACTCCGCGCAAGACATCGGCGTTATTATCGGTCAGCCGTTCACGGACTATCCAAACGTGTATGTCATAAAGACACCTACGACTTTAAAAATGTATAATGCTAACAACCTATGCGAACTACCTAGTGCGTGTGAGGATATTGAGCGTATTAAGTTGATCCCAGACGGACCGGTTACCTTATCACCCGGTGTGAATAAAATAGTTGTCTCGTGCGACGAACTAATGTTCGGTCAAGCGGCCGTGCGTCACACCGAACATAAGGCGCCGAGAGCCGAGTGTGTCATCCCTCCGAGTGAGATCGAGATCATCGACGGCAAGGCAGTTATGAGTATTATAAACACTAGCAATAATAATTTCGACTTACCTGTAAACCGATGCGTAGCCCGAGCCGCGGTGACTGATACGAGTAATAATAACTTGTAGAGTAGGAGATGACCTAGATCCGGACCTGTTAACGGAACTTGAGGCTTTGATAAACGAATACTCGCAGTGTTTCTCGGGTACAGACGACAGCAAGATAGGTAAATGTTCCGTAAAGATGCATATAGAGTTAACCGATAAAGAAAAAGTCATATACTATCGACCGTATCGTATGTCAGCTAGCGATCGTGAAAAAGTGCGTAATATCGTGAATGATCTTATAAGTAAGAGTATTGTAGAAGAATCCACTTCTTCGTACGCAAGTCCCGTATTACTCGTCCCAAAGAAAACGGGAGAACCGCGCATGTGCGTCGATTATCGTGCACTTAATAAAATAACTAAGAAGGAGCGCTACCCCTTGCCATTGATACAAGATCAATTAGACCGCTTATCTAATGCGCGCGTTTTCTCGTGTCTTGATATTTTATCAGCGTATCACTGTATACAGATCGACGATGAAAGTAAGCACTATACTGCGTTTATAACGCCAAATGGTCACTACCAATATACACGAATGAGTTTCGGCTTAGTAAGCGCGCCTTCCGTGTTTCAACGCGCTATAGATGAGATTCTAGGGCCGTTAAAGTTCAAATTTACTACAGCATATTTAGATGATATCTTAATATACTCTAGCTCGAAAACTGATGCGTTAGAACACCTGAGGTCTGTACTAGAACGGATACGCGACGCTAAAGTAACACATAGGCTCGATAAATGCTCGTTTTTGGTGTCGCGCGTAGAGTACTTGGGCCACAAGGTGAGTAATGGAGAGGTGAAACCAGCTCAACATAAATTAAATGCTGTGCACGATTTCAAAGAACCCGAGAACGTACATCAAACTAGACAGTTCATGGGTTTAGCGAACTACTTCCGAAAATACGTTCGTAACTTTGCCTCCATTGCGCGACCTATCACACTATTAACAAAGAAGGACCAACCGTGGTCATGGGGCACTGAACAACAGCAGGCGTTCAATGTTGTCAAGAAGACGTTAGTGAGCCGCAAGTACACACCGATGCTTCTAAGATAGGCCTCGGTGGTATTTTGCTACAGAAACCACCTAGTGGCACTTGGCAGCCTGTCGCTTACGCCAGCCGTCAAACGTCCGTCGCAGAGCAACGTTATCATAGTTTCGAATTAGAAACATTAGCTGTCGTTATGTCGCTACAAAAATTCAGAGTCTATCTAACGGGTATTAATTTTGTTATTGTAACTGACTGTAATTCTTTGCGATGGACGTGGTCGAAGCGAGATCTAAACCCGCGTATCGCTAGGTGGTGGCTTGAAGTTCAAGGATACGACTTCGACGTGGAGTACCGCGCAGGAAAGTCCATGGCTCACGTGGACGCGTTGAGTCGTAACCCTGCTCCATCTGTCATGCGCTGCGTAGAGAAAGACCTTATAGAAAGCATGCAACAGAACGACGACTCAATCAGGTCCACAGTTAGCCAACTTAAGGACGAAACATCGTTAGGAAACATGAGTGGCTTAGCGCAGGATTACGTCTTAGAGAAAGGTGTATTATTCCGAAAGGTCAATGGCCAAAATAAAGTGGTTGTGCCACGTCGGTCACGTTGGTCACTTCGCTTCGGCCGTTCAGGAAACCGGAGTTTGGAAACCAGTTTCCTAAAAGGATTTTTTTATCCTTTTACGTAACTGGTTTCCTTCCTATAAAGACTTTTTTATCCTTCTACGTAACTGGTTTCCTAAAAGTACTATGTTTATGTTATTTCAGCCACCTATGAAACTAATAACCGGATTATTGTGCAAACCTTTCATGATAATAACGGGCATATGAATTTTAATAAAACTTACGACGCTATGAAAGAGAAGTACTGGTTCAGTGGTATGAGGCGGTTCATTCAAAAGTACGTGCGTGGTTGCATATCATGTCAGTACGCGAAAAAGCCAACGGGTCGTAAGATAGGCCTACTACATCCGATCGAAAAAGTTGCGGTGCCGTTCCATACCGTCCATGTGGACCACCTTGGTCCGTTTTGCAAGAGCCCCTCAGGTAAGATGTATATCCTTGCTATCATCGATGCCTTCACTCGATTCATCTGGATCGAGGCGGTGCGCGACGCTAGTTGCGAAAAGGTATTAAAAACGTTTGACCAGTTTATTAAAACATTCGGACTACCTAGTCGTATTATCAGTGATCGTGGTAAGGCATTCGACTGCCATGATTTTAGAAAATATTGTTGCGATAGGCAAATCAAACACGTAATGAATGCGGTAGCTAGTCCGAGGGCCAATGGGCAAGTGGAGCGATTCAACCGCTCCATACTTAACGCTCTTGTTGCTTGTCTTGGAGAGGAAGATCAAAACCGTTGGGAAGAGTACTTGCCCAAGGTACAACTAGGGCTTAACTCTAACGTGAATAATAGCACAGGAAAGTCGCCACTGGAGCTACTGTATGGTTTCCGTCCACGATTATCCGGCGATATTGTCGTACCCACGAGGTCTGACGTCAACTCCCTCCGAGCGGGCGCGCTCACTCGTTCGCAGGAGGCTGCCCGTCGGTCAAAGGCTACCTTTGATAAGAAAAGACGTGATGCTGCCCCGTTCAAAGTAGGAGACCTTGTCCTTGTAGAACGTAAGGTATTTAAGAAAGGGTTGCGTAGCGGTAAGTTGATGCCGCGTTTTGACGGTCCTTGCAGCGTAGTGAAGGTACTACCACATGATCGTTACTTAATAAAGAGTGCCAACACTCGCGGTCGTCCCTATGAGAATGTCCTTGCCAGGGATAAACTTACGTTACTTAATTATTCCGATGACTCAAATCTTGGGTCCGATTCTGATTAATAACAGTGTCTAAGATTCCTCCAAATTAAACTCGTTCTGGTTTACAATAGGTTTAATGCGCAGTACTTTACAAAAAAAATGATAATAAAAAATCGTGTATAAAGTAAGACGGTGGACGACAGAATGAATATGGCGGCGCAGGCAGCGCTAAGTACATGGAACCCGCGCGCGGGGGGCGGGCGGCAGGGCGGCTCACGAAGAAGTTGTTTAGCATAAACAATCTCCACCTCCTCAGGAAATGATTGACTGGTCTATTCCACATCCAGCAGTGGGCAAAGTTTGTGTATAGCTCTTCTTATGATGCCCTTGCTTGTTTTTATATCAGCTATTCTACACGCTCCGTCTTGTCCTGGGTACACAGCAGTTACACGTCCAAGCGGCCACTTCATGGGGGGACTGCTATCATCTCTAATCAGTACCATCTGGTCAGGCACTATGTTAGGCTGTCTCTGTTGCCACTTTGTTCGCTGTTGTAGCTCGCATATATACTCGCGGCTCCATCTGGCCCAGAAATGTTGTCTCGCCTGTTCTATACGGGCATATCTGTGAAGACAGTTAGGATTAGCATCTTGTAAATCAGGTGCGGGCAGTGAGATCAACGGTCTTCCAATTAGAAAGTGCCCAGGAGTCAAAGGACAAAGGTCATTGGGATCAGATGACATAGGGATGAGGGGTCTTGAATTTAGGATTGCTTCTATTTGTGTAAACAAAGTAGTAAGTTCCTCAAAAGTGAGGTGAGTGTCACCTAGTACTCTTTTCATATGAAACTTTGCAGATTTCACAGCTGCCTCATAAAGACCTCCAAAATGAGGCGTATACACTGGCGAAAATCTAAATTTTATTCCCTCATTTGCAATGTCCGATACAGCAGCAAGTTCACAAATTGTTCGATTGGCACCAACAAAATTGGTACCGTTATCACAGAATATTTCGTGGGGCTTTCCGCGGCCTGACATGAAGCGACGTAAAGCTAATATAAATGCTTCTGTAGACAGATCGCTAGCTAGTTCAAGATGTACGGCCTTAGTCTTGAAACACACGAACACACAAAGATAGCATTTCAGTAGCTTTGCGCCGCGTCCTTTCTTATTTACAATCATAAAGCGTAATCTGTACCTGTTATCTCAAAAGGAAAGCCGGGGCTTAATCTTTGAGACGGCAGGTTTCCCATAATCTGAAAGAAATTGTATGGTTACTAACATGTATGCTGGCGTAAAGCCACAACAATTATACTTAGATATATTACGATTGTATTTAACATTATAAGCTAATACTCTAATTATTTGCCTTGGTTAGTGTGAGGATAATAATTGATATTTTGTATTTTTTTAAATGCACGCTGAGTTACGTGTTGGATCCACTTATACCTGAATAACAATAACACTTTATAACAGGCGTCTAATTTATCTGACTAACCATGTGCTAACTTTGATATGTAATTTTGTGTACTAAAAATATACTAAACATCAGGTACTTCATAAATAGAGTATAGCATACGATTTTCATTCACCTGATCAGGCGTGTATATTCACGGGTGATTTAACCTAAGTCTGATCATACAATTGATACATTAAAAAGTGTCGTTGTTACTTAATGTGGCCATTGTAGCCATGATATTATACAACTGATGCATTAAAAAGTGTCGTTGTTATTAACTGTGGCCATTGTAGCCATAATATTACACAATCGATATATTAAAATAATACACAATTGATACATTAACAAGTGTCATTATTTTTACCATTGATCTTAGGATCCGTTAATAAGGTTTTCTATTTCCAAATAATAAGCGCTATATAAATTATGCATAATGAGACAGATATCTATTTGGTGTCGTCATTTTTACCCACGACGGACGGAACGGAACGGAGGCGGTATAGGTATGCGTTTGGGGTAAGAGGTTGTTTGTTTGTTTGTTTGTTTGTTTGTTTGTTTGTTTGTTTGTTTGTTTGTTTGTTTGTTTGTTTGTTTGTTTGTTTGTTTGTTTGTTTGTTTGTTTGTTTGTTTGTTTGTTTAAAGGAAGCTTCCGTATTGACTGGTGATAGACACTATCGGTGACGTCGTTATGATAGACACGTGTCGTTACCGTCGATAGACACATTAGTAAAGTGTCATCCACAAGATGATAGACTGCAGGGTTGGCATTTCCAGCGTCATTGTCTGACAGACACATTGGTGTGACATAGATCACATAAGGAATGTAATGTGTCGTCACTCGACAGATACTTTTATAAGTGTCCTCGACTAAGTGCCAGGCACATTCAGCTGTGTCAGTCTGTGCTAGTTAAGCCTGACTAACTGAAAG
This sequence comes from Carpatolechia fugitivella, assembly GCA_951230895.1. NCBI lineage: Eukaryota > Metazoa > Arthropoda > Insecta > Lepidoptera > Gelechiidae > Carpatolechia > Carpatolechia fugitivella. The sequence continues at coordinate 4,004,788 of OX579645.1, read as the reverse complement.
ATGCATTAATACGCATCGTGTCATGCTAATCTTTGACGGTTTAAGAACCCGCAGACGACCTTGTGGGTCGTCGCCACTGGTTTACAGGCTACACGGGACGTGCAGCATCATCAGAATGGCCGACTGTTATGGCTGGTTTACACGTATCTGGGGGCACGGCAGTGCCCCCGCCAAGTCGAGCAAAAAAGCGGCACGGCCGTACCATACTTTTCTCGAAGCAGTTCAGGCCATTTTCGACCCCCCTATAACTTCGTTGTGGATAAAACTAGAAGCCTGAGTTTTCAGTAACCAAGCAGGCATTGTATAAATACGGTATATTTCAAATTTCAATCAATTTGAACCAGTAGTTTATGAATTATAACTAGTCAAAGTTTCTTTATTTTGTCACTCACTCACTGACCGATCATCAAAACTCTAAGGCACTTCTAGCAGACATAGAAGCTTCAAATTTAGAATGGAATTAGTGTTTAGTATATAAACCAAGGAAAAACTAAAACATTTTGCAATTTCGGCCCAGTTTTCTAGATACATCATCTGCTAGATAACTTTGTAATCCCATATAAATCTTGGGGCATTATATAGGATTACAAAGTTACATTTGCAGTAAATGAATCAGTGTACCTGTATAATGGAAAATAATTGAATAAGAGGTGCTGGGTAGGTGTAGGGTAGGTGTAGGGTAGGTGTAGGGTAGGTGTAGGGTAGGTGTAGGGTAGGTATAGGTATGTATGTATGTTCCACTTCAGTTTCCTCTGACATGGGGGTCAGAGACATTTTTAGTAAAACACGGACTTAGACGACTTTTTTTTTTTTTAGTCCTTGCTCTGTTGGTTGGTAAGTGCAATTGCAATAACTTTTCTTTTCCAGGCAAGATACACTGTGGTATATGTTTTTTATTCAGTTGTGTATTTGTGTGTCATGTTTTTTATTTCAGAGTGTTATGTTCAGATTAATATACTTACTTATATATTTAGCTTTGCATTTTTTTTTTCTTTTATAAACAATTTATAATATCAACTTATAAGTTATTTATACTCTACTTATTATTATTATTTTTTGTTAGCGATATTCATTACATTTATATATTTGTACACTGTAAATATATAACACAGTATATACTATGTATACAACTTTCTTATGTTTTGTTTCTATGAATAACCTCTTTTGCAATTTTTAGACAATATGATATAAACTTATCTCTAACAAGCTTACTTTCTAAAATTTCACTAATTGAATCTTTGCTAATTTTCTTGTCCATTTCTATTTCTAAACTTATTCTAATCAGGTCATATTTTGGACACTCTATTAATAAATGTTCCACTGTTTCTTCTTTTTCAGGGTCACATACACATGAACAACTGTTTTTTAATTTAAATCTATTTAAATACGCCGAGAATCCGCCGTGTCCAGTCAATACTTGTACGAACATGGGGTTAATGCCGATTTTTTTGAGTAATTGATACGCCTGTAAAGCGTCAGGCAAAAACATTTTCGTCACTGCAGCCGTGCTTCCGTTTGTGTATCTTTTGCTCCACTCTAACAACGTGTCGGTGCGGATTTGCCTTTTGATGAACGACGTGGGACATTTGTCATAATCGGGAGCTGTTTTTTTATATAGCGCTGCGTTTTTTGCGAGCTCATCCGCTCATTCGTTCCCCACGACGTCAACATGCGCTCGAATCCAGAACAGCCGTATTGTTTTGCCTTGATTTGCTATGGAAACTATTGCTCTCTGGATCAGCACGACTAGTGGATGGAATGACTCATCACTTCCCACCAGCTCTAGAGCAGATCTTGAGTCGCTGAAAATGTTTGTATCCTTCCAACCACTTGCCAGTGTCTCAGCAGTGGCTCGGTATAAGACAAATAGTTCTGCCTGAAAGACGGTGCAAAACGGTTCGAGCTTAAATTTCTTGTGCTTTATCTCACTGCCATTATCCCAACAAGATAATGCAGCTCCGACCTTGCCCTGAATTTTGCTCCCATCCGTGTAAATGTGAACTCCTTGAATGTTGTGCTTCCTGATAGTCTCAGGTTCCACGTCTTCCAGGCATTCAAACTCTATTTTGGGTCGCACTGCTGGATGGTCCGCTTCTAAAAAGCATACTTTTCCTTCCAGTTCTCGATCTCCTATTACAGCCTGTGGCTTGCCTCTCCTTGCCTCATAAAGAAGAGCTGCTTCATGGATTCTAAGGTCCAGTGGAAGCACACGGGCCAGTAGTAAAGCTGCATTTAACGAGACAGTGCGGTAGGCCTTACAAATTTTTTGTGCGAAGCCTCTCTGCACAGCATTAAGGTGTTTTTGGACGGATATTTTATTTGCTGCTGGTGCCCACGCACTTGCCGCGTACATTATGACCGGCTCTATGACGGCCACGTATATTATCCTTATAATCTCTGAGTTCAGGCCCCAGGTAATTTTTGCCGTCCTTGATAATGACTTGTATATATTAGTCGCTTTTCGACACACCAATGCTACATGTTTATTAAAAGTCAGCTTGCTATCTATTGTAAGACCCAAGATTTTAATTTCTTCCACTAGAGTGATGTCCGTTCCTCCCATGCACAAGCGTGGCACGTCGTATTTACGCTTATTGGTCATTACCATGGCGTAAGTTTTATGGGGTGCAAACTTTAGCTTATTTTCTGCCCCCCAGTTTTGTATATATGCCAATATGGTGTTGGCCCGATCTTGTATAACCGTCGCCGATTCTCCAGAGAATACAAGGACAATATCGTCAGCGAAAGCTTGGCAGTAGGTTCCTTTTTGCTCTAAACCATCCAACAGAGGGTCAAGTAAGATATTCCAAAACGTTGGACCCCCTATCGATCCCTGCACGCATCCTTTACTGGTTTGTTTTGTATATTCTTCCCCAGAATATCGGACATGAACCCTTCTGTCCTCCAAGTAACTATCTACAAGGCTTCGAAGGTTGACAGGGCAACGTTTTTCTACCAGACGGCACTTTATTGCCGGCCACCATGCGCTATCAAAGGCGCCTTCAATGTCTAGGGAGACTACGACATTAATTAGTTTCTTTTTGAGGTTTTCTTTAACGTGTTGAATTAAGTCGTATAATGAATCCTCAGTACTCCTTTGCGGGACAAAGCCATATTGCCTAGGGTTTGCTTTGGGGAGTAGGTGCCATCTGAGTCGTCTAACTAGCATTTTTTCTAAAATTTTCCCCATGATTGACAGGAGTCCTATGGGTCTAAGAGATTTAGGCTGCGTATAGTCTGTTTTTCCTGGTTTCCGCAACACAATTACAGTGGCCTCTTTCCATGGCTTGGGGAAGTGTGACAGTTCCAGGCACTTGTTCGCAAATCCGAGGAAGATCTCAGTATTATAGAATATAGCCTCTAAACAGATATCTGCCGTGAAGCCATCTGAACCCGGGGCTTTTTTAGGGTTAAAACTAGCAGTCGCATACTTCAATTCCGTCTCTGTAAAAGGAGGGTCTAGTGTATCGTCTGGTAAAGGCGTGTGGATGTTCTTAGCCTCTTCTCTTGTTTGCCGATGTATTCCATTATCTTCCCCTTCATCATCTTCCGAAAAAAACGTCTCTGCCAGTAATTTTGCTGATTTCTTGGGGCTCAACACCTGTCCATCCTTAACCAATGGCTGATCTTCGTATGTTTTTGACGACTTCGCTATAACCCTGTACACGCCGTCCCATTACTTTATAGCGGCCATAAACTTTTTAGTCATCATAGTATTAGTGTGTGTAGAATAAAATTGTAACACGGTTTTTTCCATACAACCGCGAATTAGCAGCTCTGTATCATAACTGACAAAGTTGGCTCTGTTGAGCCAAAATATTTTTGACTCCCAAATATTTTTGAATTGACAAATGTTACATAGTATAAGAAATAGAACCAATTATTGTTGGTATTATTGAGTTTTGGACCAACTCTAATAGAATAAAATTATTTTAGACCTTTGCTTTACCTCTATAAGTACTGTAGAGAATTCGTAGTGTCCATGATGTCGAGACCCATAATTGGAAAAACGACAAAAACTGACGTCACTGCAGGACTAGTGAAAAACAAATTTTCCGTTACATCTGCTGGAGTCTTGTCTTCTGCTGCACCTCGGAAACGTGTCACCTCAATGGATGCTCTAAATACGTCCTCCCAACAAGTTTCACCTGCAAAGTCAGCAGCTGGCGATGACCCACTGGTACAAGCATCTTCTTCCAGCCCTGGATGGGCTATGGCAAACCTTTCAGCGAAGGCCAATAAGTTGTATCAAGAGGCAAAATCGCAAATGGAACAATCGGGTAACATTAAAACCTCTATTAAAGAGACTGTTTTGGGCAATATTTCTAGCATGTACGAAATCGTTCTCCGACTCAGCGAATCCAGGCAAACTCTGATGGTTCAGCTCGAAAAATTAAAGACAGAACAGGCAACAGCACTGTTAAAACGTGAACGAGAGCAAACGGAAGCGTTAGAAAAATTGCGGAAAAATACGACTGATGCTGGTCCATCTCAGCCCACAGAAATAATGAGAGTGCTCATTGACAAACTACAGGAGCACACAAAGTCTGTAACTGAGTGCAAACAATATACACTTGCGCTAACAGACAAACTTGTTTCCGCTTCACGCGAAGCCAATACTGTGGAAGGTGTTTCGTACGCGCAGGTGACGGCAGGAACTCGGAAACAAGCGCCACCGCTTCATTCAGTAGTAATATCTTCGTCAAATGAAAAGGACACTAGCGGGGATGTGATTGACATTATAAGAAACGCAGTAGACGCCAAAAACGAAGGTCTGAGAGTAGAGCGTCTACGCAAAGCAAGGGATCAAAAAGTTATAGTGGGATGTAAATCACGAGAGGAACTAACCAAAGTGACTGAGCGAATCAAAAGTGCAGGAAATAGTTTGAATATTGAAGAGGTAAAAAATAAAGACCCACTTATCATTCTTAAAGATGTTCTCTCTTACAACACGGATGAAGACATAATTCAGTCCTTGAACAACCAAAACAGACACCTGTTTGAGGATGTGAATAAGGAAGATCGGAGACTGGTAGTAAAATACCGTAGGAAGACCAGAAATCCCCATGAGAATCATGTCATCATGCAAGTTTCTCCCAAGATATGGCAGCGGTTAACTGCGGCAGGGCGAGTGCATATCGATCTACAAAGGATTAGAGTGGCAGACCAATCGCCTCTCATCCAATGTTCGCGATGCCTGGCTTACGGCCACAGTCGTAAATATTGCAAAGAGACCACCGATCTTTGTACTCACTGTGGTGGACCACACATGCGAGCAGAATGTGGCGACTATCTAACAGGAACTCCGCCCTCTTGCAGGAACTGTAGTCTAGCTAATGGAGGAGATGCTGCTCACAATGCCTTTCACTCTGAATGTCCAGTGAGAAGGCGGTGGGAGAGCCTTGCTCGATCGACGGTAGCATATTGCTGATACGGGCACTAACAGAACTGCTACATCCTCACAGAGGACCCCGTCTTCTTGCACGCATAATATAATCCAAGTCAACCTACAAAAGAAGAAACTAGCAACGCAGGAACTACTAATCGAAGCAACTAAGAGAAAGGCCAGTTTTGCGATCGTCCAAGAACCGTATATAGGCGCCACAGGGGAGTTGAAACGTTACACAGGTACGCGGGTAGTTCAATGCACAAATAACAGAACAAAGCCTATAAAAGCGGCCATTGTAGTTTTCGACGATAATCTGCAAATAGTAGAAAATCCTACGTTAACAACCGAAAACTTAGCAGTAGCGATAATTAAAACGAGTGCTTGGGCTATCGGCGTCGTTTCAATTTATCTGGAGGATTACCTGCCAATAGAGCCGTACCTTGAAAAAATCAAGGAAATTACGGAAAAGATCGGTGTTAACAGAATCATTATTGCTGGTGACGGAAACGCGTGGAGTGCTTGGTGGGGAAGTGTGACAGAAGACCATAGAGGAGAAGCTCTATCAGGTATGATTGAGGAGCTAGATTTACAGATCTTAAACACCGGCACTGTCCCGACATTTGATACAATCAGGAGAGGCAGAAGCTTCAAGAGCCACATCGACATTACCGCATGTTCAACCAACCTTCTAGAAGCTATACATGACTGGAATGTGGATAAGTACCTAACAAGCTCAGATCATAATGCTATCACTTTCACCATAAAATTAGATAAGTCAAACACAAATAGGCAAAGGAATTCAACTAGGGTATTTAATACAAGGAAAGCAAATTGGGTTGACTTTCGAGATGAGCTGAAGACCCTACTGGCGAACAAAAATATAAACAAAACAGAAATAGGAAAAATTAAATCAAAAGAACATCTTGAAGAATTATTAAGCGAATATTTGGAATGTGTCAGAATAGCCTGTAATAAAACAATACCCAAATTAAAAACTAAATCAAAAATTTGCATACCGTGGTGGAGTGAAGAGCTGGAAAACTTGAGGCACGAAGTAAACACTAAAAAGAGGAGAATAGCATGTGCAGCTCCAAACCGGAGAGAATGGGTGGTTGAACAGTACCTGCTTGCAAAGGCCTCGTATGAAGAGATGGCATCAAAAGCGCAAACAGAGAGCTGGAAAAGTTTCTGCACAAAACAGGATCGAGAGGTGTAGGGTAGGTGTAGAGTAGGTGTAGGGTAGGTGTAGGGTAGGTGTAGGGTAGGTGTAGGGTAGGTGTAGGGTAGGTGTAGGGTAGGTGTAGGGTAGGTGTTGGATAGGTGTTGGATAGGTGTTGGATAGGTGTTGGATAGGTGTTGGATAGGTGTAGGGTAGGTGTAGGGTAGGTGTAGAGTACTACCTACTGGTGTAGGTTAGGTGTAGGGTAGGTGTAGGTAGGTATAGGGTAGGTGTAGGGTAGGTGTAGGGTAGGTGTAGGGTAGGTGTAGGGTAGGTGTAGGGTAGGTGTAGGGTAGGTGTAGGGTAGGTGTAGGTTAGGTGTAGGGTAGGTGTAGGTTAGGTGTAGGGTAGGTGTATGTAGGTGTAGGGTAGGTGTAGGGTAGGTATAGGGTAGGTGTAGGGTAAGTGTAGAGTAGGTGTAGGGTAGGTGTAGGGTAGGTGTAGGGTAGGTGTAGGGTAGGTGTAGGGTAGGTGTAGGGTAGTTGTAGGGTAGGTGTAGGGTAGGTGTAGGGTAGGTGTAGGGTAGGTGTAGGGTAGGTGTAGGGTAGGTGTAGGGTAGGTGTAGGGTAGGTGTAGGGTAGGTGTAGGGTAGGTGGAGCGTAGGTGTGCATTTTTACATTGTGTTTTCATGCGATCTACAAAAAGAAATGAGATGCCATCAAAAACATAACTTGTAAAAAAACCAAGTCTCGCACGCAACTTAGTCTACCGTAAAAAGTTGTGAGATCCATGTAATACCAAGTCGGTTAATTTATTCAGTCCCTACTTAAGAGTCCTTCTGTCTTAAGCTATTACGTAATTAGGTCACCTAACAACATCTTATAGTGACCAGATCAATATTAAAAATCTCTTATGTTTTAAATAAATACATAGATTGACTTGGCAATCGCACTAAACAATCAAATTTAATATAATAATGTATTAATTGTGAGATACATTGTGTTTTCATGCGATAAATACATAGATTGACTTGGCAATCGCACTAAACAATCAAATTTAATATAATAATGTATTACTTGTGAGATACATTGTGTTTTCATGCGATTGCCAGGTCAATCTATGTATTTATTTAAAACATAAGAGATTTTTAATATTGATCTGGTCACTATAAGATGTTGTTAGGTGACCTAATTACGTAATAACTTAAGACAGAAGGACTCTTAAGTAGGGACTGAATAAATTAACCGACTTGGTATTACATGGATCTCACAACTTTTTACGGTAGACTAAGTTGCGTGCGAGACTTGGTTTTTTTACAAGTTATGTTTTTGATGGCATTAAG